>BSUD01000004.1:47362453-47424636 GCA_033239045.1 Fagopyrum esculentum | reverse complement strand
AGATCAAAAGTGTAGGTAATAAAGGTTTATCCTTTATTGGGGTTTGAGTGTGCTTCCATCCCATCTTTGTGAGTTAGCCTGAGACTTACCCGGTAAAGGTTGATTCTATTCCCTTAGATGGTGTGTTAGTTTGAGATTATAGTTCTTTATCTTAATTCCTTGAGACTTACCAGGTAATAGGAGTTACGGTTTTGGATTAGTGAGTAGTGAGACTTACCCGGTGATCTATTCCACTTTAGTAACACCTTCCCTATGCAAAAACCTCAGCTTTGTCCGCTTATCTTTAGATCTTGAGTTGGAACCACAACTAGATGCTTTAATCCCTAGAATTGCATATTCCCTTTATTGACTTATACATCATCTTTGATTGTTTTAATTACTTGTGGTTAGTATTTACATAAGCATACCGTAATTGGACTTTGTTTCACTAAGTCCCTGTTATCGACCCCTGGAATTCCTTGCTTTTTACTACGATTGACCCGTACACTGCGGGTTCGCATCCTTGTTTTAAGCTTACGTCTAGGGTTATAAATTTAAAGCTTGCACACACCGTTTGGAGCGAACACTATACATATTATACAATCATAGAAAATAATATATTAATACGGAGAAAAACTTTTTCTAATACGGGGAACTTTGATGGGAATCTCCACGGGGAAATCCGGCAGGGACGGGGACAGGGCGGGGGACGGGGCGGGGACACATATCCCCCCATCCATCCCCATCCCCGCTCGGGGAATTATTTCTTACCCCATCCCCGTCTCCATCCCAATTTATAATCCCCATCTCCATCCCTGTATCGGGGAATACCCATGGAGAATGGGGATTATCCGCCCCATTGTCATCCCTAGGCGGTTGTGTTTTTGCAGGTGCAAGCCGAGTTGAGATAACAACAATTGAGATTTGATTCAGGTATGTCCTTTGGGCTTAATTAGTTGGCTTCTAGATGTTAGCTGAATAATGATAGTGGTGTGTGTTTATGTGTTTAATAATCATACCTTGCTTAGGACGACACTTATTATTATATGACCCAAGTGTATGTATAATGGGCGGTGACATCAGTGCCCAACTATAACATGAGACTGGGAGGTTCTCCATATCCAGACCAGTCATGTATACGGTGTGGTGCATCGGATCCATTCCGGCTGTTTACATATGGCGGAGGAGAGGTTTGGGAATCCTTCGTGTCACAAAATAAGTTGCATTAGTAATGTGTATGACCTAAATAAAGATAGTAAATGGAATTCTCTAAAAGCATGATGAGTGGTTTGTTTTTGTCATTGTAAGTGTGAGTGTTATTATCAATTCTTCTAACTTTTGGATAGCTAGCTAATGGTTGAATTCTTTTGTTGTTTAGACTTACGACAAGTTAAAACAGCGGCTGAGTAATCCGGAAAAGTGGGGAGTGAGGTCTCCATAGTCCCTAGAACGGGGTTGGATAATTTTCTAATATTTTATTTTCATCTTAATATGTTGACTTTTAGACGTTTTGATCTTGAGTACGTTGTTGGTTAAGTTAGTCTTGTTCCTTGGATTATAAGTTTGGGTATTTGACATTAATTCTTGCCTTTAGAACCTTTCTATATTGAAGCCTCAACAACCTGTATAGAGAGTGTCTTGTAGGTGAGTTATATAAGGTTTTTGGAACTTCACCGTACGATTACCTTACATTAGCATACCTTTGCATATCTTAACTCTGTCTTTATATCAATAGTAAATCTTGAATCGATTGCCACAGCTGGATACTTGGATCTTTAGGATTGTTGTTTTCCCAATATTTGCAAAAACTCTCATATTTACTCGCTTGATAATCTGCAATTGAATTTGTTCCCACCCAAATCCCTGTGTTCGATACTCTAGAATTCTTGCTTAACTATATCGATCCGTACACTGCGGGTTTGCTTGCTTGATTCTAGTTTTATAATTAAAGCTTATTTGCACGCACGTTTAGGGGCGAACATGCATCTATGTGTTTATCTGGGACTACATGCATACTTACAGGTTATTTGATTGAGAAAAACGTCGAAACTGAAAGAAAACTGGTTTTAAAAAAAATTTTTTGGACCTCGACCGGGGCAGTTCTGGCCGAACGAGGTGTTTCACCTCGGTTGACCTAAGAACACCTCGACCGAGGTGGGTTAAATGAGAGTTTTCAAAAACGATTTTTGTGTCACTTATCTGGATATGATCTTAGTGAAGATCTTGTTTACTGACTGGTTTTAAATTCTTTATGTGTTTGAAAGGTTTTATAATATGTTTAAGTTGCTAAATGCTTTGTTTGAAATTATTGGCATGTTTAATACTTTGTTTTTATCCAAATTATGTTGAATTTGAAGGTTGACACCACATTATGAGTTCTCTCACTTTCTTCCTAAAAAGACCAAGGCAATTCGTTCTTTTTTCTTCTTCTTCTTCTTCTTGATCATGCTTAGCCCCTCATATACATTTTGTCTCCCTTTACTTATCCGGGAATTTGGAAGCAATCGAAGTGGTGAAAGCAAGTAAAAGTTGAGAGGTGGGCTGGAAGTGAAAGTGTTAGAAAGTAATAATAGGTTTGGGAAAGTCAATCATGATGATGAGTAACTCGGCACCATTCACATAGCCGGGTGTTTGTGTCTTGCCAAAGTCGGATTGAGCGATATTCCTAACGGGTCATGGTATGTGCATCAAGGGTTTGATGCATCTCAAGAAATTGATGATTGCTGATTTCCTAGGCTTCGGTTATTGTGCACCTCTGTCCATGCATCCCAAAAAGTAAAGTAAAAAGAAAAAAGGTGTGAAATAAGCAAAGCTTATTGGTGGAAGATGTTGAAAGTGAAAGTGAAGTTCATCCTTTTCCCGGATTTTAGCACCACATTACCTTACATACATCCCTACCCTACACGTTTCTTGAACTTTCTTTTGGGAAGCCCTTGAGACCTTGAGCTTGTTGATTGACTTAGTGGTTTAAACAGGATTATGCATGATTAATTTTGATAATTATGACTTATTATGCATTCTATGGTTTTATGCAAAGATGAACAACTTTCTTATATTTATAAAATGTTTTGATCATATTTAGATTTTAAAGTCCATGAAGTATTCTCTTAGAGTGATCTATGATTGTAGCACACCATAAAAATGTTTTTGAAAGACTTTTCATTGATCTTATTGACTTATAATCCATTCTATCTTGTCTTTTATATGCAGAACTTGCTTGGGGACAAGCAAGGGCTAAGTGTGGGGTATTTTGATAGCATGAATTATAGTCTATATTTTGGGGTTTGTTTGGATGTTTTATCTTTCATAATCTGCATGTTTGTATGTATATTATATGATTATATTACCATTTCATCTACCTTTGCGGGAATCGAGGTCTACACCTAGTTTTGCTGTAATCGTAGGTAGATTGGCACGTTTTGCATCAAAAAGGAGTTATGGAGTCATTGGAGCTACATTCAGGAACATAAGGAACCATCCAGGAAGCATAGCCATGGATTAGAGATTCACTTTGGACCAGATTTGAGAGATTTCACATTCAGTTGTGACTCACCTCGGTTGACCACAGATTCACCTCGACCGAGGTGATCCAGAGAAGTCGACTCGACCGAGGCAAACACCTGGGACGCGGCGAGAATATTTTATTCTTGGCTGAGATCTTTTATCTTTGGAAAGAGATCTTATATTTTTGGGCTTGGCTCTTGGAAGAAAGAAGATATACTAGATCATATATTTTACCTATTTTTATGGGAAGAGATCTTTCTAAGATATCTTTTCTTTGGAGGGTTATTTTCCTATAAAAAGGGTTGGATTTCCACAAATCCAATATCTCGCATACCACAAAATCCGCATACGCCGCAACCATACTCCAGTTGGGAGATTTGAAGAACCTTTTTGAAGGTTGAAGAAGGAAGATTGTAGCTTTTATAGCTTTTTGAAGGTTTTCTTGTAAGATCACCTTAGATTCTCTTCCTTATTGTCTTGCCTTGTTGGATTTCTATCCAAAGAACGCTTTGTTGTGATATTTGATTCAGTTATTGAAGTATTTTCATTAAATTCTTTTTGTTCAAATATTCACCTTCTTCCCATATATTTGATTAATACTTTCATGATGATGAGTGGCTAATCTCTTTGTGTGATTCTAGGGTGATTGGCTGAAGGTTGTGGGAAAAACAATGATAGAATAATCTTAGATTCCAGTAGGACCCTGAAAGTTCGAGTCTTTAACCTTAACCCCAAGCATCTCGTTCAGTCGATGAACATCTCGGCCGGGGTGGAATTCTTCTGACCGAGGTAACTTATTTGATCCGAAACTGAGAGTTAAGTGTTAGAGTTTGCCAAATCCTATTCTTATTACACCTTTCCTGGTTCAATGCAAGCTTAGGATGAGACTTACCCGGTAATTCCTTAGTTTGTTTACCTAAGATCAAAAGTGTAGGTAATAAAGGTTTATCCTTTATTGGGGTTTGAGTGTGCTTCCATCCCATCTTTGTGAGTTAGCCTGAGACTTACCCGGTAAAGGTTGATTCTATTCCCTTAGATGGTGTGTTAGTTTGAGATTATAGTTCTTTATCTTAATTCCTTGAGACTTACCAGGTAATAGGAGTTACGGTTTTGGATTAGTGAGTAGTGAGACTTACCCGGTGATCTATTCCACTTTAGTAACACCTTCCCTATGCAAAAACCTCAGCTTTGTCCGCTTATCTTTAGATCTTGAGTTGGAACCACAACTAGATGCTTTAATCCCTAGAATTGCATATTCCCTTTATTGACTTATACATCATCTTTGATTGTTTTAATTACTTGTGGTTAGTATTTACATAAGCATACCGTAATTGGACTTTGTTTCACTAAGTCCCTGTTATCGACCCCTGGAATTCCTTGCTTTTTACTACGATTGACCCGTACACTGCGGGTTCGCATCCTTGTTTTAAGCTTACGTCTAGGGTTATAAATTTAAAGCTTGCACACACCGTTTGGAGCGTACACTATACATATTATACAATCATAGAAAATAATATATTAATACGGAGAAAAACTTTTTCTAATACGGGGAACTTTGATGGGAATCTCCACGGGGAAATCCGGCAGGGACGGGGACAGGGCGGGGGACGGGGCGGGGACACATATCCCCCCATCCATCCCCATCCCCGCTCGGGGAATTATTTCTTACCCCATCCCCGTCTCCATCCCAATTTATAATCCCCATCTCCATCCCTGTATCGGGGAATACCCATGGAGAATGGGGATTATCCGCCCCATTGTCATCCCTAGGCGGTTGTGTTTTTGCAGGTGCAAGCCGAGTTGAGATAACAACAATTGAGATTTGATTCAGGTATGTCCTTCGGGCTTAATTAGTTGGCTTCTAGATGTTAGCTGAATAATGATAGTGGTGTGTGTTTATGTGTTTAATAATCATACCTTGCTTAGGACGACACTTATTATTATATGACCCAAGTGTATGTATAATGGGCGGTGACATCAGTGCCCAACTATAACATGAGACTGGGAGGTTCTCCATATCCAGACCAGTCATGTATACGGTGTGGTGCATCGGATCCATTCCGGTTGTTTACATATGGCGGAGGAGAGGTTTGGGAATCCTTCGTGTCACAAAATAAGTTGCATTAGTAATGTGTATGACCTAAATAAAGATAGTAAATGGAATTCTCTAAAAGCATGATGAGTGGTTTGTTTTTGTCATTGTAAGTGTGAGTGTTATTATCAATTCTTCTAACTTTTGGATAGCTAGCTAATGGTTGAATTCTTTTGTTGTTTGGACTTACGACAAGTTAAAACAACGGCTGAGTAATCCGGAAAAGTGGGGAGTGGGGTCTCCATAGTCCCTAGAACGGGGTTGGATAATTTTCTAATATTTTATTTTCATCTTAATATGTTGACTTTTAGACGTTTTGATCTTGAGTACGTTGTTGGTTGTTAGTATTATGTCATTACATTCATAAAATTAAAACATCTTTTATGAATTATGGTTTCCTTATTTGTAACTTGTTGTATGATCTAGTGAAAGCGTTGTCAAATTAGGGTCGGGACCCATTGTGAAATCCTAACCCGTGACTCCCCGAATTCTAAGAATTTGGGGTTTAACAAGATCTTCTACACAAACTCTAATTCTACTCTTGGAACCACAATGGGAGTACCTTGGATTCATTCATTCACATATCCTTTATCTAGGGAGCCCCAAGGCAACACAAACCTCCACTCTTCACAACTGAACATATGAATACCAAAACAACACTACATTGCTTCTGTATGCACCCATCAATTCAACATCATCAAGACTTATTCGCTCCAAACGGTGTGTGCAAGCTTTAAATTTATAACCAAAGAAGTATGCTTGAACAAATATGCGAACCCGCAGTGTACGGCTCAATTGTAATAAAAAGCAAGATTTCCAGGGATCGATCATAGGGACTTAGGTGAAACAAAGCACATAATCGATTGTCAAATATTACAATTAACCAAAAGCAATTAAAGCAATCAAAGATGATATAAAAGTCAAGTAAGGGGAAATGCGGATTCTAGGGATTAAAGCATCTAGTTGTGGTTCCGACTCAAGATCTCAAAGGATAACGTGGACAAAGTTGAGGTTTGCAAAGGGAAAGTGTTTCTAAGGTGGGGATAGATCACCGGGTAAGTCTCACTACTCACTATCCCAAACCAAAGCTCCTATTACCGGGTAAGTCTCAAGGTACTAAGGAAAGGAACTATAATCTCAAACCAACACACCACCCAAGGGAATAGAATCAACCTTTACCGGGTAAGTCTCAGGCTAACTCACAAACATGGGATGAAGGCACACTCAAACCCCAATAAAGGATAAACCTTTATTACCTACACTCATGATCATGGGTAAACAAACAAAGGAATCACCGGGTAAGTCTCATCCTAGGCTTGCATTGAACCAGGAAAGGTGTAATAAGAATATGATTTGGCAAACTAGAACACTTAACTTCAGTTTCGGATCAGGAAAGGTTCACCTCGTTCAGTCAAGTTCCCACCCCGGCCGAGATGTTCTTCGACTGAGCGAGGTGTTCTAGGGTTAAGGTTAAAGACTCGAGCTTTCAGGGTCCTGCTGGGATTAAGATCATTCTATCATCGTCTTTTCCACAACCTTCAGCCAATCACCCTAGAATCACATAAGAAACTTAGCCAACAATCATCATGATAACAATAATCAAATTAATGGAAAGGGAATCAATATTCGAATAAGAAAACCTTAAGAAAAAGGTTTCAATAACTGAATCAAATATCAAAGAACAAGCATTCCTCAAATCGCAAATCAGCTAAGACAACAAACCAAAAGGGAATATAAGAAAGTCTTACAAACTCCCTCAAAAGCTAATTCCAAGTTATGAATCCTTCCTTCCTTGATCTTGAATCCTTCAATCCTTCCTTCAAAACTTCAAGAAAATCCCTTAATTGTTGGATGTTCTCAGCATGTCAGCATGGTTGAACTTGTGGAAAATCCAACCCTTTATATAGGAGAATTATCTTTCAAAGATAATTATATCTTAAAAAAAATAATTTCCTATAACAATATATCCATATCTCTAAAATAGATCTCCCAAAAATAATATCTTCCTTCCAAAAATCCAGCCCAAAAATATAAGATATCTTCTTTCCAAAAATAAATGATCTCAGCCAAAAATATGGATCTCGCCGGCGGCAGGGTATTCGCCTCGGTCGGGACGCTCCTCCAGATCACCTCGGTCGAGGTGACACTGTAGCTGACCGATGTGAATCGCAACTGAATGTGAAATCTCTCGAATCTGATCCAAAATCAATCTTATTAATCATTTCCATGCTTCCTGAGTTCTTTCTTAAGTTCCAGAATGTAGCTCCAATGACTCTTTAGCTCCTTAGCTCCATTTCGATGCAAAACGTGCCATTTTACCTACAATTACAACGGAACTAGGTGTAGACCTCGATTCCCGTAAAGGTAGATGAAACAACAATATAATCACATAATATACATCCATACATGTAGATTATTGAAGATAAAACGTATAAACTAGCCCCAAAATATAGACTATAATACATGCTATCAAAGTACCCCATACTTGTCCCTTGCTTGTCCCCAAGCAAGTTCTAAATCTTAGATACAAGATAGAATGGATTATAAGTCATAAAGATCAATGAAAAGTATTTCAAAACATTTTTGGTGGTGTGGTCCACTCATAGATCACTCTAAGATAATGCTTCAAGGCAAATAAAATCAAGATATGATCAAAACATTTTACAAATATAAGAAAGTTGTTCATCTTTGCAAAAAATTATAGAATGCATAATAAATCATATTTATCGAAATTAATCATGTATAATCCAGTTTAAACCACCAAGTCAATCAACAAGTTCGAGGTCTCAAGGGCTTCCAAAAGAGGTCAAGAAACGTGTCAGGGTGGGATGTATATAGGGTAATGTGGTGCTAGAATCCGGGAAAAGGATCTTACTTTACTTTCTTTGAATCACAACATCTTCCACCAATAAGCTTTGCTTATTTACTTTACTTTTTGGGATGCATGGATAGAGGTGCACAATAACCGAAGCCTAGAAGATCAGCAATAATCAATTTCTCGAGATGCCTCAAACCCTTGATGCACATACCATGACCCGTTAGGAATATCGCTCAATCCGACTTTGCCAAGACACAAACACCCGGCTATGTGAATGGTGCCGAGTTACTCATCATCATGATTGACTTCCCCAAACTTATTTGTTTTTTTCTATAACTTCCAGCCAACATCTCAACTTCACTTTCACTTCCTTGCTTCCAAATTCCCGGATAGGTAAAGGGAGGCAAATATGTATATGAGGGGCTAAAGCATGATCAAGAAGAAGAAGAGAAGATAATGAATTGCCTTAATCATCCCAAGAAGAATGTAAAAGAAGTCTGTTACGCTCAGGATGTGATACGCAATGGGTTTTAAATTTATATTCTCGTTATATTTATCCTAACTCCTAGCGAACCCGCAGTGTACGGGACGTTTGTAGTAGGGATAGTATTCCGAGGTCGAAGACAAAGACTAAGGTGAGATTGATTCGATTTATGATTAAGTTTAGTGAAGATCTAGGTTAAGAAAAGAGAAAGAAATAAAGAAATGAAAATCTCAATGTTTTTGGTTGGTTTTTAGGTGATCAATCAAAGATCACAAATCTTGCGAAATATAATAATCAACTAAGCTAACAAATCGACACAAACAAACAAGCTAAGCATGAGATATAGATCAAAGAGGGAGAAGCGGATTCTAGGGGTTGGAAATTCCGGTTATGGCATAGGACTCAAGCTATCCAATCATTCCTTGGATTAACTATGATTTGTTGGAAGTGAGTGTTTCTAGATTGGGATCAATCACCGGGTAGGTCTCATGGTCCACTAGTCCATCCCTAAGACCTCATCACCGGGTAAGTCTCTAAGAACCTAAGGGACGGAATTCTACACAAACCGGATTGTCACCTAGAGATCTAACCTATCCTTACCGGGTAAGTCTCGGAAGGGTTAGTCCTAAGCAACCATCTAGCACACTTAGTCCAATGGCGGCTTATGAGGCTCACCACTACCTAGGGTTTGTTATCTTTGGAATCTAAGAGTAAGGATTACCTGGTAAGTCTCTCCTAACACTTAGGTTCTAACACTAGGTCACCCTAGGATAGATTTAACTCAACAAACACTTAGGATTTCAACATTCTAACAATCTAAAGCTAGATCCATCGAACCAGGGAGAATCACGGGGTGTTCTACCACTTCCACAGCCGTGGTTTGGCTAGAACAAACCGTGGATCCTAACAGAGGCTACGTCCAAGTGAGTGACTCATCCAAGGGCTAATCTAAGTCCATCCTATCATGGTCCTAGCCATAACCATCCTCTCCTTACCCTAGAACCACATCTATTTAGCCTACAACATTCATCATAGCAATCGAAATCATCAAACATAAAATCATGGCATCCATTTGCAAGATAATGAAGAGAAAGAGATGAACAAGTGAAGTAAACAAAACCAAGCTGAAAATGGAATTAGAATGACTCACAATCCTTCTTAAAGAAGGTTTAAATGGTTCATACAACTCTAGAAATCGATTCTGAAATTCTTCACTACAAGCTATCAAGTCTATCAATGGTGTGTTCTTCTTCTTCCTCTCCAATGGAGCTCTTCAACCCTCCAATGGTGTTTTCCTCCTTGAGAATCTTCTTCTTGAGAGAATATTTTTGATTGGATGATAGTGGATAATGGAGAGCTGCTCCAAGATGATTCTCTCAGCCAATGCAGGACCACTTTTATACTACAACTTTGCAAGAGCTGGCCAAGAGATCGTGGCACAGCTGTCACGAAAACCTGGCAAAATCCACGGACAGTTCCACGGCCGTGGACTTCCAGTGAATCGTGGTTTGGACCTTTAGCTTCGCTTTTGATCATTAAGCTTCGATTTGGTGCATGGCTTGTGTTGGCAAGGTTCCATGAGTCCTCCTTAGCCTCTGGTTTGCATCCTGATGAGTCCGAGGGTGTGTCATCTTGATGAACGATCCTCAAACATATCAATTTAGCTCCTAAATCTCCCAAAATACCTACAAAGCAATGCACAAGTCCGTGTAGACGTCTATCTCGACAAAACACGTGAATTGAGTGCAAACGTCGTGAACTAATGCTAGATCATGCATGAATGAGTGAGGAATCTATCTAAATGATTACCTAGAACTAAGTCATAAGTCGCGTTATCAAAAATACCCCATACTTAAGGTTTGCTCGTCCCGAGCAAATTCTCAACTATAGACTTCGAGGTAACATGATTTATGTATGCAGAAAAATGGCAAAATCTTTTTGGGTTTGTGCTTCTACTATTGGATCACCTTCATAGTCATGTTTTATGGCAACGGACAAGCAATTATGTATCAAATAAATGAAGGCATTGAAAGACAATTGTACTTAACTCAAAAGCATGCATGAAATGTAAAGATGACGAAGTCAAGATGATCAAGAGCATATCCAATCTAGATTACTAAGTCTTACAAACATGCAAATAGGTCATAAGGTCTTATGACTAAAAGGCCAAGAAACGTTGTGATTAGGTGGGGATTTTTCTAGGTTATGTGATGCTAATCCGGGAATGGAACTAACTCCACAATCTTGTCCTCGATCAAGTCCCCTCAAGTGTATATTTTCTCTATCTTTTCTTTTTCCTTTACTTATTTTTGAGACAATCGCATTGGTGTACAAAAGCCGAAACCTTGGTGATTAGCCATCCTCGGGCTTTTTCTATTTTTCGAGGTGCATCCACACCGGGCACACATACCAAAGCTCGTTAGGACTATTGATTTTTTTGACTTTGGCAAGGCACCAACACCCGATTATGTGAAGTGTACCGAGTTACTTGTCATTTAAACCAACGCCCCCAAACCTATATTTTTGGCTACACTTTCTCAACAAATTCAGCATTTTATTCATGACATTCTTTCATCAACATCTTCACCCCACACTTGCTTTTCACCACATCAACACACTAACATGCTCCTATTCCCGGATGGGTCAAAAGAGGTCAATTTTATATCAATTGAGGTGCTAAAACATCATGATCAAGATGAGAAGTTAGAGAAAGATGAATTGCCTCATTCATTCCTAGATGGTATGCAAGAACTATCATGTAATTTCGACCTTCAATACTCAATCCCTTCTGGGCAAACATCATGATCACAATCATTCATGGAATTCAAGAGAAGTACTTCAAGTCCACATATGCATTCATTAATTTAACACATGAGGTCATCCATAGCCAATCCACAAGACAAGATTCATCATTAGGGTCATATCCAAGCCTAGAAAGCACAAAAATTTTTAAATTTTCTGATTTTTATGGGATTTTCGAAATGAATATATACAATGCAAGTTATGTGCAAATATTAAACTACCCTAGATGCTCATCATGCAAAGGATCATGCAAACCCCACCCCATACTTAGAAACACATTGTCCCCAATGTGGTATTCAAGTAAAGAGAGTGAAAGAAGGTTCTCACAATGTAAAATGGTTTGCTTCGGTATTTGGAATTCTCAAGTGGAATTGATGTTGGATGATCCTATCAACAATGGTAGAGAGCTCTAAGTGTTCATCAAAGCGTCGGGACCCGCGCTAGGCACCGCTAGCCGTCCAAGTTCCGCGTCCGCTCCACCCATAATTGATGAGGGGTTCATCATCATCATTCGCATGCCATGCAATGCTTCCAACGCTACTTAAGGCTCTAGCACACACACAAAGTAGACAAAACACACACCAAGATAGAAAAATCTAAAACGAAAACAAAACGAGAAAGGAAAAACGTTACCAATGGGTTGCCTCCCACCAAGCGCTTCTTTAAGGTCATTAGCTTGACCAAACTCGGGGGCGTCTATTCAAGGTGAAGTGGGGCAATCATGTCCACCGGAGCTCCCGGGATATACTTCTTTAAACGGTGCCCATTCACTTTGAAATTTCCACAATGCTCCCCTCCTATTTCAATAGCTCCATGGGGGAAGATCTTCTTTACCACATATGGCCCGGTCCATCTTGATTTTAGCTTTCCGGGGAAGAGCCGCAGCCTTGAGTTGAAGAGAAGGACAAGGTCGCCTTCACTCAACTCCTTCGGGATGAGGCGCTTGTCATGCCACCGTTTGGTCCTCTCCTTGTAGATCCGGGCATTCTCATAAGCATCCAACCGGATCTCTTCAAGGGCGTTCATCTCTAGCAATCTCTTCTCTCCCGCCTCCTTGAGGTCAAAATTTAGCCACTTAATGGCCCAATAAGCTCTATGCTCTATCTCCACCGGAAGGTGGCAAGATTTGCCATAAACCAACTTGTAAGGAGTTGTGCCAATTGGTGTCTTGAAAGCGGTCCTATATGCCCACAAGGCATCATCGAGCTTCATAGCCCAATCCTTTCTTGTCCTAGAGACCGTCTTCTCAAGAATTCCCTTTATCTCCCGGTTGGAGATCTCCACTTGGCCACTAGTTTGGGATGGTAAGGTGTCGCCACCTTATGAGTCACCCCATACTTAGCCAAAAGCGCCCCAAAGTTCCTATTGGTGAAGTGCTTCCCTCCATCACTTATGATCACCCTTGGTGTTCCAAACCTAGGAAAGATCACTCGGTTGAAGAACCGCACCACAACCTTGGCGTCGTTTGTAGGAGAAGCGATTGCCTCCACCCATCTTGATACATAATCAACCGCCAATAGGATGTAGAGGTTGCCACACGAAGAAGGGAATGGTCCCATGAAGTCCACACCCCATACATAAAAAATTTCCACTTCTTGTATGTTGTTCACGGGCATCTCATTCCTCCTTGAGATGTTGCCCGTCCTTTGGCAAGCATCACAAGCCGCCACAAAGCTTTGCACATCCTTGAACAAACTTGGCCAAAAGAAGCCCGATTGCAACACTTTAGCACATGTCTTGTGTGAGCTAGCATGCCCTCCACATGGCAAGGAATGAAAATGGCGGATCACACTCTCCACCTCATCCTCCGGTATGCATCTTCTAAACATTCCATCCGGCCCTCTCTTGAACAAAAGTGGTTCACTCCAATAGTAGTTCCTCACATCCTTGAAGAACTTCTTCCTTTGGGCATATGTCAAACCGGGAGGCACTTCCTCACACACTAAGTAGTTCACAATGTCGGCAAACCATGGCTCGCTTCCTCTAGACACTTGGAACAAGCATTCCTCCACCATTTGCAATTGCTCATCCCGGAACGAGTCATCAATCGGGATGTCATCTCTTTCAAGCTCCAATGGTGGGAGTCTACTAAGGTGATCCGCCACGGAGTTCTCGGATCCCTTCTTGTCCCGGATTTCCAAATCAAACTTTTGAAGAAGAAGGATCCACCGAATCAACCTTGGTTTGGCATCCTTCTTTGTAAGTAGATAACGGATCGCAGCATGATCCGTATAGACTATGACCTTCGCTCCAACAAGATATGAGCGGAACTTCTCAAATGCATACACAACCGCTAGCAACTCCTTCTCGGTGGTAGCATAATTGAGTTGGGCGTCATCTAGCGTCTTGCTAGCATAATAAATGGCATGAGTGCGCCCATCTTTCCTTTGCCCCAAAACAGTCCCAACGGCTACATCGCTTGCATCACACATGATCTCAAACGGTAAACTCCAATCCGGAGGTTGCATGATAGGTGCGGAGATCAAGGCGTTCTTCAACCTACAAAAAGCCTCGAGGCAATCTTTGGAGAAAACAAATTCAACATCCTTCATTAGTAGGTTAGTGAGAGGCTTAGAAATTTTAGAGAAGTCTTGTATAAACCTCCGGTAAAAACCGGCATGCCCTAAGAAACTCCTTACCCCTTTCACCAAGGTAGGTGGTGGCAACTTCTCTATCGTTTCAATCTTGGCCCTATCAACCTCAATGCCACGGTTAGACACCAAGTGTCCTAACACAATACCTTCACTTATCATGAAGTGGCATTTTTCCCAATTCAAGACAAGATTCGTCTCCTCACATCTTTGCAATACTAATGACAAGTTAGCCAAGCAATTATCAAAAGAAGAACCATAAATAGAGAAATCATCCATGAACACTTCCATGATATTTTCAATGTATTCCGAAAAGATAGCCATCATACACCTTTGGAAGGTGGCGGGTGCATTACACAACCCAAATGGAATTCTCCTATATGCAAAAGTACCCCATGGACATGTAAATGTTATTTTCTCTTGGTCATCGGGGTGGATAGGGATTTGGAAGAATCCACTATAGCCATCTAGGTAGCAAAAATGAGAATGTTGAGCTAACCTCTCTAGCATTTGGTCAATGAAGGGGAGAGGGAAGTGATCTTTCCTAGAGGCCATGTTCAACTTCCTGTAGTCAATGCACATTCTCCACCCCGTAACCGTCCTAGTTGGGATTAGTTCATTGTTCTCATTGGTCACTACGGTCATCCCACCCTTCTTAGGAACTACATGAACGGGACTAACCCACTTACTATCCGAGATAGGGTAGATTATCCCCGCATCTAGCAACTTAATGATCTCCTTTTTGACTACCTCTTTCATTATAGGGTTTAGTCTTCTTTGATGTTCAATAGAGGGTTTGTGGTTATCTTCCATCATTATCTTATGCATGCACAAAGAAGGTTTTATGCCAACAAGGTCATCAATAGTATAGCCAATGGCTTTCTTATGCAATCTTAGCTCATGCAACAACTTAGCAAGTTCATCATCACTCAAGCATGCATTCACAATCACCGGATATGTAGAATTATCACCAAGGAAAGCATACTTTAAATGAGAGGGAAGGGGTTTGAGTTCGAGTTTAGGAGGACCTTTATCGAGTGGAGACGATCCAAATAACGTTGGATGAGATGAATCCAAAGCAAATGAAGACCCTTCAAGGCTCCTTGAAGCTTGATCATCAATAAGGTCTGATTCAGGGGAAACCACGGTTGGCTCCACTTCCACGGCCGTGGACCTTGCCTGGCTCGTTTGTTGAGGCTTTACAAAGAGTTTGACGGCCGTGGAACTCATTCCACGCCCGTGGAACTTGCAGCTGTTCAGCACCTCTTCGTTCTCTTCAATTTGAGCCCTTGTCTCCTCTTCTAATGCTTCTAAGGACTTGATCTCTTCATTGCAAGCCTCCTCAACACCTTCCTCCATCATACTTAAGGTAAGAACCTTCTCCAATGGATCCTTGATCAAGATCGAGCTCACAACTTCTCTAGATTCCTCTTGCTCGACTATGTTGAAGACATCCTCATCAAGGGTTGGCCCTTTCATCATTGTGGACAACTTGAACTTGATGTTCTCTTCCCCAATGTTGAAGGAGAGAGTCCCATTCTTGCAATCCACTAGGCATCCGGAGGTGGCTAGGAAAGGTCTTCCTAAGATGATGGGAACCGGATAGTCCGCCGGAATATCCAAGACAACAAAATCAATTGGCACATAGAATCCTCCTAGTCGCACCGGGATGTCTTCTAAGATCCCAACCGGATGAGTGATAGAACGGTCCGCCATATAGAGGGTCATCTTGACCGGTTTCGGCTATCCTAGCCCAACCTTGTTGCAAAGTGCAAGCGGTATGATGCTTACACTTGCTCCAAGATCACAAAGGGCCTCATACTTCACATCTCCCACTCCAATTGGGACACAAAAGGAACCCGGATCTCTTAGCTTGGGAGGCATCTCCTCCTTCATTGTTTGGATCAATTCCGAGGATCTCTTGGTCATTCTTATCTCCCCATACTCCTCCAACTTCCTTTTGTTGGAGAGTATCTCTTTCAAGAACTTGCCATATGCCGGCATTCCTAAAATAGCAACCATGAACGGAATGTTAATATGCAATTTAGACATTAGTTCAAGGAACTTACCAAAGTGATTGTCCAAGCGAGCTCTCGCTCGTGATTGTGGGAACAGTAGTGGTGGCTTGTATGGAGGCGGTGCCACATATGTTGGCTCAACATCCTTGCTCTTGCCTCCATCTCCTTGCAAAGTCTCTTCATCTATCACCACTTGTTTCCTTTTAGCATTCTCCTTGGGCAAAGGATCTTTCATGCTCAACCCACTCCTTGTAGTGATAGCCAACACTTGGCCTCTTGGGTTGTCTTCGGTTCTTCCGGGAAGCTTTCCCGGATCTCTATGGGCTTCACCCGCCTTTTGGAACACTTGTGCTTCCAATACCTTTTACGCTTTAGAAATTGAAGTCACGGTGCGCTCAAGACCACTCAACCTTCCAAGCAATTGCTCAAACATCATTTCGGTTCTATCCTTTGGAGGTTGAGTAAATCCGGGTGGAGGTTCTTGTGAAGCTTTTGGTGGTGGAGTTGTGCTTGTGGAAGCGGGAGGGTTCAAGGCTCCATCCGGGTTAGAATAAGAGAATCCGGGATGGTTGTGGTTGGGCCAGTAATTGTTGAATTGCCGGTTGTTGTTGAAGTTCCTTGGGCCTTGGTAGTTGTTGTTGTAGTTGCCCCTTCCCATGTAATTCACATCCTCCTCCTTGGAAGACAAATTGGCTTGCACTTGCACTTGAGGAGTTGCTTGGTTCTTCAAAGTTGTAGCACACAACTCCCTCAAAGACTTTAACTCGTTGTTGATGGCGTCAAGCTTGAAATTGCTCATGGTGACTTCACTCACCTCATATGCTCCCGCCTTTCTCCCTTCACTCTTCCTATGGGAGTATTTCTCAATCACTAGAGCTTGTTTCTCCACAAACTCCCAAGCTTCATCTACATGCTTCTCCATTAATGTCCCACCGGAAAGAGATTGGAGCTTGAATTGGCTATCTTCATCAAGTCCTTTGAAGTAGATCTCCAATAGCTCAATTTTTGGTATGCCATGGTGTCGACAATCTAGGAGAAGATTTTTGAACCTCTCCCAAGACTTGAATAAACTCTCTCTATCCTTCATCACGAAGGCATTGATCTTCCCTCTTAACTCGGTAGTCTTGGAAGGTGGGAAGAACTTAGTCAAAAACTCGGTTGTCATCTCCTCCCAAGTACCAACTCGCTCTTGTGGAATAGATTGATACCAAGCTAAGGCTTTGTCCTTAAGAGAGAAGGAAAAAGCCCTAAGCTTATGGTTGTTGCTCTCCAATCTTGGCGGTCTAAGAGTCTCCATCAAGATCTCACAATTCATCAAGTGTTGATGAGGAGACTCTCCTTCCATCCCTCTAAATTGATTATGCCGGATCATTTGTAGAACTTGAGGGCAGAGTTCGTAATCATGGGCTGCGGGATCTCCTAAGTTCACACCTGGACGGTGTGCTCTTTGTGCTGGATCCATACGTTGCCCCAACGTTTGTGGCTCTTCCATAGCAATGGGCATAACCCTAATATTCACCGCCGCCGGTTGCGGTTGTGGTGGAGGTGGAGGAGGTTGTTGACGGTTAAGCTCTCTTTGCACAAGAGCTTGCCTAATCTCCTCAATCTCCCTCCTAGTTGCCTCTTGCCTCTCATTGGCAAGTCTCCTTTCATTCTCCAAAGCTTCATCCCTTATCCTAATTTGCTCTAAAGCCTCATCCAATTCAGCTTGGAGATCTCTTCCGGCCATCTCTTTCCCCTTTTTAATGCTCTTGGATCTAGATCTAAGGGTTTTCTCCGGTTCGGGATCGAATGGAGCTAAATCCTTGCCACGAGATCTTCGCATACACCTAAAGAGTGAGAGATGTCCTGAAAAGCAAAGACACAAACCAAAGAGAGATCAAAAGCAACAAGAAAGATCTACACTATAAACAATCACAAAATGACTCAATCTAGACCTAGTCCCCGGCAACGGCGCCAAAAACTTGTTACGCTCAGGATGTGATACGCAATGGGTTTTAAATTTATATTCAGGTTATATTTATCCTAACTCCTAGCGAACCCGCAGTGTACGGGACGTTTGTAGTAGGGATAGTATTCCGAGGTCGAAGACAAAGACTAAGGTGAGATTGATTCGATTTATGATTAAGTTTAGTGAAGATCTAGGTTAAGAAAAGAGAAAGAAATAAAGAAATGAAAATCTCAATGTTTTTGGTTGGTTTTTAGGTGATCAATCAAAGATCACAAATCTTGCGAAATATAATAATCAACTAAGCTAACAAATCGACACAAACAAACAAGCTAAGCACGAGATATAGATCAAAGAGGGAGAAGCGGATTCTAGGGGTTGGAAATTCCGGTTATGGCATAGGACTCAAGCTATCCAATCATTCCTTGGATTAACTATGATTTGTTGGGAGTGAGTGTTTCTAGATTGGGATCAATCACCGGGTAGGTCTCATGGTCCACTAGTCCATCCCTAAGACCTCATCACCGGGTAAGTCTCTAAGAACCTAAGGGACGGAATTCTACACAAACCGGATTGTCACCTAGAGATCTAACCTATCCTTACCGGGTAAGTCTCGGAAGGGTTAGTCCTAAGCAACCATCTAGCACACTTAGTCCAATGGCGGCTTATGAGGCTCACCACTACCTAGGGTTTGTTATCTTTGGAATCTAAGAGTAACGATTACCGGGTAAGTCTCTCCTAACACTTAGTTGCTAACACTAGGTCACCCTAGGATAGATTTAACTCAACAAACACTTAGGATTTCAACATTCTAACAATCTAAAGCTAGATCCATCGAACCAGGGAGAATCACGGGTGTTCTACCACTTCCACGGCCGTGGTTTGGCTAGAACAAACCGTGGATCCTAACAGAGGCTACGTCCAAGTGAGTGACTCATCCAAGGGCTAATCTAAGTCCATCCTATCATGGTCCTAGCCATAACCATGCTCTCCTTACCCTAGAACCACATCTATTTAGCCTACAACATTCATCATAGCAATCGAAATCATCAAACATAAAATCATGGCATCCATTTGCAAGATAATGAAGATAAAGAGATGAACAAGTGAAGTAAACAAAACCAAGCTGAAAATGGAATTAGAATGACTCACAATCCTTCTTAAAGAAGGTTTAAATGGTTCATACAACTCTAGAAATCGATTCCGAAATTCTTCACTACAAGCTATCAAGTCTATCAATGGTGTGTTCTTCTTCTTCCTCTCCAATGGAGCTCTTCAACCCTCCAATGGTGTTTTCCTCCTTGAGAATCTTCTTCTTGAGAGAATATTTTTGATTGGATGATAGTGGATAATGGAGAGCTGCTCCAAGATGATTCTCTCAGCCAATGCAGGACCACTTTTATACTACAACTTTGCAAGAGCTGGCCAAGAGATCGTGGCACAGCTGTCACGAAAACCTGGCAAAATCCACGGACAGTTCCACGGCCGTGGACTTCCAATGAACCGTGGTTTGGACCTTTAGCTTCGCTTTTGATCATTAAGCTTCGATTTGGTGCATGGCTTGTGTTGGCAAGGTTCCATGAGTCCCCCTTAGCCTCTAGTTTGCATCCTAATGAGTCCGAGGGTGTGTCATCTTGATGAACAATCCTCAAACGTATCGATTTAGCTCCTAAATCTCCCAAAATACCTACAAAGCAATGCACAAGTCCGTGTAGACGTCTATCTCGACAAAACACGTGAATTGAGTGCAAACGTCGTGAACTAATGCTAGATCATGCATGAATGAGTGAGGAATCTATCTAAATGATTACCTAGAACTAAGTCATAAGTCGCGTTATCAAACTCACAATGTGGTGTCAACCTTCAAATCCAACATAATTTTGATAAAAACAAAGTATTAAACATGCTAAAACTTCAAACAAAACATTTTGCAACTTAAAAATATAATAAAACCTTTCGAGCATATAAAAATTTCAAAACCAATCTGCAAACAGAATCATCACTGAGGTCATATCCAGAGAAGAAGCACAAAATATTTCGAAAAATTCTCAGTTAAGGACCCACCTCGGTCGAGGTGTTGTAAGTCTTCCGAGGTGTTTAATCTCGTTTGGCCATAAACAACCTGGTCGAGGTCAAAATTTTTTTTTTCTTAAACTAGTTTTCGACGTTCTTCTCAAACAAAAACTTGTATGCATGCATGTAATGGCAGATAAACACATAGAACCAAGTAACAGAATAAGATCATAAATATTCGGGAGTCATACAAGAATACACACATAAATATCCAATTATGCATCCAAATACCCCATACTTGGGACACATTGTCCCAATGGGTCAAATAAAAGTCAAGGAAAACATGAAACTCACCGGACCTAGCCAAACTGCATAATAAATAAAGAAAAGAAATCCATGCAAGCTCTAATCGTGGTCAGCTGGTGGCGGTGGTGGTGGATGTGGGATGTAGGGGTGCTGAGATGGATCAAATGGGTACCCCATCATATGCTGGAACTGGATCTCCATCATCCGCTACTGGTAATGCTGACTCTCTCTAATTTGATGCATCCAGCCATTAGTGTATCTACGCTCATCCTCAAAGCGCTGGGATGTATCCATTGTCATAGCTGCGTAGGAGTCGATCATCTGCTCAGTCAGCTCATCATTCCATCAGTGAGCTACTGGATCTCTGAGCTTGTGGACTCTGCGCCGGGCTGGTCGTGATGGTGCTGCTGCCTCCTCCTTTGTCTCCTCGTCATCTAGATCGACAACTGGCATACTAGGACTGCCGGTATCAGTACCGGTTTCCATGGCAGCTCCGCCATCATCATACTCCTCATCATCCTCAGCTGGTGTAGCATCTCTAGCATCCTGCATGTAGGGAAGCCAAGTAGAAGACCAGTACTGCTGGTCAAAGACTATGAACTGAGCTGACCAAAGAATGCCCTGAGGAGCAGTTGCCTCCCAAGGCATAGCAACGAACGGTGTACTAAGACCACGAGGAACCAGAATGTGCCTCGTGATCATCTCTTGATGTCCAAGAGGCTTCGCAACCGCTACCAATGTACATGCACTCAGATCCAAACCCATGACTGTAGCAATATGGGTCACCAATCCTCGCAGCAGATGTCTCCCTTGGACTTGCCCTTGATCCTATGCAAGTCCTCAGCCATCATGCCTCCAAAGTCAGGCATTCCACCAGCCACCATACAAAACAAGCTCAATAGCTCTCCCTGTCTAATCTTCTGGGGCGTCTCAGTACGCGCGAGAAGTGTCTCGCTGAATATACGGTGGGCAAGACGGAAAGCTAGATGAAAGATGATGCGCTCTTTGGAGTCCCCAGGTCTCCATCTATGACTATGCTCCACCACGTGGGCTATTTGCCCCCAGAAGTCTCCAGCTATGGCTCGGGAAGGAAAGTCAGTCACGGTGGGAGTTGCGAAGCCAAACACCTCTCGAAGCTGATCCATCAGCACAATGTAGTTCCTGTTCAGCAACCGTTACTTGATGCTGTTCCTCTCAGGCATGTGAGTGACATAACTCACGAACTCCATCGTCGGCTCAAGGTAGGCTGATAACACGATTTATGTCTTAGGTTTAGGCACTCATTTAGATAGTTTTTCCGCTCATTCATGCATGGTTTAGCATTAGTTCACGACGTTTGCACTCAATTCATGTATTTTGTCGAGATAGACGTCTACACGGAATTTTGCATGCTTTGTAGGTATTTTGGGAGATTTAGGAGTTTAATCGATATATTCGAGGATCGTTCCTCTAGATTACACGCCTTCGGACTCATTGGGATGCAAGCTAGGGGCTAAGAAGGACACATGGGACCTTGTTGGTGCATGCCATGCACCAAATTGAGGCTTGACGATCCAAAACAAGCTGAGGCACCAAAACCACGGCCACTGGGACTTCCACGGGCGTGGAAATGAGCCGTGGTTTTCCCCAGACAGCTGTGACAGCTGTCCCACGATCTTCTTGGCCGACTCTTGCAATTTGTTGAGGATAAAAGGTGGTCCTGCAGGCTGTTAGGGACATACCCCTCACTCCCATTCTCTCCCACACTCTCAACAACAATATTCTCTCATTGGAAGATTGGATTGGAGTTACCATTGGAGAAGAAGAAAGGCTTCCATTGGAGAAGAAGAAGAAGCATACTAGTTCATAGTTCCATAGTCTTTTTGAGTGATTTTGAGTGAGCTTTGTGAAACGTTTTGCAAGGGTTTGTAAGAAACGATTCGAACCTTCTTTTGAAGGGTTGTAAGTCCTTCTTGAACTTTGATTTAGATTGTTTTACTTGTTTCATTAGCTTAATCCACCTTTCATTTCATCCTCTTGATATGGATTCCATGATTTTATGCTTGATGACTTTGATTGTGATGATGCATGTTGTTGGCTAAATAGATGCGATTCTAGGGTAAGGGAAAGATGGTTATGGCTCGGACTATGATAGAATGGACTTAGATGTACCTTTGGATGAATTGTTTGCTCGAACCTAGCGTCTGTTGTAATTCACGGCCTGTTCTAGTACATTCCACGGCCGTGGTTCTTGATGAACTACCCGTGATTTTGACTAACTTGCTTGTTTGATGAATCTAAGTGCTAGGATGTTAAATTGTTGAAATCCTAGTGTTTGTTGAGCTAAATCTATCCTAGGGTGACCTAGTGTTAGCAACTAAGAGTTAGAAGAGACCTACCCGGTGATTCTTGCTCTTAGATACCGAAGATGACGAACTCTAGGTAGTAGTGAGCCTCACAAGCCGCTATTGGACTGAGTGTGCTAGGATAGGTGTTTAGGACTTGCCTTCCCGAGACTTACCCGGTAAGGAGAGGTTAGATCCCTAGATAACCATCCGGTTTGTGTAGATATCCCTACCTTAGGCTTCTAGAGACTTACCCGGTGATAGGACCTTAGGTGCGGGATTAGTGGATCATGAGACCTACCCGGTAATTGACCCTATTTGAGAAACATTCCTTCTCAACATACTATAGTTTATCCAAGGTTGATTAGAAGCTTATGTCCTATGCCATAACTTGAATTTCCAACCCCTAGAATCCACTTTTCTCTCTTGATTACCCATCTCGTGTTTGTCTTGTTTGTTTGTGTTGATTTGCTAGATTGTTAGTTTGTTTTGCATTCTTCTATCGTTGTGATTCTTGATTGATCACCACATAAAACAAAACCCAAAAACATTGAGATTTTCATTTATTTGTTTCTTTTCTCTTTTCTTAGCCTAGATCAATACTATCCTTAGTCACTAATCGATTCTACCTCACCTCAGTCTTTGTGTTCGACCTCGGAATACTATCCCTACTACAAAACGTCCCGTACACTGCGGGTTCGCTAGGAGTTAGGAGAAATATATCGAGTATAAATTTAAGACTTTTGCGTGACACGTTCTTAGCGTAACATAGGATGGAGCTCGAATCTCCATTAACTCCTCCAACCCTACCATAGAAATCATCTTCTTCAAGTCGTCCACCACGTGGAGGCACTCGAAGGCAAAAATGTCTAAGAAACGCGGGGCAACTATGGGATGCCCACAAATCCGGTCAAAGTCGGCCTAGTGACACTCATGAATCACCAGTATAGTGGGATGAGATGCAGAAGATGGGGAAGAACCACTGGGACCATCTCTCAGAACAATTTGACGATCGGATCTACTACTCATGATTCTGACTGAAGAACACCTCGGTTGCCCTGACAATCTGAAGAACACCTTGGCCGAGACACAACACGACTAGACCGAGGCGATCGGCTGTTCGATTTCAACTCTCTGATTTTCCAGTTATTTTCCCCCAAATCACTACCAATTGCTTCCTATGGGGTACTTATGTCTTTTTCAGCAATAATGGATGGCAACCAAAGCCAGATCCGTCTAAAATCAGTAAAAGAAGAGAAGTTAGGGTTTTCGAATGAAATACCCAGATTCCGTAGATTCGGAGAGTTTTTTCCACAGTTTGTTGCTTGAAATCCGATCCTCTTGCTTCCTCCGGTGGAATTGATCCAAAAATTGCAAGAAACGATCAAGAATCGAAGAGTGGAGAGAAGGGGTATGCCACGGTCGAGGTTGGAGTTGAGAGGGAAAAGTGAGGAGAGAGAAATGTACTTCACCTTTTATACCCCTCGCGGAATTTGATTTCACCTCGTGCGAGGTGGTCCCGACCGGACCGAGGTGTCTGACTGGGTTGTCAAACCTAGTCGCATCGGTTGCCTCAAGAACATCTCGGTCGAGGTGCTATGACAACAACCGAGATGTGTCTCAGTCAAACTCCGTCTTCTCAATTTCTCGAACTTCTGTCCTTCCAGTGTAGCTCCTGAGCTGTAATCCTTCCTTAGAAAGTACCTGGTTTCTGTTTAGAGGACGCCAAAAACAAAGCAAAGTAAACTATCTAAAACTAAGCCGGAAAAGGGAAAAGAAAGCAATACCTTGGGTTGCCTCCCAAGAAGCGCTTGATTTAAGGTCGGTAGCTTGACCGTACATCATCCCTAAACATGCTGGAAGGTGTCCTCACCCCATACTTCACCTTCATCATGGGGTGAGATAAAGAAGTCTATCAAACGTTCCAGCAAATGCAAGTGCTCATCGGGGACTAAATCATCTATGGGTAGGTCGTCGTTCTCGCGTGAGGAAGGAGGGAGCCGGCTGAGGTGATCCGCAACAGAATTTTTGGACCCCTTCTTATCGCGAATCTCTAGGTCAAACTCTTGAAGCAAGAGAAGCCATCGAATAAGACGCGGCTTTGCATCCTTCTTGGCAAGCAAGTAACGAATAGCTACATGGTCAGTGTAAACAATAACTTTCGCTCCTACTAAGTAAGAGCAAAACATCTCAAAAGCATATACAACCGCCAAGAGCTCCTTTTCGGTGGTGGCGTAGTTTAGTTGAGCTTCATCTAGCGTCTTGCTAGCATAGTAAATTGCATTGGTCCGGCCATCCTTCTTTTGTCCAAGTACCGCTCCTACGGCCACGTCACTAGCATCGCACATGATCTCAAAGGGAAATGTCCAATCAGGAGGTTGAATGATGGGAGCGGAAATCAATGTTTCCTTTATCGTGTAAAACACATCAAGGCATTCCTGCAAAAAATCAAAAACAACATCCTTATTCAAGAGATTAGTGAGTGGTTTAGAAATCTTCGAGAAATCCTTGATGAACCTCCTGTAGAAACCTGCATGCCCGAGAAACTCCGCACACCCTTAACAGACCAAGGGGGAGGAAGTTTCTCAATAGTCTCGATCTTAGCTCGATCGACCTTAATACCTCGGTTGGAAACGAGGTGTCCTAGCACAATTCCTTCACTAACCATAAAGTGACACTTCTCCCAATTCAAAACGAGATTAGTGTGTTCACAACATTGTAGCACTAGAGAAAGGTTAGATAAGAAATTAATTATTTGTAAGAGCCTAGCTGATGAGAGCTGAGAGAGGGAGTAGAGGGGCCAGGTTTATACCTGATCCGCCCTTGCGTGACCCAGGGGGTGCCCCTGCACCTTACCTGGTCCGCCCCTGCGGCTCTGTGTTCTGCAGCCGTCTTCTTTGACTGCTTTGACCCGTGCTTTACTCTTTCACCATCTTATATATATCTTCTTCTTCTCTCTGATGAGGGTTTGCCTTCTTAGATATTTCTCTCCTTACATACTCTCTCTTCTTCTCCTCTTCTCCTTTGGATCACCTTGCTTGATCTTCCTTGTGTTTGTGTGTGTTTTGGAAAGCTTTTGCTTGGCTTTGATGTTGATGATGGTTGTTGAGCCTTGTGAGCCAGCTTGAGGACGTTTTGGTTAGCTTGTGAGCTTCTGGATCTTCAGCTTGGTAAGCTTTCATGGATTCCTTCCCCTCCTTCTTCTTCTTTTCATCTTCTTGTCCCTTTTTCCTCTTCTCCTTAGTCTAGCATGGCTTTCATTAGGTTCTGATCTTATTTCAACCATGTTTGGCTTGTGTTGATATATGTATATGTATTTGATACATGTATGTTGTTGTTGGAGTGAAGAAAAGTAGAGCACTGAAGGAAGATGTGAAGAAAGAAGCTGAGTGGTGTCTTTTGCACACCAGCCGCCCCTGCGCCACCCTACCGCCGCCCCTGCACCGGCCTGTGCACCGCCCCTACGCCACCAATGAGCCGCCCCTGCGCCTACCTGCACCAGCTTGGTGTTTCCTTTGGTTTTGCAGGTGTGTGTTGCTTCTAGGCCTTCCTTAGGGTGCCTTTGTTCCCTCCTTTCCTAGTATGAGTGCTTAGGATCATGCTAGATGTGCGAGGTTGAGTTTTGATGACGTTTATGATCGGTTTATGCCTTGTATAGCTTTGAGGTTCGTTAGGTTATGAGTGAGGTTGAGGTTGATCCTTTGGATCCCTTTGGGTCTAGGCGTGACCCTTATGTGGTTAGGAGTCTTATATATCCCCTTATGCCTTGTTTATAGGATGTGCTGTCCCTCCAGTGTAGAGGTGATCCTGGTTGAGTTGTGATCGAGGTTGAGGTAAGTCCGTAGGACTTACTTAGCTGCCATCCTTATATTGGGTGTTTGCATTAGTGGTGTGTGCTTTGTATGTTTGCTATGATAGCATGTGATGTCGTATATACCGACCTATGTTTTATTCATTACCCCATATGCAAGGCTGTAATAACCTTTCCCTTTCATCCCGCCGTGGAGTCTGGGAGGTTCTCTTGAGTCAGGCCAGACCGGTTTACAAGAAGGGCACAATCCAATCCCACAGGGTACACGGATTGTAGGATCGATACTAGTACGGATGGCTAGCAGGCTCAGAGGCGAGGATGTATCGGTCCTTGTGTCACATAGTTTCATATATATTATATATATATTCGTTTGAAGTGAATGACCATTATATTGAGATGAATGAATTGGTAAATGAGTGGAAGCATACTGATGCGTTTATCTTTCCTTACATATGATTGTGCTTATGCATTAATCTATATATGTGTATGGATAGCTAATGGTTTATTACCATGTTGTAGATGCCCCACAGGATAGGCATGCTGATGGGTGATCTAGCAGAGTGGCAGGCCGAGAACGTCTCGTACATAGGTTTTGTTGGTTTTTGGGTTGTTGTCTTTCCCTCCTGTGTGAGGATGGTCTTTTGTTACCTCCTGTGTGGGGGTGTTATGTTTCTTACTCGGCTATGATGTCTTACCTTTTGGGTTGTACAGTTTTATACAATTTTATGTATTTGTTTTCATATCTGTCAGTGCCATGTTGTAAGGTCCAGTGAACTTGTTGTTAGGCTAGGGTCAGGATCCATTGTGAGATCTTAGCCCAATGTGGCACTCCGAGTCCCGCGGATTTGGGGTGTTACATTATCAAAAGAGGAACCATATACCGAAAAGTCATCCATGAATACCTCCATGATTTCCTCTATGTACTTGGAAAGATAGCCATTATACAGCGCTGGAAGGTAGCGTGTGCATTACACAATCCAAATGGCATCCTCCTATAAGCGAATGTCCCCCATGGACAAGTGAAAGTGGTATTCTCTTGTTCATCCGGATGGATAGGAATCTGAAAGATGCCACTATAACCGTCTAGATAGCACAAATGGGAGTGCTGAGCTAACCGTTCTAGCATTTGGTCGATGAAGTGAAGTGGACACATAAGGTAGATCCAAATACCCCATACTTGGGACACATTGTCCCAATGGGTATAAATCTATGGAATCAGAAAACTCACCAGACCTAGCTGAACTGCATAATAATTATAAAGAAAGAAATCCATGAAGCTCTCATACTCGTCAGCTGGCGGTGGTGGATGTGGAATGTAAAGGTGCTCAGACTGATCAAATGGGTAGCTCATCATCTGCTGGAACTGAATCTCCATCATACGACGCTGGTAATGCTGGCCCTCCAACATTTGATGCGTCCAACCCTTAATATCTCGGCGTTGGTCAGCAAAGCGCTCGGACATGTCGACTATCAGGGCTACGTATGCATCGATCATCTAGTTAGTGAGATCATCAATTCTCTGGTGGGCCTTGGGATCTTTGCGTCTGCGCGATCTGCGCTGAGGTGGCGGTGGTGGTGCTACTCTCCCCTCCTCTGTCGCCTCATTATCAAGGTCGACAACTAGATCACTAGGACCGCAGGTATCACTACTGGTCTTCATGACAGCTCCTCCATCGTCATCATCATCATCATCGTCAGCAGCATCTCTGGCATCTTGCATGTATGGAACCTAGGCAGCAGACCAGTTGATAGCATGAATTATAGTCTATATTTTTGGGTTTGTTTGGACGTTTTATCTTTCATAATCTGCATGTTTGTATGTATATTATGTGATTATATTACCATTTCATCTACCTTTGCGGGAATCGAGGTCTACACCTAGTTTTGTTGTAATCGTAGGTAAAATGGCACGTTTTGCATCCAAAAAGGAGCAAAAGGAGCTATGGAGTCATTGGAGCTACATTCAGGAACATAAGGAACCATCCAGGAAGCATAGCCATGGATTAGAGATTCACATTGGACCAGATTTGAGAGATTTCACATTCAGTTGTGACTCACCTCGGTTGACCAAAGATTCACCTCGACCGAGGTGATCCAGAGAAGCCGACTCGACCGAGGCGAATACCTAGGACGCGGCGAGAATATTTTATTCTTGGCTGAGATCTTTTATATTTGGAAAGAGATCTTATATTTTTGGGCTTGGCTCCTTGAAGGAAGAAGATATATTAGATCATATATTTTACCCATTTTTATGGGAAGAGATCTTTCTAAGATATCTTATCTTTGGAGGGTTATTTTCCTATAAAAAGGGTCGGATTTCCCACAAATCCGTCAGCCGCATACAGTTGGAAAATCCGCTATCAGCGCAAGATCGTGTTTATACACCGCAACAGCCATACTCCAGTTGGGAGATTTGAAGAACCTTTTTTGAAGGTTGAAGAAGGAAGATTATAGCTTTTATAGCTTTTGAAGGGTTTAGTAAGATCATCTTAGATTCCCTTCCTTGTTGTCTTCCTTTGTTGGATTTATATCCAAGGAACGCTTTTGTTGTGATATTTGATTCAGTTATTGAAGTCTTTCCATTAAATTCTTCTTGTTCAAATATTTACCTTCTTCCCATATATTTGATTATTGCTTTCATGATGATGAGTGGCTAATCTCTTTGTGTGATTCTAGGGTGATTGACTGAAGGTTGTGGGAAAAATAATGATAGAATAATCTTAATCACAGTAGGACCCTGAAAGTTCGAGTCTTTATCCTTAACCCTAAGCATCTCGCTCAGTCGATGAACATCTCGGCCGGGGTGGAATTCTTCTGACCGAGGTGACTTATCTTATCCGAAACTGAGAGTTAAGTGTTAGAGTTTGCCAAATCCTATTCTTATTACACCTTTCCTAGTTCAATGCAAGCTTAGGATGAGACTTACCCGGTAATTCCTTAGTTTGTTTACCTAAGATCATAAGTGTAGGTAATAAAGGTTTATCCTTTATTGGGGTTTGAGTGTGCTTTCATCCCATCTTTGTGAGTTAGCCTGAGACTTACCCGGTAAAGGTTGATTCTATTCCCTTAGATGGTGTGTTAGTTTGAAGTTATAGTTCTTTATCTTAATTCCTTGAGACTTACCCGGTAATAGGAGTTATGGTTTTGGATTAGTGAGTAGTGAGACTTACCCGGTGATCTATTCCACTTTAGCAACACCTTCCCCATGCAAAAACCTCAGCTTTCTCCGCTTATCTTGAGATCTTGAGTTGGAACCACAACTAGATGCTTTAATCCCTAGAATTGCATGTTTGCTTTATTGACTTCTTATTCATCTTTGATTGTTTTAATTGCTCTTGTGGTTAGTATTTACATAAGCATACCGTGATCGGACTTTGTTTCACTAAGTCCCTGTGATCGACCCCTGTAATTCCTTGCTTTTTACTACGATTGACCCGTACACTGCGGGTTCGCATCCTTGTTTTAAGCTTACGTGTAGGGTTTTAAATTTAAAGCTTGCACACACCGTTTGGAGCGAACAAGTTTTTGGCGCCGTTGACGGGGACTTGGTCTAGACCGAGCCGGTTACGGTTTGCTTTTGGGGCACTTGCCCCCGTGTCTACTAACCACTCTACTTGAGTGACTTTTGCAGGTTCTTTCTTAGGTATATGCGAAGAACCCGCACTGGGAAGGAAATCGTTCCTTACGATCCCGAACCAGAGAAGACATACAAACGACGCTTAAGAGAAGCGAAGATGGCCCACAAAGACAACCACGATCTTGAGGCCGAGTTGAAAGAGGCGTTAGAGCTGCTACGCCTCAGCAGGGAAGAACTAAGGCAAGAGAAGGAAGAAACTCGCACCAAGACTGAAGTAATCGAAGCAGAAATGGCGGCCATACGAGACCAGATTCTACTTCGACCGAGGGAAGACCTAGTTCCCGATGCTGGACCGAGGCAGGTCCCAGTTGTTGACCCTCGACCGAGGCAGGTCCCAGCACCTAACGCCCCGGCCGAGATACTTCCACCTCGGATGCCAGTCCGAAACGTTCTTCTTGCAGGAATCCCACAAACCCTAGGTCAAAGGATGGACCCCAATCAACAACTGAGGCGTCCAGGAGTTAACCTAGGAGATCCAGCGGACCATGACTATGAACTTCGACCGCAAGTTCTATCCATGATTCGCCAATGCCAATTCGGAGGGATGGAGAAGGAATCACCACATCAACATCTTCAAAACTATGAGATCTTGATGGAAACCTTGAGACCTTCAAGAATTGAAAATAACAACTACAAGCTAAGACCTTTTTACTTTTCTTTAAAAGATAGAGCTCTTACTTGGTATCAATCTCTTCCTCCAGGAAAAATCAGCACATGGGAGGAGATGACAACGGAGTTCTTGACCAAATTCTTTCCCCCCTCAAAGACCGCTGAAATGAGAGGAAAGATCAACGCTTTCATTATGAAGGACAAGGAGAGCTTGTCCAAGTCATGGGAGCGGTTCAAGGACATTCTTTTGGATTGCCCACATCATGGGATTCCAAAGTTAGAGTTATTGGAGATATACTTCAAAGGACTGGACGGAAGCACCCAGTTCAACCTCCAACTACTGTCCGCCGGTACCTTTATGGACATGGCGATTGACGAAGCTTGGGACTTCATCGAGAAGCAAGCTTTGCATATGGAGAAGTACACCCACCAAGGAGCTGAAGGTGGAGTTAAAAGAGTTAACTTCCAAGAAGCTCAGCCCAACAACAATCAACTCACGTCTTTGAAGAATGACGTGAAGCAATTGAAGGAACTCTTGGTTGCTCAAACCAAGAAGGAAGAGCAAGGACAAAGGAACAACAACAACGGATACCGTAACAACAACAACTGTTCCCGGAACAACAACTACAACAACAACGATAGAGGATCCAATAGCAACAATTGGAGGGCGAACAACCAAAATTCTGGTAACAATCATTCAAACTCCAAATCTAACGATTCCTCTAACCCTTTCCTCTCTTCCCCTTCTTCTTCTTCTACTCCATTAAAAAGCCAGGGGCAAGGATCAAGTTCATCTCAGCCGGTAAAGAAAGACGCAGTTCTGGAGGCTATCTTGATCAAGTTTAGTGCTATGGAGACTTCTATGACTTCATTTTCGAAGGCCCAAAAAGCCTTTGAACGACAAATTGCAAGTAGGGCGAATGAAGCGCCAAGAGATCAAGGGAAGCTTCCAGCAAGGACGGAAAGCAACCCTAAGGGCCAGATCATGGACATAACTACGAGGAGTGGACTGAAAACTGCAGATCCAGGGCCTCGGTCGGTGCCAGTACCGACGAAGACCACCTCGGTCCAGATGCAGTCGAAGAACACTTCGACCGAGATGCCAACCGAGGTGGAGCCACAGAAAGCGGAGGGGAAAACTGAAGTTTATGTTCCACCTCCTGCATGCAAACCACCACTTCCATTCCCCCAGTCAAGGGCCAGAGCACATCTAGACAAGCACTTTGGTAAGTTCCTTGACTTGATGAATAAACTGCACATTAACATTCCTTTCCTTGATGTTATTCTAGGAATGCCCGCCAATGGGAAGTTCTTGAAGGAGATCCTATCAAGGAAGAGGAAACTGGAAGATTTTGGGGAAGTAAGGATGACATCTAAATCCTCGGAGCTTATTCAAATCATGAAGGAGAAGATGCCACCTAAATTGAGAGATCCCGGCTCATTTTGCATTCCCATTCAAGTTGGGGATGTCACTTGTGAAGCCCTTTGTGATCTAGGAGCCAGCGTGAGCATCATTCCGCTGGAGCTATGTGTGAAGATCGGACTTGGAGAGCCCAAGCCGGTCAAGATTCGACTATACATTGCGGATCGCTCCATCACCCATCCCGTGGGAATTTTGGAGGACGTCCCGGTCAAGTTAGGTAACTTCTACATACCTATAGATTTTGTTGTACTTGAAATTCCCGCAGATTATCCTGTTCCTATTATTCTCGGGACGCCATTTCTAGCAACTTCGGGTTGCAACGTGGATTGCAAGAACGCCAAGTTGAAATTCAACATTGTTGGCGATGAGGTGGAGTTCGCATTACTTGCAGCCATGAAAGGGGAGCAGCTAAGCGATGATATCTTCAACATCTACGATGAAGAAGAATCAAGAGAATTGGTGAGCTCTATCCTTATTAACGATCTACTCGAAAGAGTTATTAGTTTCAGTTTAACGGAGGAAGGTATAAATGCTTCTTGTGATGCAGATATACGGAGCTTAAAAGCACTAGAAGAAGATCTAGGAGCTAAAACTGAGAAGCTAATCCAGGAGACGAAGATCTCCAGTTTCGGTTCCAGTTGTAGTACCTCGACCGATGCACTTTCTGGACTGAGCGAGGCGACTGAAGAACATCTCGGTCAACGCCTCTACGCCTCGACCGAGGTCGATGGCGAGATGATTTCAACTGAGACTTCCGAAAGTCCAGTTTCTGGATCTACTCCACTGGAAGGAGGAAGCAAGGATCACCCTCAGAAAGCACCCCCAATTGTGGAGCTTAAACAACTCCCAAATCACTTGAGGTATGTCTTTCTTGGACCGGATTCCACTTATCCCGTTATTGTTAGTGCTTCCCTCTCCGAAACTGAATTATCTAAACTAATGCATGTCTTGAGAAAGCATCAAAAGGCTTTGGGTTATACTATAGATGAGCTTATTGGCATTAAGCCCTCTTTCTGCATGCATAGAATTTTAATGGAGGATGATCATAAGACTTCATGGGAACCTCAAAGACGGTTAAATCTGATCATGAAAGAGGTTGTGAAGAAAGAAATTCTTAAGTTGTTTGATGCAGGTATCATATACCCTATCTCGGACAGCAAATGGGTTAGCCCGGTGCATGTAGTTCCGAAGAAAGGAGGGATGACCGTTGTGACAAATAAGAACAACGAGTTGATCCCAACCAGGACCGTTACGGGCTGGAGGGTTTGCATCGATTATAGGAAGCTGAACACGGCCACACAGAAGGACCATTTTCCACTTCTCTTCATTGATCAAATGCTCGAGCGGTTGACCCAACATTCACACTTTTGCTACTTAGACGGCTATAGTGGATTCTTCCAGATTCCTATCCATCCGGATGATCAGGAGAAGACCACTTTCACTTGTCCATGGGGGACATTTGCTTATATGAGGATGCCATTTGGATTGTGCAATGCATCCGCTACCTTCTAGCGATGCATGATGACTATCTTTTCCGAGTACATAGAGGAGATCATGGAGGTATTTATGGATGATTTTTCAGTATATGGTTCCTCTTTTGATGATTGCCTATCTAACCTTTCTTTAGTGCTACAAAGATGTGAGGACACTAATCTCGTTTTGAATTGGGAGAAGTGTCATTTTATGGTTAACGAAGGCATTGTGCTAGGACACCTCGTTTCTAATCGAGGCATTGAGGTCGATCGCGCTAAGATCGAGACTATTGAGAAACTCCCTCCCCCTTGTTCTGTTAAAGGTGTGAGGAGTTTTCTCGGGCATGCAGGTTTCTACAGGAGATTCATCAAGGACTTCTCCAAGATTTCTAAACCTCTAACTAACCTCTTGAATAAAGATGTTGTTTTTGAGTTTTCACAGGAGTGTCTTGATGCTTTTTACAGGATTGAGGAAGCATTGATCTCCGCTCCCATTATCCAACCTCCGGATTGGACCTTGCCCTTTGAGATCACGTGCGATGCTAGTGATGTAGCCGTAGGAGCGGTGCTTGGACAGAAGAAGGATGGCCGGACCACCGCCACTTACTATGCTAGCAAGACGCTAGATGTAGCACAATGCAACTACGCTACCACCGAGAAGGAATTATTGGTGGTTGTATATGCTTTCGAGAAGTTTCGTTCCTATTTAGTAGGGACGAAAGTCATTGTCTACACCGACCATGCAGCCATCCGTTACTTGTTGGCTAAGAAAGATGCCAACCCACGCCTTATTGGATGGATTCTCTTGCTTCAAGAGTTTGACTTAGAGATCCGCGATAAGAAGGGATCCGAAAATTCTGTTGCGGATCACCTCAGCCGGCTACCTGCATCTTCACGCGAGAAGGACGACCCACCCATAGACGATTCATTCCCCAATGAGCACTTACACTTGTTGGAGCGTTTGATGGACTTACTTACTTCACCCCACGATGGAGGTGAAGTATGGGGTGAGGGGACCTCCCATCTCGTTTGAGACGCTTCATGGTCCAGCTAGCGACCTTAAACCAGGCGTTTTTTGGGAGGCAACCCAAGGTATTGCTTTCTTTTCCCTTTTTCTAGTCTAGCTTAGATAGTTTTGTTTTTGCTTTGCTTTGTTTTGTTTTTGGCGTTCTAGACAGACAACAGGTGACATCTAAGGAAGGAGTACGAACCAGGAGCATAATTGGAAGGACAGAAGTTCGAGAATTCGAGAAGATGAAGTTTGACTGAAGCACATCTCGGTTGCTGTCAGAGCACCTCGACCGAGATGATTCTTGAGCAACCGAGGTGACTAGGGTTTCTGAAGAACCACCTCGGTCCGTACCACCTCGGTCCAGTCGAGGTCACCTCAACCGAGGTGACAGCAGTTCCAGAAAGGGTATAAAAGGGGGATTAGTTTTCTCTCTCTTTTGTTTTACCCTCCCTCGACCGCGGTGCTCTTCTTCACCTCGCTCTCCGATTCTTGCTCGTTTTCGAAGATTTTCACTTCCAAACTACAATTAAAGCTTAGAGGATCCCAGTGCAACGTCGATCTGCGAGTAAATCGAACTGAAACGGCCGAACGAGGTAAATCGAACCGAAACCCTAACCTCGCTGATTTCGCTTCGATTTGGGCCTGGATTGACCTGCATTTGCTGAGAAATAAATTTAAGTACCCCATAGAAACCAGTTGTAGTGATTTTGGGGGAAAAGAACTGGATTTCTGAGAGATTAGATCGCACAGTTTTTCGCCTCGGTCCAGACGTGCTGTGCCTCGGCCGAGGTGTTCTTGAGTGTTGTCAGACCGACCGAGGTGACGTGACAGTGGAAATTTAAAAATGAGTTCTGAGAAACGTCTAGCCATTAGGGATAGATCCTCCCCTTCCCCTTCTTCCTCTTCTTCCCGACCTTATCGACCGGTGATCCACGAGCGACACCGAGTCGATTACGACCGTATTTCCGGCCGTCCAGTGATTGCACCTCGCTTCTTGGACGTGTCAGCCTTTGACTGTCTCCATGTAGACGGAGACCTTAGACGGATGATATCGACAGTAGGGCTAGATCAGTTTACTGAGATCCGAGCCCCTACCTATTTGGAGCCCACCTTAGAGTTTATTAGCTCCTTCACCTACCTCCCCACAGAGCGTTCTGTGAAGTACCGGTTGATGAACCGGAACTTCATAGTTCCACTAGAGTATTGGAGTGAGATTTTTGGTTTTCCTGCCCCGACAGCTGTTGACTTCCCTTCCCGATCTATAGCTAGGGAGTTTTGTGGACAGATTTCTCACGTGGTTGAGCACGCAGATAGGTGGCACCTTGGAGATTCCAGGGAGAAGGTCATCTTTCACTTAGCTTTTAGGTTAGCCCACCGCATTTTCAGCGAGACACTTCTGGCGCGTACTGAGACGCCCTAGAAGGTCCGACAGGGGGAGCTGTTCAGCCTATATTGCATGGTGACTGGGGGGATCCCCGACTTTGGCTTGATGTTGGCAGAGGACCTGCACAAGATCAAGGCCAAGGCGAAGGGGGACATCTGTTGTGGAGGACTTGTGACCCACATTGCCGGCTACCAGGATATGGATCTCAGCGCTTGCACTATGGTGGCGGCTACCAAGCCGCTTGGGCTGGAGGAGATGATCACTCGGCGGATTCTGGTTCCCCGAGCACTGACTACACCGTACGTGGCTATGCCATGGGAGCTGACTGCACCGCAGGGGATCAGGTGGTCAGCACAGTTTACAGTTTATGACCCTCATTATTTGTAGACCGCTTGGGCCCCACTGATGGAGGATTATAGAGAGGCAGCAGTTGCCCCAGCTGAGGAGGAGGAGGTAGATGATGAGGAGACTGCCGATGACAGGGATGGTGGAGTTCCGATGGATACAGGGACAGATACTGCTGGGACTAGTGCACCGGTTATTGATCTAGATGATGATGATACTGAGCCTGCACCTACTGCATCACCAGCAAGACCTGCTAGGCGTAGAGCACGCCGACACAGAGATCCAGAGGCCTACCGTCGGATCGATGATCTGACGGATCAGATGATTGATTCATATGCCGTCTTATCATTGGATATCCGCGAGATGCAGGAGCGGCAACATTACCAGCACATGATGGCCTAGATTCAGTTTGAGCACATCATGGGTTATCCATTTGACCCGTCTCAGTATCTGTATGTGCCACCACCACCACCACCGGATCGTGACTACTGAGAGCTGCAGGATTTTCTTTCTTATTTTTATACAGTTCAGCTTATTATCCGTTGAGTATTTTATTCCTTAGACTTATTTCGACCCACTGGGACAGTGTGTCCCAAGTATGGGGTATTTGTGTATTATTTGACACTTATGTGATGTATGACTCTACTTGATCGGATCTTTATTTATATTTATGCTCCAGTTGCACCTATGTGTTTATCTGAGACTACATGCATACTTACAGGTTATTTGATTGAGAAAAACGTCGAAACTGAAACAAAAAAACTGGTTTACAAAAAAAAAAATTTTTTGACCTCGACCGGAGGAGTTTTGGCCGAACGAGGTGTTTCACCTCGGTTGACCTAAGAACACCTCGACCGAGGTGGGTTAACTGAGAGTTTTCGAAACGATTTTTGTGCTTCTTATCTGGATATGATCTCAGTGAAGATCTTGCTTACTGACTGGTTTTGAAATCTTTATGTGTTCTAAAGGTTTTATAATATGTTTAAGTTGCTAAATGCTTTGTTTGAAATTATTGGCATGTTTAATACTTTGTTTTTGTCTAAATTATGTTTAATTTGAAGGTTGACACCACATTATGAGTTCTCTCACTTTATTCCTGGAAAGACCAAGGCAATTCATTCTTCTCTCTTCTTCTTCTTGATCATGCTTAGCCCCTCATATACATTTTGCCTCCCTTTACCTATCCGGGAATTTGGAAGCAAGCGAAGTGGTGAAAGCAAGTGAAGTTAAAGTTGAGAAGTTGGCTGGAAGTGAAAGTGTTAGAAAGTAATAATAGGTTTGGGGAAGTCAATCATGATGATGAGTAACTCGGCACCATTCACATAGCCGGGTATTTGTGTCTTGCCAAAGTCGGATTGAGCAATATTCCTAACGGGTCATGGTATGTGCATCAAGGGTTTGATGCATCTCAAGAAATTGATGATTGCTGATTTCCTAGGCTTCGGTTATTGTGCACCTCTGTCCATGCATCCCAAAAAGTAAAGTAAAAAGAAAAAGTGTGAAATAAGCAAAGCTTATTGGTGGAAGATGTTGAAAGTCAAAGTGAAAGTGAAGTACATCCTTTTCCCGGATTCTAGCACCACATTACCTTACATACATCCCTACCCTACACGTTTCTTGACTTTTCTTTTGGGAAGCCCTTGAGACCTTGAGCTTGTTGATTGACTTAGTGGTTTAAACTGGATTATGCATGATTAATTTCGATAATTATGACTTAATATGCATTCTATGGTTTTATGCAAAGATGAACAACTTTCTTATATTTATAAAATGTTTTGATCATATTTTGATTTTAATATCCATGAAGTATTCTCTTAGAGTGATCTATGATTGTAGCACACCATAAAAATGTTTTGAAAGAATTTTCATTGATTTTCTTGACTTATAATCCATTCTATCTTGTCTTTTATATACGGAACTTGCTTGGGGACAAGCAAGGGCTAAGTATGGGGTATTTTGATAGCATGAATTATAGTCTATATTTTAGGGTTGTTTGGACGTTTTATCCTCAATAATCTGCATGTTTGTATGTATATTATGTGATTATATTACCATTTCATCTACCTTTGCGGGAATCGAGGTCTACACCTAGTTTTGTTGTAATCGTAGGTAAAATGGCACGTTTTGCATCAAAAAGGAGCTATAGAGTCATTGGATCTACATTCAGGAACATAAAGAACCATCCAGGAAGCATAGCCATGGATTAGAGATTCACTTTGGACCAGATTTGAGAGATTTCACATTCAGTTGTGATTCACCTCGGTTGACCACAGATTCACCTCGACCGAGGTGATCTAGAGAAGTCGACTCGACCGAGGCGAACACTTGGGACGCGGCGAGAATATTTTATTCTTGGCTGATATCTTTTATCTTTGGAAAGAGATTTTATATTTTTGGGCTTGGCTCCTAGAAGGAAGAAGATATGCTAGATCATATATTTTACCTATTTTTATGGGAAGAGATCTTTCTAAGATATCTTATCTTTGGAGAGTAATTTTCCTATAAAAAGGGTCGGATTTCCCACAAATCCGGCATCCGCTATCACCTTGCTTACACCTACTACACGCAGCAACCATACTCCAGTTGGGAGATTTGAAGAACCTTTTTGAAGGTTGAAGAAGGAAGATTGTAGCTTTTATAGCTTTTGAAGGGTTTTTGTAAGATCATTTTAGATTCCCTTCCTTATTGTCTTGTCTTGTTGGATTTCTATCCAAGGAACGCTTTGTTGTGATATTTAATTCAGTTATTGAAGTCTTTTCATTAAATTCTTCTTGTTCAAATATTCACCTTCTTCCCATATATTTGATTAATACTTTCATGACGATGAGTGGCTAATCTCTTTGTGTGATTTAGGGTGATTGGATGAAGGTTGTGGGAAAAACAATGATAGAATATTCTTAGATTCCAGTAGGATCCTGAAAGTTCGAGTCCTTAACCTTAACCCTAAGCATCTCGCTCAGTCGATGAACTTCTCGGCCGGGGTGGAATTCTTCTGACCGAGGTGACTTATCTGATCTAAAACTGAGAGTTAAGTGTTAGAGTTTGCCAAATCCTATTCTTATTACACCTTTCATGGTTCAATGCAAGCCTAGGATGAGACTTACCCGGTAATTCCTTAGTTTGTTTACTTAAGATCATAAGTCTAGGTAATAAAGGTTTGTCCTTTATTAGGGTTTGAGTGTGCTTCCATCCCATCTTTGTGAGTTAGCCTGAGACTTACCCGGTAAAGGTTGATTCTATTCCCTTAGATGGTGTGTTAGTTTGAGATTATAGTTCTTTATCTTAATTCCTTGAGACTTACCCGGTAATAGGAGTTACGGTGTAGGATTAGTTAGTAGTGAGACTTACCCGGTGATCTATTCCACTTTAGAAACACCTTCCCTATGCAAAAACCTCAGCTTTGTCCGCTTATCTTTAGATCTTGAGTTGGAACCACAACTAGATGCTTTAATCCCTAGAATTGCATATTTCCTTTATTGACTTTTATCATCTTTGATTGTTTTGATTACTTGTGGTTAGTAATTGCTTAAGCATACCGTAATTAGACCTTGTTTCACTAAGTCCCTGTGATCAACCCCTGGAATTCCTTGCTTTTTACTACGATTGACCCGTACACTGCGGGTTCGCATCCTTGTTTTAAGCTTACATCTAGGGTTATAAATTTAAAGCTTGCACACACCGTTTGGAGCGAACATACATCCAAACATGCAGATTATTGAAGATAAAACGTCTAAAAAGTCCCAAAATATAGACTATAATTCATGCTATCAGTCCTCCGGAGGATTACCTTCATAGATGGTTCAACAACCGGTACTTGATTCCATTGTGCTCTGGCACATACGTCACTTAGCTCACACTCTCTATAATCGTCTCCATATAAGCCAGTGCCCTAACCTCCATGAACTCCTTCATCCCAACCATGGAGATCATCTTCCTCAAGTCCTCCGTCACATGGAGGCACTCGAAGGTAGAAACATCTAGAAAACGTGGGGCAATGATCGGACACCCGTAAATACGATCGAAGTCCTTTTGGTGACGCTCGTGGATCACTGGGATAACATATTGTGAAGCAGAAGAAGGAGAGGACTGGTGGGAGCTGCTAATCCTGTCCCTCAAGGCCAACTGTCAATCAGATTTGTTAATCATAATTTCTGACAAGGTCCCCTCGGTTGCCTCAAGAACACCTTGGCCGAGACACAACCGACTTGACCGAGGCGAAGCACTGTTCGTACGCACTATCTGAATTTGTAAGTTCTTTTCCCCCAAATCACTACCAAAGGCTTCCTAAAGGGTAGTTATATCTTTTTCAACAACAAGCAGTGGCAACCAAAGCCAGATTTGTGAAGAATCGACAAAGGATGAACAAGTTAGGGTTTTGGAACGAAGTACCCAAATTTTGCAGAATTGGAGTGTTTTCCTTGCTGTTTGATGCTTGGAAACTGATCCTCTTGCTTCATCCAGTGTAATCGAGCCAAGAATCGTGGAAAACCAGCAAGATTCGAAGATTTGAGGGTTTGGAGCCGCCGTGGTCGAGGTTGCACTTGGGAAGGAAAAAATGAAGAGAGAGAAAAACATCTCGCCTTTTATACCCCTCGCTGATTTTGATTTCACCTCGGTCGAGGTGGTCCCGACCGGACAGAGGTGTCTGACTGGATGTCAGACCTAGTCGCCTCGATTGACCAAGAACATCTTGGTCGAGGTGTTGTGACAGCAACCGAGATGTGTCTCAGTCAGGCTTCGTCTTCTCAATTTCTCGAACTTCTGTCCTTCTAATGTAGCTTCTGAGCTGCAATCCTTCCTTAGGAAGTACCTGGTTCCTGTCTAGAGGACGCAAAAAACAAAACGAAGCAAATTATCTAAAACTAAGTTAGAAAAGGGAAAAGAAAGCAATACCTTGGGTTGCCTCCCAAGAAGCGCCTTGTTTAAGGTCGCTAGCTGGACCGTACGTCATCCTCAAACAAGGTATAGTGGTGCAATCTCTTCATCCGGGACTTCCGGTCGATACTTCTTTAGCCTATGACCGTTGACCTTAAAGCTTCCGCTTGTTTCACCCCAAATCTCAATTGCACCATAGGGAAAAACAGTTTTCACAACATCAGGTCCTGTCCATCTAGATTTCAACTTACCTGGAAAGAGGAGGAGGCGGGAGTTGAAGAGTAGAACAAGATCTTCTTCTTTGAGCTCCTTATGAATGATGTGCTTGTCATGTCATCTCTTCGTTCTCTCCTTGTAGATTTTGGCATTCTCATAGGCATTTAACCGCAACTGTTCCAGCTCATTGATGTCTAATAGTCTCTTCTCTCCGGCTTCTTTGATGTCGAACTTCAACCACTTGATTGCCCAATATGCCTTGTCCTCTAACTCAATGGGTAGATGACAAGACTTCCCGTATACCAAATTGTAAGGGTTGGTACTAATGGGAGTCTTGAATGCGGTCTTGTAAGCCCAAAGAGCATCGTCCAACTTCATGGACCAATCCTTCATCATCCTAGAGACGGTCTTTTCAAGAATTGCCTTGATCTCTCTATTAGAGATCTCAACCTGTCCACTAGTTTGAGGGTGATAAGGGGTTGCTACCTTGTGGGTTACCCCATACTTCGATAGAAGTGCTTTAAACTTCCGGTTGAGGAAATGTGTCCCTCCATCGCTGATGATGATGCGTGGTTGCACAAAACATGGAAAGGTCCCATGAAATCAACTCCCCATACATTGAGAGACGTAATCAACTGCTAGGAGAATGTAGAGGTTCCGTGCGGATAATGGGAAAGGTCCCATGAAATCAACTCCCCATACATCAAAGATCTTAACCTCCCAATACATCAAAGATCTCAACCTCCTGAATATTGTTGATTGGAATCTCGTTCCTTCTACACAAGTTCCCTGTTCTTTGGCATGCATCACAAGAAACAACAAACGTTTGCACATCCTTAAATAATGTAGGCCAAAAGAAACCAGAATGTAATATTTTAGTGCACGTTTTGTGAGCGCTAGCATGTCATCCATAAGGAAGCGAGTGACAATACCGTATGACACTAGCAACTTCATGCTACGGAATTCATCGTTGAAGCATCCCATCCGGGCCTCTCTTGAACAATAGAGGTTCATTCCAGTAGTAATGGCGTACATTTTTGAAGAACTTCTTCCTTTGAGCGTACGTCAATCTGGGCGGTATTTCCTAACAAACATGGTAATTGGCAATATCAGCATACCAAGGCTCTTTACCATCAGAAACTTGGCGGAGCCAATGCTCCACCAATTGTAAGTGACTCTCAAAAAACGAATCACAGAGTTTGTTGTCCTCAGTTGACAACATCTCGTTTGCTATCTCGGTCAGTGTCCGAGGTGGGTGACCGAAATTTTCTTCATATAAGAACACCTCGCTTGGTCCAGGAAGTTCCTCGGTCGAGGTACTGGAACTGGGACCGAAACCTAACGTGCTTTTCATCTCCTGAAGTAGTCTATCAAATGTTGCTCCTGAATCTGCTTCTAATGCCTTTAAGCTCCGTATATCTACATCACAAGAGACATCTATACTTTCCTCCATTAAACTTAAACTAAGAACTCTTTCAAGAGGATCCTTAATAAGGATAGAGCTCACCGATTCTCTTGATTCTTCTTCATCATTGATGTTGTAGATGTCATCTTCTAGCGGCTCTCCCTTCATTGCAGCAAGTAATGCAAACTCCACATGATCTCCGCCAATGTTGAATTTTAACTTGGCGTTCTTCCAATCCACATTGCAACCCAAAGTTGCTAGTAATGGTCTCCCGAGAATGATAGGAATGGGATAATCTGCCGGAATGTCAAGCACAATAAAGTCTATAGGTATGTAGAAACTACCTAACTTCATGGGAACGTCTTCCAAAATACCCATGGGATGGGTAATGGAGCGATCCGCCATGTATAGCGTCATCTTCCCCGGCTTGGGCTCTCCAAGTCCGACTTTCTCACATAACTCCAGCGGGATGATACTCACGCTGGCTCCTAGATCACACAACGCATCATAAGTTACATCCCCAACTTGAATGGGAATGCAAAATGAACCGGGATCCCTCAATTTAGGTGGCATCTTCTCCTTCATGATTTGAATGAGCTCCGAAAACTTAGATGTCATTCTTACATCCCAAAATCTTCCAGCTTCCTCTTCCTTGAAAGGATTTCTTTCAAAAACTTCCCATTGGCGGGCATCCCAAAAATGACATCAAGGAAAGGGATGATAATGTGTAGTTTATTCATGAGGTCTAGAAACTTACCATAATGCTTGTCTAGATGTGCCCTCGCCTTTGACTGAGGGAATGGAATTGGTGGTTTATATGTAGGAGGTGGAACATAAACTTTAGATTTATCTTTCGCTTTCTGGGGCTCCATCTCTGTTGGCACCTCGACCGAAGTGTTCGTCTGGTCATGGCTCGATCGAGGTACTGGATCTACAGTCTTCCATCCACTGTGTGTTGTTATTGCCATAATCTATCCTTTAGGGTTGCTCTTTGTCCTTGCTGGGAGCTTCCCTGGATCTCTTGGCGCTTCATTTGCCTTGTTGAAGAGCTGTTGCTCTAAGGCCTTTTGTGTCTTCGAAAATGAATTCATTGATGTCTCCATAGCGTTAAGCTTGATCAGAATTGCCTCCAATACAACATCTTTCTTTTATGGCTGGGACGAACTTGATGCAGGCTTCTGGCTTCTCAATGGAGTAGAAGAAGAAGAAGAGGGGGCGTTAAGAGCATTATTAGCATGAGAATAAGGGTTACCGGGATTTTGTTGATCAGATCTCCAATTGTTGTTGTTGGAGTTTCTATTGTTGTTGTAATTGTTGCTCCGCGGCCCTTGATAGTTGTTTCTTCCTTGGTAGCCATCGTCTTGCCCCTTCCTAGTTTGAGCTACTAAAAGCTCCTTTAATGCTTTTACTTCCTTGCTAAGCGAGGTGAGTTGAGCTCCATTTGATGATGTGTCTTGGAAGCTAACTCTCCTTGCTCCATTTTCAGTTCCTTGATGGGAGTACTTTTCCATGTGTAAAGCTTGCTTTTCAATGAAATCTCAAGCTTCATCTATTTGCATATCCATGAAGGTGCCGGCGGAAAGTAGTTGGAGCTTAAATTAAGTATCTCCATCAAAACCCTTGAAGTATATTTCCAACAACTCATCTTTTTTATCCCATGATGTGGGCAATCCAACAGAAGATCCTTGAATCTCTCTCATGACTTGGACAAACTCTCTTTGTCCTTCATAATAGAAGCAGTTATCTTTCCCCACAATTCAACGGTCTTAGAGGGAGGAAAGAACTTAGTAAGAAACTCCGTCGTCATCTCTTCCCAAGTGTTGATTTTTCTGGCCGGAAGAGATTGATACCAAGCAAGCGCCTTGTCTTTGAATGAGAAATACAAAGGCCTCAACTTGTAGTTGTTTTTATCCACTCTTAAAGGTCTTAATGTCTCCATCAGAATCTCATAGTTTTGCAAATGCTGATGCGGAGAATCTCTGTCCAAACCTCGAAATTGACATTGTCAAATTATAGTTAGAACTTGTGGTCTAAGTTCATAATCATGCTCAACTGGATCATCTAGTGTTCGCTCCAAACGGTGTGTGCAAGTGATAGCATGAATTATAGTCTATATTTTGGGGTTTGTTTGGACGTTTTATCTTTCATAATCTGCATGTTTGTATGTACATTATGTGATTTTACTACCATTTCATCTACCTTTGCGAGAATCGAGGTCTACACCTAGTTTCGTTGTAATTGCAAGTAATATGGTACGTTTTGCATCGAAAAGGAGCAAAAGGAGTCAAGAGTCATTTGGAGCTACATTGAGGAGCAAAAAGGAATCCTTCAGGAAGCATAGCCATGGATTAAAGATTTACTTTGGACCAGTTTTGAGAGATTCTACACTCAGTTATGAATCACCTCGGTTGCCCAGAGATTCATCTCGACCGAGGCGATCCAGAGACGCCGACTCGACCGAGGCGAACACCTAGGACGCGGCGAGAATATTTTATTCTTGGCTGAGATCTTTTAAAATTGGAAAGTGATCTTATATTTTTGGGCTGAGTTTCTAGAAGGAAGGAGATATGCAGAATCATATATTTTACCTATATTTATGGGATAATATCTTCTTAAGATTTATTATCTTTGGAGGTTTATTTTTCCTATAAAAAGGATTGGATTTTCCACAAATCCGATCATGCTTAGAGGCTGCATACATCACGATATACCACCGATCAGGGTTTACAAGCGCAGCAGCCGCATCCTACTCCAATTTGGGAGATTCGAAGAACCTTTTTGAAGGTTGAAGGAAGATTGAAGACTATAGCTTTATAGCTTTTTGGAGGGTTTTGTAAGATTATCTTCAATTCCTTTCCTTGTTGTCTTGTCTTGTTGGATTACTATCCAAGGAACGATTTTGTGTGATATTTGATTCAGTTATTGAAGTGTTTTCATTAAATTCTTCTTTGTTCAAATATTCACCTTCTTCCCATATATTTAATACTTTCATTATGATGATGAGTGGCTAATTTCCTTGTGTGATTCTAGGGTGATTGGCTGAAGGTTGTGGGAAAAACAATGATAGAATAATCTTAGATTCCAGTAGGATCCTGAAAGTTCGAGTCTTTAACCTTAACCCTAAGCATCTCGTTCAGTCGATGAACATCTCGGCCGGGGTGGAAACTGGCTGACCGAGGTGACTTATCCGATCCGTAACTGAGAGTTAAGTGTTAGAGTTTGCTAAATCCTATTCTTATTACACCTTCCTGGTTCAATGCAAGCTTAGGATGAAACTTACCCGGTAATTCCTTAGTTTGTGTACCAACGATCATAAGTGTAGGTAATAAAGGTTTGTCCTTTATTGGGGTTTGAGTGTGCTTCCATCCCATCTTTGTGAGTTAGCCTGAGACTTACCCGGTAAGGGTTGATTCTATTCCCTTAGATGGTGTGTTAGTTTGAGGTTATAGTTCTTTATCTTAATTCCTTGAGACTTACCCGGTAATAGGAGTTACGGTTTAGGATTAGTGTGTAGTAAGACTTACCCGGTGATCTACTCCACTTTAGTAACACCTTCCCCTTGCAAAAATCTCAGCTTTGTCCGCTTATCTATAGATCTTGAGTTGGAACCACAACTAGATGCTTTAATCCCTAGAATTGCATGTTTGCTTTATTTGACATCTTATTCATCTTTGATTGTATACTTGCTCTTGAGGTTAGCATCAACACTAGCATACCGTATTGGACTTTGTTTCACTAAGTCCCTGTGATCGACCCCTGGAATTTTTTTGCTTTTACTACGATTGACCCGTACACTGCGGGTTCGCATCCTTGTTTTAAGCTTAAGTCTAGGGTTATAAATTTAAAGCTTGCACACACCGTTTGGAGCGAACAAAGTTTTTGGCGCCGTTGCCGGGGACTTGGTCTAGACCGAGCCGGTACGGTTTGCTCTTGGGGCATTTGCCCCGTGTTGTCTTACCACTCTACTTGAGTGACTTTTGCAGGTTCTTTCTTAGGTATATGCGAAGAACCCGCACTGGAAAGGAAATCGTTCCTTACGATCCCGAACCAGAAAAGACGTACAAGAGACGCTTAAGAGAAGCGAAGATGGCCCGACAAGACGATCACGATCTTGCGGCCCAGTTGAGAGAGACGCAGGAGTTGCTACGTCTCAGTCAAGAAGAGCTAAGGCAAGAGAAAGAGGAGAATCAGGCCAGGACTGCAGCAATCGAAGCTGAGATTGCAGCAATTCGGAACCAGATTCAACCTCGACCGATGCAGGATCCAGTAGTTGATCCTCGACCGAGGCAGATTCCAGTACCTGACGCCCCGGCCGATGTGCATCCGCTTCGGATGCCAATCCGAGATGTTCTTCTTGCAGGGATTCCACAAACCCTAGGTCAAAGGATGGACCCAAATCAACAGCTGAGGCGTCCAGGAGTGAACCTAGGAGATCCAGCGGATCATGACTACGAACTTCGACCGCAAGTTCTAGCCATGATTCGCCAATGTCAATTCGGAGGGCTAGAGAAGGAGTCGCCGCATCAACATCTTCAAAACTACGAGATCTTGATGGAGACCTTGCGACCTCCTAGAATTGAAAATAACAACTACAAGCTAAGACCTTTCTACTTTTCTCTTAAAGATAGAGCTCTTACTTGGTATCAATCTCTTCCTGCAGGAAAGATCAGCACATGGGAAGAGATGACTACGGAATTCTTGACCAAATTCTTTCCCCCCTCAAAGACTGCTGAAATGAGAGGGAAGATCAATGCTTTCATCATGAAGGACAAGGAGAGCTTGTCCAAATCCTATTCTTATTATACCTTTCTGGTTCAAAGCAAGCTTAGGATGAGACTTACCCGGTAATTCCTTAGTTTGTATACCAACGATCATAAGTGTAGGTAATAAAGGTTTGTCCTTTATTGGGGTTTGAGTGTGCTTCCATCCCATCTTTGTGAGTTAGCCTGAGACTTACCCGGTAAAGGTTGATTCTATTCCCTTAGATGGTATGTTAGTTTGAGGTTATAGTTCTTTATCTTAATTCCTTGAGACTTACCCGGTAATAGGAGTTACGGTTTGGGATTAGTGTGTAGTGAGACTTACCCGGTGATCTACTCCACTTTAGAAACACCTTCCCCATGCAAAAATCTCAGCTTTGTCCTCTTATCTATAGATCTTGAGTTGGAACCACAACTAGATGCTTTAATCCCTAGAATTGCATGTTTGCTTTATTTGACATCTTATTCATCTTTGATTGTATACTTGCTCTTGAGGTTAGCATCAACACTAGCATACCGTATTGGACTTTGTTTCACTAAGTCCCTGTGATCGACCCCTGGAATTTTTTTGCTTTTACTACGATTGACCCGTACACTGCGGGTTCGCATCCTTGTTTTAAGCTTAAGTCTAGGGTTATAAATTTAAAGCTTGCACACACCGTTTGGAGCGAACAAGTTTTTGGCGCCGTTGCCGGGGACAGTTCTGATATGTTTAAGTTGCTAAATGCTTTGTTTAAGTTGCTAAATACTTACAGGTTATTTGACTGAGAAAAACGTCGAAACCGAAAAAAAAACAAAATGGTTTTAAAAAAATTTTTGACCTCGACCGGGACAGTTCTGGCAAAACGAGGTGTTTCACCTCGGTTGAACCAAGAACACCTCGACCGAGGTGGGCGTAACAGAGAGTTTTCGAAAACGATTTTTGTGTTACTTATCTGGATATGATCTCAGTGAAGATTTTGTTTACCGACTGGATTTAAATTCTTTATATGTTTGAAATGTTTTATGATATGTTTAAGTTGCTAAATGCTTTGTTTAAAATTATTGGCATGTTTAATACTTTATTTTTATCCAAATTATGTTGAATTTGAAGGTTGACACCGCAGCATAAGTTCTCTCACGTTCTTCTTGGAAAGACCAAGGCAATTCATTCTTCTTCTTCTTCTTCTTCTTGATCATGCTTAGCCCCTCATATACATATTGCCTCCCTTTACCTATCCGGGAATTTGGAAGCAAGCGAAGTGGTGAAAGCAAGTCAAAAGTTGAGAAGTGGCTGAAGGTGAAAGTGTTAGAAAGTAATTTTAGGTTTGGGGAAGTCAATCATGAAGATGAGTAACTCGGCACCATTCACATAGCCGGGTGTTTGTGTCTTGCCAAAGTCGGATTGAGCGATATTCCTAACGGGTCATGGTATGTGCATCAAGGGTTTGATGCATCTCGAGAAATTGATGATTGCGGATTTCCTAGGCTTCGGTTATTGTGCACCTCTGTCCATGCATCCCAAAAAGTAAAGTAAAAAGAAAAAGTGTGAAATAAGCAAAGCTTATTGGTGAAAGATGTTGCAAGTCAAAGTGAAAGTGAAGTTCATCCTTTTCCCGGATTCTAGCACCACATTACCTTACATTCATCCCTACCCTACACGTTTCTTGACCTTTTCTTTTGGGAAGCCCTTGAGACCTTGAGCTTGTTGATTGACTTAGCGGTTTAAATCGGATTATACATGATTAATTTTGATAATTATGATTTATTATGCATTCTGTGATTTTATGCAAAGATGAACAACTTTCCTATATTTATAAAATGTTTTGATCATGTTGAGTTTTTAATTTCCAGGAAGTACTCTCTTAGAGTGATCTATGATAGTTGCACACCATAAAATGTTTTTGAAAGACTTTTCATTGATTTTCTTGACTATTAATCCATTCTATCTTGATTTCTATATGAGGAACTTGCTTAGGGACAAGCAAGGGCTAAGTATGGGGTATTTTGATAGCATGAATTATAGTCTATATTTTAGGGTTTGTTTGGACGTTTTATCTTTCATAATCTGCATGTTTGTATGTACATTATGTGATTTTACTACCATTTCATCTACCTTTGCGAGAATCGAGGTCTACACCTAGTTTCGTTGTAATTGCAGGTAATATGGTACGTTTTGCATCGAAAAGGAGCAAAAGGAGTCAAGAGTCATTTGGAGCTACATTGAGAAGCAAAAAGGAATCCTTCAGGAAGCACAATCATGGATTAAAGATTTACTTTGGACCAGTTTTGAGAGATTCTACACTCAGTTATGAATCACCTCGGTTGCCCAGAGATTCATCTCGACCGAGGCGATCCAGAGACGCCGACTCGACCGAGGCGAATACCTAGGACGCGGCGAGAATATTTTATTCTTGGCTGAGATCTTTTAAAATTGGAAAGTGATCTTATATTTTTGGGCTGAGTTTCTAGAAGGAAGGAGATATGCAGAATCATATATTTTACCTATATTTATGGGATAATATCTTCTTAAGATTTATTATCTTTGGAGGTTTATTTTTCCTATAAAAAGGATTGGATTTTCCACAAATCCGATCAGGCTTAGAGGCTGCATACATCACGATATACCACCGATCAGGGTTTACAAGCGCAGCGGCCGCATCCTACTCCAATTTGGGAGATTCGAAGAACCTTTTTGAAGGTTGAAGGAAGATTGAAGACTATAGCTTTATAGCTTTTTGGAGGGTTTTGTAAGATTATCTTCAATTCCTTTCCTTGTTGTCTTGTCTTGTTGGATTACTATCCAAGGAACGATTTTGTGTGATATTTGATTCAGTTATTGAAGTGTTTTCATTAAATTCTTCTTTGTTCAAATATTCACCTTCTTCCCATATATTTAATACTTTCATTATGATGATGAGTGGCTAATTTCCTTGTGTGATTCTAGGGTGATTGGCTGAAGGTTGTGGGAAAAACAATGATAGAATGATCTTAATCACAGTAGGATCCTGAAAGTTCGAGTCTTTAACCTTAACCCTAAGCATCTCGTTCAGTCGATGAACATCTCGGCCGGGGTGGAATTCTTCTGACCGAGGTGACTTATCCGATCCGTAACTGAGAGTTAAGTGTTAGAGTTTGCTAAATCCTATTCTTATTACACCTTCCTGGTTCAATGCAAGCTTAGGATGAAACTTACCCGGTAATTCCTTAGTTTGTGTACCAACGATCATAAGTGTAGGTAATAAAGGTTTGTCCTTTATTGGGGTTTGAGTGTGCTTCCATCCCATCTTTGTGAGTTAGCCTGAGACTTACCCGGTAAGGGTTGATTCTATTCCCTTAGATGGTGTGTTAGTTTGAGGTTATAGTTCTTTATCTTAATTCCTTGAGACTTACCCGGTAATAGGAGTTACGGTTTAGGATTAGTGTGTAGTAAGACTTACCCGGTGATCTACTCCACTTTAGTAACACCTTCCCCAAGCAAAAATCTCAGCTTTGTCCTCTTATCTATAGATCTTGAGTTGGAACCACAACTAGATGCTTTAATCCCTAGAATTGCATGTTTGCTTTATTTGACATCTTATTCATCTTTGATTGTATACTTGCTCTTGAGGTTAGCATCAACACTAGCATACCGTATTGGACTTTGTTTCACTAAGTCCCTGTGATCGACCCCTGGAATTTTTTTGCTTTTACTACGATTGACCCGTACACTGCGGGTTCGCATCCTTGTTTTAAGCTTAAGTCTAGGGTTATAAATTTAAAGCTTGCACACACCGTTTGGAGCGAACAAAGTTTTTGGCGCCGTTGCCGGGGACTTGGTCTAGACCGAGCCGGTACGGTTTGCTCTTGGGGCATTTGCCCCGTGTTGTCTTACCACTCTACTTGAGTGACTTTTGCAGGTTCTTTCTTAGGTATATGCGAAGAACCCGCACTGGAAAGGAAATCGTTCCTTACGATCCCGAACCAGAAAAGACGTACAAGAGACGCTTAAGAGAAGCGAAGATGGCCCGACAAGACGATCACGATCTTGCGGCCCAGTTGAGAGAGACGCAGGAGTTGCTACGTCTCAGTCAAGAAGAGCTAAGGCAAGAGAAAGAGGAGAATCAGGCCAGGACTGCAGCAATCGAAGCTGAGATTGCAGCAATTCGGAACCAGATTCAACCTCGACCGATGCAGGATCCAGTAGTTGATCCTCGACCGAGGCAGATTCCAGTACCTGACGCCCCGGCCGATGTGCATCCGCTTCGGATGCCAATCCGAGATGTTCTTCTTGCAGGGATTCCACAAACCCTAGGTCAAAGGATGGACCCAAATCAACAGCTGAGGCGTCCGGGAGTGAACCTAGGAGATCCAGCGGATCATGACTACGAACTTCGACCGCAAGTTCTGGCCATGATTCGCCAATGTCAATTCGGAGGGCTGGAGAAGGAGTCGCCGCATCAACATCTTCAAAACTACGAGATCTTGATGGAGACCTTGCGACCTCCTAGAATTGAAAATAACAACTACAAGCTAAGACCTTTCTACTTTTCTCTTAAAGATAGAGCTCTTACTTGGTATCAATCTCTTCCTGCAGGAAAGATCAGCACATGGGAAGAGATGACTACGGAATTCTTGACCAAATTCTTTCCCCCCTCAAAGACTGCTGAAATGAGAGGGAAGATCAATGCTTTCATCATGAAGGACAAGGAGAGCTTGTCCAAATCATGGGAGCGGTTCAAGGATATCCTTTTGGATTGCCCACATCATGGGATTCCAAAGATCGAGTTGTTGGAGATCTACTTCAAAGGACTGGACGGAAACACCCAGTTTAATCTCCAACTACTCTCCGCCGGCACATTCATGGATATGGCGGTTGATGAGGCTTGGGACTTCATTGAGAAGCAAGCCTTGCACATGGAGAAGTACACCCACCAAGGAGCTGAAGGTGGAGTTAAAAGAGTCAACTTTCAAGAGACTCAAACCAACAACAACCAATTCACGTCCTTGAAGAACGACGTGAAGCAGTTAAAGGAGCTATTGATGGCTCAAACTAAGCAGGAAGAGCAAGGGCAAAGGAATAACAACAACAACAACAAGAACGGGTACCGTAACAACAACAACGGACCCCGAAACAACAACTACAACAACAATAGAGGATCCAATAGCAACAATTGGAGAACGAATAATAACCAAAACAACGGTAACAATTATTCAAACTCCAACTCTAATGATTCCTCTAATCCTTTCCTCTCTCCTCCTTCTTCTTCTTCTACTCCATTGAAGAGCCAAGGGCAAGGATCAAGTTCGTCTCAGCCGGAAAAGAAGGACGCAGTCCTGGAGGCAATCTTGATCAAGCTTAATGCTATGGAGAATTCTATGACTTCATTTTCGAGGGCCCAAAAGTCCTTCGAACAACAACTTGCTAATAGGGCGAATGAAGCGCCAAGAGATCCAGGGAAGCTTCCAGCAAAGACGGAAACTAACCCTAAGGGCCAATGCATGGCCATCACGACGAGGAGTGGACTCAAAACTGCAGATCCAGTACCTCGTTCGACGCAGACCACCTCGGTCCAGATCCAGTCGAAGAACACCTCGACCGAGATGCCAACCGAGGCGGTACAACAGAAAGTAGGAGGAACAACTGAAGCCTATGTTCCACCTCCTGCATATAAACCACCACTTCCATTCCCCCAGTCCAGAGCCAGAGCACATCTTGACAAGCACTTTGGTAAGTTTCTTGACTTGATGAATAAGCTCCATATTAATATTCCTTTCCTTGATGCTATTCTAGGTATGCCCGCCTATGGGAAGTTCCTAAAAGAGATCCTATCAAGGAAGAGGAAGCTGGAGGATGTTGGTGAAGTTAGGATGACATCTAAGTCTTCAGAGCTTATAAAGATCATGAAGGAGAAGATGCCACCTAAATTAAGAGATCCCGGCTCATTTTGCATTCCCATTCAAGTTGGGGATGTCACTTGTGAAGCCCTTTGCGATCTAGGAGCCAGCGTGAGCATCATCCCGCTGGAGCTATGCAATAAGATCGGCCTTGGAGAGCCCAAGCCGGTCAAGATTCGACTCTACATGGCGGATCGCTCCATCACCCATCCCGTGGGCATTTTGGAGGACGTTCCGGTCAAGTTAGGTAACTTCTATCTACCCATAGATTTTGTCGTACTTGACATTCCCGCAGATTATCCTGTTCCTATCATTCTCGGGAGGCCATTTCTAGCAACTTCGGGTTGCAATGTGGATTGCAAGAACGCCAAGTTGAAATTCAACGTTGGTGGCGATGAGGTGGAGTTCGCACTACTTGCAGCCATGAAAGGGGAGCAACTAACTGATGATATCTTCAACATCTACGATGAAGAAGAATCAAGAGAATTGGTGAGCTCTATCCTTATTAATGATCCACTCGAAAGAGTTATTAGCTTCAGTTTAATGGAGGAAGGTATAGATGCTTCTTGTGATGCAGATATACGGAGCTTAAAAGCACTGGAAGAGGATCCAGGAGCTAAAACTGAGAAGCTAATCCAGGAAACGAAGATTTCCAGCCTCGGATCCAGTAGCAGTACCTCGACCGAGGCACTTTCTGGACTGAGCGAGGCGTCTGAAGAACACCTCGGTCAACGCCTTTGCGCCTCGACCGAGGTCGACAGAGAGACGATTCAAACTGAGACTGCATCTGGTCCAGTTTCTGACACCACTCCACTGGAAAGAGGAAGCACAGATCCCTCCCAGAAGGCACCCCCAGTTGTGGAGCTTAAACAACTCCCTAGTCACTTGAGGTATATCTTTCTTGGGCCGGACTCTACTTATCCCGTTATTGTTAGTGCTTCCCTCTCCGATTCTGAATTAACTAAGCTAATGCATGTCCTGAGAAAACATCGAAAGGCCATAGGTTACACCACGGATGATCTTATTGGCATTAAACCCTCTTTCTACATGCATAGAGTTCTAATGGAGGATAATCATAAGACTTCACGGGAACCTCAAAGACGGTTAAATCCGATCATGAAAGAGGTTGTGAAGAAAGAAGTTCTTAAGTTGTTGGATGCAGGTATTATTTATCCTATCTCGGACAGCAAGTGGGTTAGCCCGGTGCATGTCGTTCCGAAGAAAGGAGGGATGACCGTTGTGACTAATAAGAACAACGAGTTGATCCCAACGAGGACCGTTACGGGCTGGAGAGTTTGCATCGACTATAGGAAGCTGAACACGGCTACTAGGAAGGATCATTTCCCGCTTCCCTTCATTGATCAAATGCTCGAACGGTTAGCCCAGCATTCACACTTTTGCTACTTGGACGGCTATAGTGGATTCTTCCAGATACCTATCCATCCGGATGATCAGGAGAAGACCACTTTCACATGTCCTTGGGGGACATTTGCCTATCGAAGGATGCCGTTCGGATTGTGCAATGCACCAGCTACCTTCCAGCGATGCATGATGGCTATCTTCTCCGAGTACATAGAGGAGATCATGGAGGTATTTATGGATGATTTTTCTGTATATGGTTCCTCTTTTGATGATTGCCTATCTAACCTTTCTCTAGTGCTTAAAAGATGTGAAGACACTAACCTTGTTTTGAATTGGGAGAAGTGTCATTTTATGGTTAATGAAGGCATTGTACTAGGACACCTCGTTTCTAATCGAGGTATTGAGGTCGATAGAGCTAAGATCGAGACTATTGAGAAACTCCCTCCTCCTTGTTCTGTTAAGGGTGTGAGGAGTTTTCTCGGGCATGCAGGTTTCTATAGGAGATTCATCAAGGACTTCTCCAAGATTTCTAAACCTCTAACTAACCTCTTGAATAAAGATGTTGTTTTTGAGCTTTCGCAGGAGTGTCTTGATGCTTTTTACAGGATTAAGGAAGCGTTGATCTCCGCTCCCATTATCCAACCTCCTGATTGGACCTTGCCCTTTGAGGTCATGTGCGACGCTAGCGATGTAGCCGTAGGAGCGGTGCTTGGGCAAAAGAAGGATGGACGGACCACCGCCATTTACTATGCTAGCAAGACGCTAGATGAAGCACAACGCCACTACGCTACCACAGAAAAGGAGTTATTGGCGGTTGTATATGCTTTCGAGAAGTTTCGTTCCTACCTAGTAGGGGCGAAAGTCATTGTCTACACCGACCACGCAGCCATACGCTACTTGATGGCTAAGAAAGATGCCAAGCCGCGCCTTATTCGATGGATTCTCTTGCTCCAGGAGTTTGACCTAGAGATCCGCGATAAGAAGGGATCCGAGAATTCAGTTGCGGATCACCTCAGCCGGCTACCGGAATCCTCCCGCGAGACGGATAGCCCACCCATAGACGATTCATTCCCCGACGAGCACTTGCACGTTTTGGAGCGTTTGATGGACTTACTTACTTCACCCCACGATGGAGGTGAAGTATGGGGTGAGGGAACCCCCCACCACGTTTGAGACGCACCATGGTCCAGCTAGCGACCTTAAATCAAGCGCTTCTTGGGAGGCAACCCAAGGTATTGCTTTCTTTCCCGTTTTCTAGTCTAGTTTAGATAGTTTTTGTTTTTGCTTTGCTTTGCTTTGTTTTTGGGTTTTTGGACAGACAACAGGAAGGAGCACTCCAGGAAAGAGAGAAGTTCGAGATTCTGAGAAGAAAGAAGCACCTCGGTCACTGTCAGAACACCTCGACCGAGTTGATTCTTGAAGCAACCGAGGCGACTAGGGTTTCTGCAGAACCGCCTCGGTCCGTACCACCTCGGTCCAGTCGAGACCATCTCGACCGAGGTGACAGCAGATCTCGCGACGGTATAAAAAGCGAAAATTACTTTTCACTTTTTATTTTTCACCCATTTCGACCGCGGCGACAGAGCACCTCGTTCTCTCTCGTTTCTCGCTCTTTTCCGACGATTTCTGTTCCAAAACTGCAATTAAAGGGAAGAGGAGTCGATTGCAACAACAGATCTGCAAGAAATCTGAGCATTTTCGACCGAAACGAGATGAGTTCAGATAGGATACTAGCCCTTAGAGACAGAGCAGCACACCGACGGATTGATGACCTGACAGATCAGGTTATCGACACTTATGCTGCACTTTCTTTGGATATCCGGGAGATGCAGGAGCGGCAGCATCATCAGCACATGATGGCTCAGCTACAGTTCCAGCATGTCATGGGCTATCCCTATGACCCTACTTTGTACCCTTACATTCCACCACCACCACCGGATCAGGACTTCTGAGGAGCTGCAGGATTTTTATTTATTTTATTTTTATGCAGTTCGGCTCTTTATCCGGTGAGTCCTCCTTTCTTTCAGACTTTTATTACACCCACTGGGACAGTGTGTCTCAAGTATGGGGTAGTTGATGTATTATCTGACTTATTTGACTTATGATGTATTATTCGACTTATGATGTATCGGATATTTTCATATTCATGCTTTATCTGCATTTATATGTTTATCTGAGATTGCATGCATACTTACAGGTTATTTGATTGAGAAAAACGTCGAAACCGAAAAAAAAAAAAAATTGGTTTTAAAAAAATTTTTTTCTTTTTTTTGACCTCGACCGGGACAGTTCTGGCAAAACGAGGTGTTTCACCTCGGTTGACCCAAGAACATCTCGACCGAGGTGGGTTAGCTGAGAGTTTTCGAAAACGATTTTTGTGTTACTTATCTAGATATGATCTCAGTGAAGATCTTGTTTGCTGACTGGATTTAAATTCCTTATATGTTTGAAATGTTTTATGATATGTTTAAGTTGCTAAATGCTTTGTTTGAAATTATTGGCATGTTTAATACTTTATTTTTATCCAAATTATGTTGAATTTGAAGGTTGACACCGCAGCATAAGTTCTCTCACGTTCTTCTTGGAAAGACCAAGGCAATTCATTCTTCTTCTTCTTCTTCTTCTTCTTCTTGATCATGCTTAAGCCCCTCATATACATTTTGCCTCCCTTTACCTATCCGGGAATTTGGAAGCAAGCGAAGTGGTGAAAGCAAGTTAAAAGTTGAGAAGCGGCTGAAAGTGAAAGTGTTAGAAAGCAATAATAGGTTTGGGGAAGTCAATCATGAAGATGAGTAACTCGGCACCATTCACATAGCCGGGTGTTTGTGTCTTGCCAAAGTCGGATTGAGCGATATTCCTAACGGGTCATGGTATGTGCATCAAGGGTTTGACGCATCTCGAGAAATTGATGATTGCGGATTTCCTAGGCTTCGGTTATTGTGCACCTCTGTCCATGCATCCCAAAAAGTAAAGTAAAAAGAAAAAGTGTGAAATAAGCAAAGCTTATTGGTGGAAGATGTTGCAAGTCAAAGTAAAAGTGAAGTTCATCCTTTTCCCGGATTCTAGCACCACATTACCTTACATACATCCCTACCCTACACGTTTCTTGACCTTTCTTTTGGGAAGCCCTTGAGACCTTGAGCTTGTTGATTGACTTAGCGGTTTAAATCGGATTATACATGATTAATTTTGATAATTATGATTTATTATGCATTCTATGATTTTATGCAAAGATGAACAACTTTCCTATATTTATAAAATGTTTTGATCATATTGAGTTTTTAATTTCCAGGAAGTACTCTCTTAGAGTGATCTATGATAATTGCACACCATAAAAATATTTTTGAAGGACTTCTCATTGATTTTCATGACTTATAATCCATTCTATCTTGATTTCTATATGAGGAACTTGCTTAGGGACAAGCAAGGGCTAAGTATGGGGTATTTTGATAGCATGAATTATAGTCTATATTTTGGGGTTTGTTTAGACGTTTTATCTTTCATAATCTGCATGTTTGTATGTGCATTATGTGATTTTACTACCATTTCATCTACCTTTGCGAGAATCGAGGTCTACACCTAGTTTCGTTGTAATTGCAGGTAATATGGTACATATTGCATCAAAAAGGAGCAAAAGGAGTCAAGAGTCATTTGGAGCTACATTCAGGAAGCACAGCCATGGATTAAAGATTTACTTTGGACCAGTTTTGAGAGATTCTACACTCAGTTATGAATCACCTCGGTTGCCCAGAGATTCATCTCGACCGAGGCGATCCAGAGACACCGACTCGACCGAGGCGAACACCTAGGACGCGGCGAGAATATTTTATTCTTGGCTGAGATCTTTTAAAATTGGAAAGTGATCTTATATTTTTGGGCTGAGCTTCTAGAAGGAAGGAGATATGCAGAATCATATATTTTACCTATATTTATGGGATAATATCTTCTTAAGATTTCTTATCTTTGGAGGGTTATTTTTCCTATAAAAAGGGTTGGATTTTCCACAAATCCGACAATGCTTAGAGGCTGCAAGCCCGCTTACAATCCGATTACAGCTGAGGACACGCAGCATCCTACTCCAATTGGGGAGATTCGAAGAACCTTTTTGAAGGTTGAAGGAAGATTGAAGACTATAGCTTTATAGCTTTTTGGAGGGTTTTGTAAGATTGTCTTCAATTCCTTTCCTTGTTGTCTTGTCTTGTTGGATTATTATCCAAGGAACGATTTTTGTGTGATATTTGATTCAGTTATTGAAGTGTTTTCATTAAATTCTTCTTTGTTCAAATATTCACCTTCTTCCCATATATTTAATACTTTCATTATGATGATGAGTGGCTAATTTCCTTGTGTGATTCTAGGGTGATTGGCTGAAGGTTGTGGGAAAAACAATGATAGAATGATCTTAATCACAGTAGGATCCTGAAAGTTCGAGTCTTTAACCTTAACCCTAAGCATCTCGTTCAGTCGATGAACATCTCGGCCGGGGTGGAAACTGGCTGACCGAGGTGGCTTATCCGATCCTTAACTGAGAGTTAATGTGTTAGAGTTTGCCAAAACCTATTCTTATTACACCTTTCTGGTTCAAAGCAAGCTTAGGATGAGACTTACCCGGTAATTCCTTAGTTTGTATACTAACGATCATAAGTGTAGGTAATAAAGGCTTGTCCTTTATTGGGGTTTGAGTGTGCTTCCATCCCATCTTTGTGAGTTAGCCTGAGACTTACCCGGTAAAGGTTGATTCTATTCCCTTAGATGGTGTGTTAGTTTGAGGCAATAGTTCTTTATCTTAATTCCTTGAGACTTACCCGGTAATAGGAGTTACGGTTGGGATTAGTGTGTAGTGAGACTTACCCGGTGATCTACTCCACTTTAGAAACACCTTCCCCATGCAAATATCTCAGCTTTGTCCGCTTATCTATAGATCTTGAGTTGGAACCACAACTAGATGCTTTAATCCCTAGAATTGCATGTTTGCTTTATTTGACATCTTATTCATCTTTGATTGTATACTTGCTCTTGTGGTTAGCATCAACACTAGCATACCGTATTGGACTTTGTTTCACTAAGTCCCTGTGATCGACCCCTGGAATTTTCTTGCTTTTACTACGATTGACCCGTACACTGCGGGTTCGCATCCTTGTTTTAAGCTTAAGTCTAGGGTTATAAATTTAAAGCTTGCACACACCGTTTGGAGCGAACAGAAGTTCTTAAGTTGTTGGATGCAGGTATTATTTATCCTATCTCGGACAGCAAGTGGGTTAGCCCGGTGCATGTCGTTCCGAAGAAAGGAGGGATGACCGTTGTGACTAATAAGAACAACGAGTTGATCCCAACGAGGACCGTTACGGGCTGGAGAGTTTGCATCGACTATAGGAAGCTGAACACGGCTACTAGGAAGGATCATTTTCCGCTTCCCTTCATTGATCAAATGCTCGAACGGTTAGCCCAGCATTCACACTTTTGCTACTTGGACGGCTATAGTGGATTCTTCCAGATTCCTATCCATCCGGATGATCAGGAGAAGACCACTTTCACATGTCCTTGGGGGACGTTTGCCTATCGGAGGATGCCATTCGGATTGTGCAATGCACCAGCTACCTTCCAGCGATGCATGATGGCTATCTTCTCCGAGTACATAGAGGAGATCATGGAGGTATTTATGGATGATTTTTCTGTATATGGTTCCTCTTTTGATGATTGCCTATCTAACCTCTCTCTAGTGCTTAAAAGATGTGAAGACACTAACCTTGTTTTGAATTGGGAGAAGTGTCATTTTATGGTTAATGAAGGCATTGTACTAGGACACCTCGTTTCTAATCGAGGTATTGAGGTCGATCGAGCTAAGATCGAGACTATTGAGAAACTCCCTCCTCCTTGTTCTGTTAAAGGTGTGAGGAGTTTTCTCGGGCATGCAGGTTTCTACAGGAGATTCATCAAGGACTTCTCTAAGATTTCTAAACCTCTAACTAACCTCTTGAATAAAGATGTTATTTTTGAGTTTTCGCAGGAGTGTCTTGATGCTTTTTACAGGATTAAGGAAGCGTTGATCTCCGCTCCCATTATCCAACCTCCTGATTGGACCTTGCCCTTTGAGGTCATGTGCGACGCTAGCGATGTAGCCGTAGGAGCGGTGCTTGGGCAAAAGAAGGATGGACGGACCACCGCCATTTACTATGCTAGCAAGACGCTAGATGAAGCACAACGCCACTACGCTACCACAGAAAAGGAGTTATTGGCGGTTGTATATGCTTTCGAGAAGTTTCGTTCCTACCTAGTAGGGGCGAAAGTCATTGTCTACACCGACCACGCAGCCATACGCTACTTGATGGCTAAGAAAGATGCCAAGCCGCGCCTTATTCGATGGATTCTCTTGCTCCAGGAGTTTGACCTAGAGATCCGCGATAAGAAGGGATCCGAGAATTCAGTTGCGGATCACCTCAGCCGGCTACCGGAATCCTCCCGCGAGACGGATAGCCCACCCATAGACGATTCATTCCCCGACGAGCACTTGCACGTTTTGGAGCGTTTGATGGACTTACTTACTTCACCCCACGATGGAGGTGAAGTATGGGGTGAGGGAACCCCCCACCTCGTTTGAGACGCACCATGGTCCAGCTAGCGACCTTAAATCAAGCGCTTCTTGGGAGGCAACCCAAGGTATTGCTTTCTTTCCTGTTTTCTAGTCTAGTTTAGATAGTTTTTGTTTTTGCTTTGCTTTGCTTTGTTTTTGGGTTTTTGGACAGACAACAGGAAGGAGCACTCCAGGAAAGAGAGAAGTTCGAGATTCTGAGAAGAAAGAAGCACCTCGGTCACTGTCAGAACACCTCGACCGAGTTGATTCTTGAAGCAACCGAGGCGACTAGGGTTTCTGCAGAACCGCCTCGGTCCGTACCACCTCGGTCCAGTCGAGACCATCTCGACCGAGGTGACAGCAGATCTCGCGACGGTATAAAAAGCGAAAATTACTTTTCACTTTTTATTTTTCACCCATTTCGACCGCGGCGACAGAGCACCTCGTTCTCTCTCGTTTCTCGCTCTTTTCCGACGATTTCTGTTCCAAAACTGCAATTAAAGGGAAGAGGAGTCGATTGCAACAACAGATCTGCAAGAAATCTGAGCATTTTCGACCGAAACGAG
>BSUD01000004.1:47327423-47357104 GCA_033239045.1 Fagopyrum esculentum | reverse complement strand
AGCTCAAGGTCTCAAGGGCTTCCCAAAAGAAAAGGTCAAGAAACGTGTAGGGTAGGGATGTGTGTAAGGTAATGTGGTGCTAGAATCCGGGAAAAGGATGAACTTCACTTCCACTTTGACTTGCAACATCTTCCACCAATAAGCTTTGCTTATCTCACACCTTTTTTTTTTCTTTTTACTTTACTTTTTGGGATGCATGGACAGAGGTGCACAATAACCGAAGCCTAGGAAATCTGCAATCATCAATTTCTCGAGATGCATCAAACCCTTGATGCACATACCATGACCCGTTAGGAATATCGCTCAATCCGACTTTGGCAAGACACAAACACCCGGCTATGTGAATGGTGCCGAGTTACTCATCTTCATGATTGACTTCCCCAAACCTAGAATTGCATTCTAACACTTTCACTTTCAGCCATCTTCAACTTTAATTTGCTTTCACTACTTCGCTTGCTTCCAAATTCCCGGATAGGTAAGGGAGGCAAAATGTATATGAGGGGCTAAGCATGATTAAGAAGAAGAAGAAGAAGAGAATGAATTGCCTTGGTCTTTCCAAGATGAATGTGAGAGAACTTATGCTGCGGTGTCAACCTTCAAATTCAACATAATTTGGATAAAAACAAAGTATTAAACATGCCAATAATTTCAAACAAAGCATTTAGCAACTTAAACATATTATAAAACCTTTCAAACACACAAAGAATTTAAAATCAGTAAGTAAACAAAATCTTCACTGAGATCATATCCAGATAAGTAACACAAAATCGTTTTCGAAAACTTTCTGTTACGCCACCTCGGTCGAGATGTTCTTGGTTTAACCGAGGTGAAATGCCTCGTTTCACCAGAATCTCCCCGGTCGAGGTCTAAAAATTTTTTTTTTTTTTTTAAAACCATTTTTTTTCGGTTTCGACGTTTTTCTCAATCAAATAACCTGTAGGTATGCATGTAATATCAGATAATCATATAAATGCAGAAGTGAAGCATAAATAAAATATCCGATGAAATAGAATGTCATACATCAAAAGTAGTCAAATAACGTCAAGTAGTCAAATAAGTACAAACACCCCATACTTGGGACACACTGTCCCAGTGGGTCAGAATAAGTCTAAGGACAGGATACTCACCGAACATAGCTAAACTGCATGAAGAAGTAAGAAACAGCTCCCAGATAAGACCATCTCGGTTGGCGAAGCACATATCGGTCGAGGTGTTCTGACAGTACCCGAGATGTATCTCAGTAAAGCTCGTTTCCTCAACTTCTCGAAACTTCGTTCTTCCAGTGTAGCTCCTGAACTGTGATCCTTCCTTTTGGAATACCTGGTTGTTGTCTAGAGGAAAACAAAAACAAAGCAACTATCTAAACTAAACTAGAAAAGGGAGAAGAAAGCAATACCTTGGGTTGCCTCCCAAGAAGCGCTTGGTTTAAGGTCGCTAGCTGGACCCTTCTCCATAGAATTACTCAATGTACCTCGAATATCGAGGAATGCTCATCACATCCATAATAAAATTCCTCCAAAAAGGTTCCGGTTCCTAACTTCACCGGCAAATGGTATGATCTCCTTCGTACAAGCTTGTACGGTTTGATTCTCACCGGAATCCTTCTAGTCTTCCTGCACTTCAATGGGACATAATCTAGCCTTGCGTCCCATCCTTTCCTTGATCGAGAAAATAGTTTCTCGAGAATCATAGCAGCTTCCCCATTTATAGCTTGGGGATGGTACAGGGTCCTGAGCATACGAGGGACCCCATACTTGAACAAATAACACTTCGTTGCCTTAGCGGTGAAGCGCTTGTTAACTTCACTCCTTATAATCCAAGGAGCATCTTCCTCCAACAATTTCAAGAGAGATTTCATCTTGATCTTAGGAGGTTCTTTCGGAAGAGACCTCCAACTCTCCGGTGCCTTCCTGAAAAATTCAGAAATATTAATAGGGAATTCAAATGAAGTAGGAGAATGTACCTTGCAAAGCTCTCCAAAGCTTGAGACAAATTTCATGTTGGGTCGATGATCCACACACGAAATCTCTCTTAGTTCAGCTGGTCTTTCTTCCACCTTGACCATAATCTCAGTAATTTGGCTAAAGTCTTCTGCATCTGCCTCTTCCGGTTCTGCAGATTCTTCCATCATCTCGACCGAGGTCTCTTCTACCTCGACCGAGGTCTCAACAGTCAGATCGAGATCTTCCACATCTTCTCCCTCAGAAGCTTCAGGAGAAACTTCTGGTTTGACTGGAGGTATGCTCGAAACGTGCAACACTTCCTTATGCTCCTCTTCCGGTTTAGCATAGGATAGGGTGCTTTCCTTGAGCTCCGTCACCTTCTTCATTAACTTCTCCAACCTAGATTCGAGAGAATCTTCAAGAGGTTGCTCATAAGTCTTTTTAGGGACATTCTTCTCATCCCATATCGCAAGTTCATGCTGAATGGCCTCTTCTCTTTCCCATTCATTGTTGAACCAATAGAAGGAGTACTTCTCCTCCAAGTATTCATAATGATCTGCCCTAGCATTTTGTCTTGCTATCCAGGCTGGATCAAACATAGCCATAAGAAATCCTGAAAACTACAAAACTCATAGAAAGAGTAGTTAGTAGCAACAGGGGCAAGCGCCCCGAAAGCAAACCGTACCGGCTCGGTCTAAACCAAGTCCCCGGCAACGGCGCCAAAAACTTGTTCGCTCCAAACGGTGTGTGCAAGCTTTAAATTTATAACCCTAGACTTAAGCTTAAAACAAGGATGCGAACCCGCAGTGTACGGGTCAATCGTAGTAAAAGCAAGAAAATTCCAGGGGTCGATCACAGGGACTTAGTGAAACAAAGTCCAATACGGTATGCTAGTGTTGATGCTAACCACAAGAGCAAGTATACAATCAAAGATGAATAAGATGTCAAATAAAGCAAACATGCAATTCTAGGGATTAAAGCATCTAGTTGTGGTTCCAACTCAAGATCTATAGATAAGAGGACAAAGCTGAGATTTTTGCTTGGGGAAGGTGTTACTAAAGTGGAGTAGATCACCGGGTAAGTCTTACTACACACTAATCCTAAACCGTAACTCCTATTACCGGGTAAGTCTCAAGGAATTAAGATAAAGAACTATAACCTCAAACTAACACACCATCTAAGGGAATAGAATCAACCTTTACCGGGTAAGTCTCAGGCTAACTCACAAAGATGGGATGGAAGCACACTCAAGCCCCAATAAAGGACAAACCTTTATTACCTACACTTATGATCGTTGGTACACAAACTAAGGAATTACCGGGTAAGTTTCATCCTAAGCTTGCATTGAACCAGGAAGGTGTAATAAGAATAGGATTTAGCAAACTCTAACACTTAACTCTCAGTTACGGATCGGATAAGTCACCTCGGTCAGCCAGTTTCCACCCCGGCCGAGATGTTCATCGACTGAACGAGATGCTTAGGGTTAAGGTTAAAGACTCGAACTTTCAGGATCCTACTGGAATCTAAGATTATTCTATCATTGTTTTTCCCACAACCTTCAGCTAATCACCCTAGAATCACACAAGGAAATTAGCCACTCATCATCATAATGAAAGTATTAAATATATGGGAAGAAGGTGAATATTTGAACAAAGAAGAATTTAATGAAAACACTTCAATAACTGAATCAAATAACACACAAAAATCGTTCCTTGGATAATAATCCAACAAGACAAGACAACAAGGAAAGGAATTGAAGATAATCTTACAAAACCCTCCAAAAAGCTATAAAAAGCTATAGTCTTCAAATCTTCCTTCAACCTTCAAAAAGGTTCTTCAACTCTCTCCCAAATTGGAGTAGGATGCGGCTGCTGCGCTTGCAAACCCTGATTGGTGTTATAGCGTGATGTATGCAGCCTCTAAGCATGATCGGATTTGTGGAAAATCCAATCCTTTTTATAGGAAAAATAAACCTCCAAAGATAATAAATCTTAAGAAGATATTATCCCATAAATATAGGTAAAATATATGATTCTGCATATCTCCTTCCTTCTAGAAGCTCAGCCCAAAAATATAAGATCACTTTCCAAAATTAAAAGATCTCTTCCAAGAATAAAATATTCTCGCCGCGTCCTAGGTGTTCGCCTCGGTCGAGTCGGCGTCTCTGGATCGCCTCGGTCGAGATGAATCTCTGGTCAACCGAGGTGATCAGAATGTGAAATCTCTCGAATTTGCTCCAAAGTAAATCTTTAATCCATGGTTGTGCTTCCTGAATGTAGCTCCAAATGACTCTTGACTCCTTTTGCTCCTTTTTGATGCAATACGTACCATATTACCTGCAATTACAACGAAACTAGGTGTAGACCTCGATTCTCGCAAAGGTAGATGAAATGGTAGTAAAATCACATAATGTACATACAAACATGCAGATTATGAAAGATAAAACGTCCAAACAAACCCCCAAATATAGACTATAATTCATGCTATCAAAATACCCCATACTTAGCCCTTGCTTGTCCCTAAGCAAGTTCCTCATATAGAAATCAAGATAGAATGGATTATAAGTCAAGAAAATCAGTTAAAAGTTTTTTTTCAAAAACATTTTATGGTGTGAAACTATCATAGATCACTCTAAGAGAATACTTCCTGGAAATTAAAAACTCAATATGATCAAAACATTTTATAAATATAAGAAAGTTGTTCATCTTTGCATAAAATCATAGAATGCATAATAAATCATAATTATCAAAATTAATCATGTATAATCCAATTTAAACCGCTAAGTCAATCAACAAGCTCAAGGTCTCAAGGGCTTCCCAAAAGAAAAGGTCAAGAAACGTGTAGGGTAGGGATGTGTGTAAGGTAATGTGGTGCTAGAATCCGGGAAAAGGATGAACTTCACTTCCACTTTGACTTGCAACATCTTCCACCAATAAGCTTTGCTTATCTCACACCTTTTTTTTCTTTTTACTTTACTTTTTGGGATGCATGGACAGAGGTGCACAATAACCGAAGCCTAGGAAATCTGCAATCATCAATTTCTCGAGATGCATCAAACCCTTGATGCACATACCATGACCCGTTAGGAATATCGCTCAATCCGACTTTGGCAAGACACAAACACCCGGCTATGTGAATGGTGCCGAGTTACTCATCTTCATGATTGACTTCCCCAAACCTATTATTGCTTTCTAACACTTTCACTTTCAGCCGCTTCTCAACTTTTAACTTGCTTTCACCACTTCGCTTGCTTCCAAATTCCCGGATAGGTAAAGGGAGGCAAAATGTATATGAGGGGCTTAAGCATGATCAAGAAGAAGAAGAAGAAGAAGAATGAATTGCCTTGGTCTTTCCAAGAAGAACGTGAGAGAACTTATGCTGCGGTGTCAACCTTCAAATTCAACATAATTTGGATAAAAATAAAGTATTAAACATGCCAATAATTTTAAACAAAGCATTTAGCAACTTAAACATATCATAAAACATTTCAAACATATAAAGAATTTAAATCCAGTCGGTAAACAAAATCTTCACTGAGATCATATCCAGATAAGTAACACAAAAATCGTTTTCGAAAATTTTCTGTTACGCCCACCTCGGTCGAGGTGTTCTTGGTTCAACCGAGGTGAAACACCTCGTTTTGCCAGAACTGTCCCGGTCGAGGTCAAAAATTTTTTAAAACCATTTTTTTTTTCGGTTTCGACGTTTTTCTCAATCAAATAACCTGTAAGTATGCATGTAATCTCAGATAAACATATAAATGCAGAAGTGAAGCATAAATAAAATATCCGATGAAATAGAATGTCATACATCAAAAGTAGTCAAATAACGTCAAGTAGTCAAATAAGTACAAACACCCCATACTTGGGACACACTGTCCCAGTGGGTCAGAATAAGTCTAAGGACAGGATACTCACCGAACATAGCTAAACTGCATGAAGAAGTAAGAAACAGCTCCCAGATAAGACCATCTCGGTTGGCGAAGCACATATCGGTCGAGGTGTTCTGACAGTACCCGAGATGTATCTCAGTAAAGCTCGTTTCCTCAACTTCTCGAAATTTTGTTCTTCCAGTGTAGCTCCTGAACTGTGATCCTTCCTTTTGGAATACCTGGTTGTTGTCTAGAGGAAAACAAAAACAAAGCAACTACCTAAACTAAACTAGAAAAGGGAGAAGAAAGCAATACCTTGGGTTGCCTCCCAAGAAGCGCTTGGTTTAAGGTCGCTAGCTGGACCCTTCTCCATAGAATTACTCAATGTACCTTGAACACCATGGAGTGCTCATCACATCCATCATAAAATTCTTCCAAAAAGGTTCCGGTTCCTAATTTCACCGGCAAATGGTAAGATCTCCTACGTACAAGCTTGTACGGTTTGATTCTCATCGGAATCCTTCTAGCCTTCCTGCACTTCAATGGGACATAATCTAGCCTTGCGTCCCATCCTTTCCTTGATCGAGAAAATAGTTTCTCGAGAATCATAGCAGCTTCCCCATCTATAGCTTGGGGATGGTACAGGGTCCTGAGCATGCGAGGGACCCCATACTTGAACAAATAACACTTCGTTGCCTTAGCGGTGAAGCGCTTGTTAACTTCACTCCTTATAATCCAAGGAGCATCTTCCTCCAACAATTTCAAGAGAGATTTCATCTTGATCTTAGGAGGTTCTTTCGGAAGAGACCTCCAACTCTCCGGTGCTTTCCTGAAAAATTCAGAAATTTTAATAGGGAATTCGAATGGAGTAAGAGAATGTACGTTGTAAAGTTCTCCAAAGCTTGAGACAAGTTTCGTGTTGGGTTGATAATCCTCCCACGAAATCTCTCTTAGTTCTGCTGGTCTTTCTTCCACCTTGACCACAATCTCAGTAATTTGGCCAAGGTTCTCTGCATCTTCCACTTCTGGTTTTGCAGATTCTTCTTCCATCTCGGTCGAGATCTCTTCCACCTCGGCCGAGGTCTCAACAGTCGGATCGAGATCCTCCACATCCTCCTCTTCCACAAAAACTTCAGGAGAAGCTTCCGGTCCGACCAGAGGAATGCTTGGAAAGTGTAACACTTCCTTATGCTCCTCTTCCGGCTTAGCATAGGATATGGTGCTTTCCTTGAGCTCCTCCACCTTCTTCATCAACTTCTCCAATCTTGATTCGAGAGAGTCTTCGAAAGGTTGCTCATAAATGTTTTTAGGGACATTCTTCTCATCCCATATCGCAAGTTCATGTTGAATGGCCTCTTCTCTTTCCCATTCATTGTTGAACCAATAGAAGGAGTACTTCTCCTCCAAGTATTCATAATGGTCCGCCCTAGCACTTTGTCTTGCTATCCAGGCTGGATCAAATGTAGTCATCGGAAATCCTGAAAACTACAAAACTCATAGAAAGAGTAGTTAGTAGCAACAGGGACAATAGCCCCGAAAGCAAACCGAAACCGGCTCGGTCTAAACCAAGTCCCCGGCAACGGCGCCAAAAACTTGTTCGCTCCAAACGGTGTGTGCAAGCTTTAAATTTATAACCCTAGACTTAAGCTTAAAACAAGGATGCGAACCCGCAGTGTACGGGTCAATCGTAGTAAAAGCAAGAAAATTCCAGGGGTCGATCACAGGGACTTGGTGAAACAAAGTCCAGTACAGTATGCTAATGTCAATGCTAACCACAAGAGCAAGTAATACAATCAAAGATGAATAAGATGTCAAATAAAGCAAACATGCAATTCTAGGGATTAAAGCATCTAGTTGTGGTTCCAACTCAAGATCTATAGATAAGCGGACAAAGCTGAGATTTTTGCATGGGGAAGGTGTTTCTAAAGTGGAGTAGATCACCGGGTAAGTCTCACTACACACTAATCCTAAACCGTAACTCCTATTACCGGGTAAGTCTCAAGGAATCAAGATAAAGAACTATAACCTCAAACTAACACACCATCTAAGGGAATAGAATCACCCTTTACCGGGTAAGTCTCAGGCTAACTCACAAAGATGGGATGGAAGCACACTCAAACTCCAATAAAGGACAAGCCTTTATTACCTACACTTATGATCGTTGGTACACAAACTAAGGAATTACCGGGTAAGTCTCATCCTAAGCTTGCTTTGAACCAGAAGGGTGTAATAAGAATAGGATTTGGCAAACTCTAACACTTAACTCTCAGTTTAGGGTCGGATAAGTCACCTCGGTCAGAAGAATTCCACCCCGGCCGAGATGTTCATCAACCGAACGAGATGCTTAGGGTTAAGGTTAAAGACTCGAACTTTCAGGATCCTACTGGAATCTAAGATTATTCTATCATTGTTTTTCCCACAACCTTCAGCCAATCACCCTAGAATCACACAAGGAAATTAGCCACTCATCATCATAATGAAAGTATTAAATATATGGAAGAAGGTGAATGTTTGAACAAAGAAGAATTTAATGAAAACACTTCAATAACTGAATCAAATATCACACAAAATCGTTCCTTGGATAATAATCCAACAAGACAAGAAAATCAATGAAGGAATTGAAGACAATCTTACAAAACCCTTCAAAAGCTATAAAAAGCTATAGTCTTCAATCTTCCTTCAACCTTCAAAAAAGGTTCTTCAACAACTCCCAATTTGGAGTATACTGCGCTGCTGCGTATGTAGGATGTTGATCGATGTATGCAGCCTGTATTTCGGTGTAGGCGGGCTTATCGAATTGTGGAAATCCAACCCTTTTTATAGGAAAAATAAACCTCCAAAGATAATAAATCTTAAGAAGATATATTCCCATAAAAATAGGTAAAATATATGATTCTGCATATCTCCTTCCTTCCAGAAGCTCAGCCCAAAAATATAAGATCACTTTCCAAAATTAAAAGATCTCTTCCAAGAATAAAATATTCTCGCCGCGTCCTAGGTGTTCGCCTCGGTCGAGTCGGCGTCTCTGGATCGCCTCGGTCGAGATGAATCTCTGGTCAACCGAGGTGACTCATAACTGAATGTAGAATCTCTCAAAACTGGTCCAAAGTAAATCTTTATTCCATGGTTGTGCTTCCTGAATGTAGCTCCAAATGACTCTTGACTCCTTTTGTTCCTTTTTGATGCAAAACGTACCATATTACCTGCAATTACAACGAAACTAGGTGTAGACCTCGATTCTCGCAAAGGTAGATGAAATGGTAGTAAAATCACATAATGTACATACAAACATGCAGATTATGAAAGATAAAACGTCCAAACAAACCCCCAAATATAGACTATAATTCATGCTATCAAAATACCCCATACTTAGCCCTTGCTTGTCCCTAAGCAAGTTCCTCATATAGAAATCAAGATAGAATGGATTATAAGTCAAGAAAATCAATGAAAAGTCTTTCAAAAACATTTTATGGTGTGAAACTATCATAGATCACTCTAAGAGAGTACTTCCTGGAATTAAAAACTCAATATGATCAAAACATTTTATAAATATAGAAAAGTTGTTCATCTTTGCATAAAATCATAGAATGCATAATAAATCATAATTATCAAAATTAATCATGTATAGTCCGATTTAAACCGCTAAGTCAATCAACAAGCTCAAGGTCTCAAGGGCTTCCCAAAAGAAAAGGTCAAGAAACGTGTAGGGTAGGGATGTGTGTAAGGTAATGTGGTGCTAGAATCCGGGAAAAGGATGAACTTCACTTCCACTTTGACTTGCAACATCTTCCACCAATAAGCTTTGCTTATCTCACACCTTTTTTTTTTCTTTTTACTTTACTTTTTGGGATGCATGGACAGAGGTGCACAATAACCGAAGCCTAGGAAATCTGCAATCATCAATTTCTCGAGATGCATCAAACCCTTGATGCACATACCATGACCCGTTAGGAATATCGCTCAATCCGACTTTGGCAAGACACAAACACCCGGCTATGTGAATGGTGCCGAGTTACTCATCTTCATGATTGACTTCCCCAAACCTAGAATTGCATTCTAACACTTTCACTTTCAGCCATCTTCAACTTTAATTTGCTTTCACTACTTCGCTTGCTTCCAAATTCCCGGATAGGTAAGGGAGGCAAAATGTATATGAGGGGCTAAGCATGATTAAGAAGAAGAAGAAGAAGAGAATGAATTGCCTTGGTCTTTCCAAGATGAATGTGAGAGAACTTATGCTGCGGTGTCAACCTTCAAATTCAACATAATTTGGATAAAAACAAAGTATTAAACATGCCAATAATTTCAAACAAAGCATTTAGCAACTTAAACATATTATAAAACCTTTCAAACACACAAAGAATTTAAAATCAGTAAGTAAACAAAATCTTCACTGAGATCATATCCAGATAAGTAACACAAAATCGTTTTCGAAAACTTTCTGTTACGCCACCTCGGTCGAGATGTTCTTGGTTTAACCGAGGTGAAATGCCTCGTTTCACCAGAACTCTCCCGGTCGAGGTCTAAAAATTTTTTTTTTTTTTTTAAAACCATTTTTTTTCGGTTTCGACGTTTTTCTCAATCAAATAACCTGTAGGTATGCATGTAATATCAGATAATCATATAAATGCAGAAGTGAAGCATAAAATATCAAATATTACATAAACACCCCATACTTGGGACACACTGTCCCAGTGGGTCAGAATAAGTCTAAGGACAGGATACTCACCGAACATAGCTAAACTGCATGAAGAAGTAAGAAACAGCTCCCAGATAAGACCATCTCGGTTGGCGAAGCACATATCGGTCGAGGTGTTCTGACAGTACCCGAGATGTATCTCAGTAAAGCTCGTTTCCTCAACTTCTCGAAATTTTGTTCTTCCAGTGTAGCTCCTGAACTGTGATCCTTCCTTTTGGAATACCTGGTTTCTGTCTAGGAAAACAAAAACAAAACAACTATCTAAAACTAAGCTAGAAAAGGGAAAAGAAAGCAATACCTTGGGTTGCCTCCCAAGAAGCGCTTGGTTTAAGGTCGCTAGCTGGACCCTTCTCCATAGAATTACTCAATGTACCTTGAACACCATGGAGTGCTCATCACATCCATCATAAAATTCTTCCAAAAAGGTTCCGGTTCCTAATTTCACCGGCAAATGGTAAGATCTCCTACGTACAAGCTTGTACGGTTTGATTCTCATCGGAATCTTTCTAGCCTTCCTGCACTTCAATGGGACATAATCTAGCCTTGCGTCCCATCCTTTCCTTGATCGAGAAAATAGTTTCTCGAGAATCATAGCAGCTTCCCCATCTATAGCTTGGGGATGGTACAGGGTCCTGAGCATGCGAGGGACCCCATACTTGAACAAATAACACTTCGTTGCCTTAGCGGTGAAGCGCTTGTTAACTTCACTCCTTATAATCCAAGGAGCATCTTCCTCCAACAATTTCAAGAGAGATTTCATCTTGATCTTAGGAGGTTCTTTCGGAAGAGACCTCCAACTCTCCGGTGCTTTCCTGAAAAATTCAGAAATTTTAATAGGGAATTCGAATGGAGTAAGAGAATGTACCTTGTAAAGTTCTCCAAAGCTTGAGACAAGTTTCGTGTTGGGTTGATAATCCACCCACGAAATCTCTCTTAGTTCTGCTGGTCTTTCTTCCACCTTGACCACAATCTCAGTAATTTGGCCAAGGTTCTCTGCATCTTCCACTTCTGGTTTTGCAGATTCTTCTTCCATCTCGGTCGAGATCTCTTCCACCTCGGCCGAGGTCTCAACAGTCGGATCGAGATCCTCCACATCCTCCTCTTCCACAAAAACTTCAGGAGAAGCTTCCGGTCCGACCAGAGGAATGCTTGGAAAGTGTAACACTTCCTTATGCTCCTCTTCCGGCTTAGCATAGGATATGGTGCTTTCCTTGAGCTCCTCCACCTTCTTCATCAACTTCTCCAATCTTGATTCGAGAGAGTCTTCGAAAGGTTGCTCATAAATGTTTTTAGGGACATTCTTCTCATCCCATATCGCAAGTTCATGTTGAATGGCCTCTTCTCTTTCCCATTCATTGTTGAACCAATAGAAGGAGTACTTCTCCTCCAAGTATTCATAATGGTCCGCCCTAGCACTTTGTCTTGCTATCCAGGCTGGATCAAATGTAGTCATCGGAAATCCTGAAAACTACAAAACTCATAGAAAGAGTAGTTAGTAGCAACAGGGACAATAGCCCCGAAAGCAAACCGAAACCGGCTCGGTCTAAACCAAGTCCCCGGCAACGGCGCCAAAAACTTGTTCGCTCCAAACGGTGTGTGCAAGCTTTAAATTTATAACCCTAGACTTAAGCTTAAAACAAGGATGCGAACCCGCAGTGTACGGGTCAATCGTAGTAAAAGCAAGAAAATTCCAGGGGTCGATCACAGGGACTTGGTGAAACAAAGTCCAGTACAGTATGCTAATGTCAATGCTAACCACAAGAGCAAGTAATACAATCAAAGATGAATAAGATGTCAAATAAAGCAAACATGCAATTCTAGGGATTAAAGCATCTAGTTGTGGTTCCAACTCAAGATCTATAGATAAGCGGACAAAGCTGAGATTTTTGCGTGGGGAAGGTGTTTCTAAAGTGGAGTAGATCACCGGGTAAGTCTCACTACACACTAATCCTAAACCGTAACTCCTATTACCGGGTAAGTCTCAAGGAATCAAGATAAAGAACTATAACCTCAAACTAACACACCATCTAAGGGAATAGAATCACCCTTTACCGGGTAAGTCTCAGGCTAACTCACAAAGATGGGATGGAAGCACACTCAAACTCCAATAAAGGACAAGCCTTTATTACCTACACTTATGATCGTTGGTACACAAACTAAGGAATTACCGGGTAAGTCTCATCCTAAGCTTGCTTTGAACCAGAAGGGTGTAATAAGAATAGGATTTGGCAAACTCTAACACTTAACTCTCAATTTAGGGTCGGATAAGTCACCTCGGTCAGAAGAATTCCACCCCGGCCGAGATGTTCATCAACCGAACGAGATGCTTAGGGTTAAGGTTAAAGACTCGAACTTTCAGGATCCTACTGGAATCTAAGATTATTCTATCATTGTTTTTCCCACAACCTTCAGCCAATCACCCTAGAATCACACAAGGAAATTAGCCACTCATCATCATAATGAAAGTATTAAATATATGGAAGAAGGTGAATGTTTGAACAAAGAAGAATTTAATGAAAACACTTCAATAACTGAATCAAATATCACACAAAAAATCGTTCCTTGGATAATAATCCAACAAGACAAGAAAATCAATGAAGGAATTGAAGACAATCTTACAAAACCCTTCAAAAGCTATAAAAAGCTATAGTCTTCAATCTTCCTTCAACCTTCAAAAAAGGTTCTTCAACAACTCCCAATTTGGAGTATACTGCGCTGCTGCGTATGTAGGATGTTGATCGATGTATGCAGCCTGTAAGCGGGTTTTTTTCAACTGTAAGATGTCGGAATTATGGGAAATCCAACCCTTTTTATAGGAAAAATAAACCTCCAAAGATAATAAATCTTAAGAAGATATATTCCCATAAAAATAGGTAAAATATATGATTCTGCATATCTCCTTCCTTCCAGAAGCTCAGCCCAAAAATATAAGATCACTTTCCAAAATTAAAAGATCTCTTCCAAGAATAAAATATTCTCGCCGCGTCCTAGGTGTTCGCCTCGGTCGAGTCGGCGTCTCTGGATCGCCTCGGTCGAGATGAATCTCTGGTCAACCGAGGTGACTCATAACTGAATGTAGAATCTCTCAAAACTGGTCCAAAGTAAATCTTTAATCCATGGTTGTGCTTCCTGAATGTAGCTCCAAATGACTCTTGACTCCTTTTGTTCCTTTTTGATGCAAAACGTACCATATTACCTGCAATTACAACGAAACTAGGTGTAGACCTCGATTCTCGCAAAGGTAGATGAAATGGTAGTAAAATCACATAATGTACATACAAACATGCAGATTATGAAAGATAAAACGTCCAAACAAACCCCCAAATATAGACTATAATTCATGCTATCATCTAGTTTGACTCCTGGACGCCTGACTTTCTAATTGGGGTCCATCCTCTGTCCTAGGGTTTGTGGAACTCCAGCAAAAAGAACGTCTCGGATAGGCATCCGAGGTGGTAAGTGTATCTCGGCTGGGGCAACTTCAACTGGGTCTTCCCTCGGTTGAGGATCTGAGATCAGTCGAGGCAGAAACTAGGCCCTTAGAGCGGCCATATTTGCTTCAATTCCTTCTGTCCTTGTGCGAGTCTCGTCTCTCTCTCGCTTCAGTTCTTCCTTACTGAGGCGTAGCTGTTCCAATGCCTCATTCAATTCGGCTTCAAGATCGCGACTATCTTGATTGGCCATCTTAGCTTCTTTCAATCTTCTTTTGTAGGTCTTTTCTATTTCGGGATTATAAGGAACGATTTAATTTCCAGCACGAGTTCTTCGCATAAACCTATGAAAAGATCATGCGAAAACACTCAAGTAGAGTAGTCAAAAGCAACAAGGGAAGTAGCCCCGAAAGACAACCGAAACCGAAATTGGTCTAGGCAACAGCGCCAAAAACTTGTTCGCTCCAAAAGGTGTGTGCAAGCTTTAAAATTTATAACCCAAGAAGTATGCTTGAACAATATGCGAACCCGCAGTGTACGGATCAATTGTAATAAAAGCAAGAATTCCAAGGGTCGAACACAAGGACAATGGTGAAACAAAGTACGGAAATCAGGTTGTCAAATAACTATTAACCACAAATTAAAGCAATCAAAGATTATATAAAAGTTAGATAAAGGGAATGCGGATTCTAGGGATTAAAGCATCCAGTTGTGGTTCTGACTCAAGATCTCAAAGGATAACATGGACAAAACTGAGGTTTGCAAAGGGAAGGTGTTTCTAAGGTGGGAATAGATCACCAGGTAAGTCTCACTACTCACTATCCCAAACCAAAGCTCCTTTTACGGGGTAAGTCTCAAGGTACTAAGGAAAGGAACTATAATCTCAAACCAACACAACACCCAAGGGTATAAAATCAACCTTTACCGGGTAAGTCTCAGGCTAACTCTCAAAGATGGGATGAAGGCACACTCAAACCCCAATAAAGGATAAACCTTTATTACCTACACTCATGATCTTTGGTAAACAAACAAAGGAATCACCGAGTAAGTCACATCCTAGGCTTGCATTGAACCAGGAAAGGTATCACAAGGATAGGATTTGGCAAACTTAAACTCTTTACTCAGATAAGGTTCAGAAAAGGTTAACCTCACTCAGTTATATTTCATCCCGGCCGAGATATTCAATGACTGACCGTGGTGTTCTACGGTTAAGGTAAAGACTCGAACTTTCAGGATCCTATTTGGATTAAGATCATTCTATCATCATCTTTCCCACAACTTTCAGCCAATCACCCTAGAATTGCATAAGAAACTTAGCCAACAATCATCATGATAACAAAAATCAAATATATAAGAAAGGAAGCAATATTCAAACAAGAAAACATTAACACAAAGGTCTCAATAACTGAATAAATCAAACAACAAATCAGTATTCCCCAAATCACAATCAGAAAAGACAACAAAACTAAAAAACAATCTAAGAAGATCTTACAAACTCCTTCAAAAGCCAACTTCAACTATGATTCCTTCCTTCCTTGAACTTCAACCTTCAAAACTTCCTTCAACTTCCTTCAAAACTCCAGAAATCAATGATCCGTAGATTTTAGGATGCTCCAAGCATGACTGAATTGTAGAAAATCCAACCCTTTATATAGGAGAATTATCTTCCAAAGATAAGATATCTTAAAAAGATAATTTCCTAGAAAATATATCCATATCTTTCAAAATATATCAGCCAAACATAACATCTTCCTTCCAGAAATCCAGCAAAAAATATGCAATATTCTCCTTCCAAAAATAGAAGATCTCAACCAAATATAAAGATCTCGCCGGCGGTAGGGTATTCGCCTCGGTCGAGACGCTCCTCAAGATCACCTCGGTCGAGGTGATAATGTAGCTGATCGAGGTGAATCTCAGATGAATGTAAATCATATCGAATCTGGTCCAAAATCAATCTTCCAAAATCATTTGCATGCTTCCTGAGATCTTCCTGTGACTCCTCAATGCTCCAGAATGTAGCTCCAATGACTCCTTAGCTTCCTTAGCTCCATTTCGGTCTAAAACATGCCATTTTCCCTACAATTACAATGAAACTAGGTTTAGACCTCGACTCCCGCAAAGGTAGATAAAACAACAATATAATCGTAGAATATACATCCATACATGCAGATTTATAAAGATAAAACGTCTAAACCAATCCCAAAATATAGACTATAATACATGCTATCACGTGTTCAACCTCGATCGGCCATGAACGTCACGGTCGAGGTCAAAAAAACTTTTTCAAAGCAGTTTTTGACGTTTTTCTCAAACAGAATCCTGTATGTATCCATGTAATGGCAGATAAACACATAGAGCCAAATAAACAAAAAGATCCGAAAGAGTCATACTAGCCATGCACATAAGTCACATAAAAAACATCCAAATACCCCATACTTGGGACACATTGTCCCAACGGGTCAAATATAAGTCTAAGGAAATCAGAAAACTCACCGAACCTAGCTGAACTGCATAATAAATAAAGAAAATCCATGAAACTCTAATCCTCGTCAGCTGGCGGTGGTGGATGTGGAATGTAGGGATGCTGTGACAGGTCGAATGGATAATCCATCACTTGCTGATGGTGGATCTCCATCATCCGTTTAGCAAAGTGTTGGCTCTCCATCACCTGATGCGTCCATGCCTTAATATGTCGGCGCTCCTCAATGTAGCGCTCATGAATATCAATAGTTAGGGTTGTGTAGGCATCAATCATCTAATTTGTAAGATCATCAATCCTCTGATGTGCCTCGGGATCTCTAAATCGGTGGCGGGATCTGCGATGAGGTGGCGATGGTGGTAGTGGTGCTCTCTTATCCTCTGTCGCCTCGTCATCAAGGTCAACAACGGGAATACTAGGGCCGCCGGTATCAATACCGGTCTCCATGGCTACACCTCCTCCATACCCCTCATCATCATCATCGTCAGCTGCATCTCTAGCATCCTGCATGTAAGGAAACCAAGTAGTAGACCAGAACTGAGGGTCAAAGACAGAAAACTGGGATGACCACATAATCCGCTATGGTGCAGTCGTCTCCCATGACATAGCAACGTAAGGTGTGCCAAAGCCACGAGGAACAAGAATGCGTCTCATGATCATCTCCTGCAGTCCCAGCGGCTTCGTCGCTACAACGAGTGTACAACTAGAAAGAACCAATCACATAGAAGTGGCGATATCTGCCACCAGCCCACCATAGTAGATATCGCCCTTCGACTTTCCCTTGAACCTGTGTAAATCATCTTCCAGCATGACAGCAAGTCCGGCACTCCTCCTGTCACCATACAAAATAGACTCAGCAGCTCCCCCTGACGAATCTTCTGGGGCGTCTTAGTATGCGCCAGAAGTTTCTCAGTGAAGATCCGGTGAGCAAGACGGAAAGCAAGATCAAAGATAATACGCTCCCGGAAAACTCCGGGTCTTCACCTGTCATTATGGTCCGTCATATGGGCTATCTCGCCCTAGAAACTCCGAGCAACTGCTCGGGAAGGAAAATCTGTCACTCTAGGTGTAGGGAAGCCGAAAATCTCCCTAAACTGATCCATCGGAACTACATAGTTCCTGTTCAACAGCCGGAACTTGATTCCTCGATGCTCCGGCACATATGTCACAGAATTGACAAACTTCATCGTCTGCTCCAAATAAGCCGGCGCTCTGATATCCATGAACTCTTCCAGCCCAACCATGAAGATCATCTTCTTCAAGTCCTCCACCACATGGAGGCACTCGAAGGCATCAACGTGAAGGAAACGCGGGGCAACAATCGGACGCCCTCAAGTACGATCATAATCCGTCCGGTGACTCTCGTGGATCACCGGAATGGAAAACTGAGAAGTAGAGGAAGAAGAAGAATGGTGGGAACTGCTAGGCCTGTCCCTCAAGGCCAATTGACGATCTGATATGTTGCTCATTTTTCTGACGAAGAACACCTCGGTTGCCCTAAGAACACCTCGGCCGACACACAGTCGACTAGACCAAGGCGAACTGTTGTTCGAACGTAACGCACTCTCTGAATCTGTAAGCTTTTTCCCCCAAAAACACTACGAAAAGCTTCCTAATGGGTACTTATATCTTTTTCAACAATAATCAATGTCAACCACAGTCAAATCTGCTCAAAATCGACAAAAGAAGAAAAGAGTTAGGGTTTGGAACGAAATACCCCAGATTTTGAAGATGGAAGCGTTTTCCTTGCTTTTTGATGCTTGGAAACTGAATCTCTTGCTTCCTCCAGTGAAATTGAGCAAAGAAACGTGGAAAATGAGCAAGAATCGAGAATTTGAGGATGAAGAGCCACCGCGGTTAAGGTGAGAGTAGAGAGGGGAAAAAACTGAAGAGTGAGAAACTACCACGCCTTTTATACCCCTCGTTGAATTTGATTACACCTCGGTCGAGATGGTCCTGAGCGGACCGAGGTGTCAGACTGGATGTCATACCTGGTCGCCTCGGTTGACCAGGAACATCTCGGTCGAGGTGTTGTGACAGCAACCGAGATGTGTCTCAGTCAAGCTCCGTCTTCTCAATTTCTCAAACTTTTGTCCTTCCAGTGTAGCTCCTGAGTTGTAATCCTTCCTTAGAAAGTACCTGGTTCCTGTCTAGAGGACGCAAAAACAAAGCGAAGCAAACTATCTAAAACTAAGCTATAAAAGGGAAAAGAAAGCAAAACCTTGGGTTGCCTCCAAAAAAGCTCTTGGTTTAAGGTCGCTAGCTGGACCGTACGTCATCCTCAAACATGCTGGAAGGTGTCCTCACCCCATACTTCATCTTCATCATGGGGTGAAACAAAGGATTCCATCCAATGTTCCAATAAATGCAAGTGCTCATCGGGAAACTAATCGTCAATGGGTAGGTCATCCTTCTCTAGTGGTGGAAGGTAGCCGGCTGAGGTGATCCGTAATAGAATTCTCGCATCCCTTCTTATCGCGAATATCTAGGTCAAACTCTTGAAGCAAGACAATCTAACAAATAAGGTGCGGCTTTGCATGTTTCTTAGCAATCAAGTAAGGAATGGTTGCATGGTCAGTGTAAACAATAACTTTCGCTCCCACTAAATAAGAGCGAAACTTCTCAAAAGCATAAACAACTACCAACAACTCCTTTTCGGTGGTGTCGTAGTTCAGTTGTGCTTCATCTAGCGTCTTGCTAGCATAGTAAATGGCGTTTGTCCGGCCATTCTTCTTTTGTCAAAGTACCGCTCCTGCGGCCACATCACTAGCATCACACATGATCTCAAAGGGTAAGGTCCAATCGGGAGGTTGAATGATGGGAGCGGTAATCAACGCTTCCTTTATCCTATAAAACACATCAAGGCATTACTATGAAAACTCAAAACAACATCCTTATTAGAAAAAGATTATTAAGCGGTTTAAAGATTTTAGAGAAGTCCTTGATGAACCTCCTGTAGAAACCTGCATGCCCGAGAAAACTCCGCACACCCTTAACAGAGCAGGGGGGAAGTTTCTCAATAGTCTCGATGTTAGCTCAATCGACCTCAATACCTCGGTTGGAAACGAGATGTCCTAGAATAATTCCTTCGCTAACCATAAAGTGACACTTCTCCCAATTCAAAACAAGATTAGTGTCTTCACATCGTTGTATCACTAGAGAAAGGTTAGCCAAATAATTATCAAAAGAGGAACCATATACCGAAAAGTCATCCATAAATTTCTCCATGATCTCTTCTATGTACTCTGAAAAGATAGTCATCATACAACGCTGAAAAGTAGCAGGTGCGTTACACAATCCGAATGACATCCTCCTATAAGCGAATGTCCCCCATGGACAAGTGAAAGTGGTCTTCTCTTGATCATGCGGATGGATAGAAATCTGAAAGAAGCCACTATAACCATCTAAATAGCAATAATGGGAGTGTTGAGCTAACCGTTCAAGCATTTGGTCGATGAAGGGGAGCGGAAAATGGTCCTTCCCAGTGGCCACGTTCAGCTTCCTATAATCAATGTGCATCCTCCAGCCCGTAATGGTCCTCGTTCGAATCAACTCATTGTCTTATTCATCACAACGGTCATCCCTTATTTCTTCGGAACTACATGCACTGGGCTCACCGAATTGCTATCCGATATGGGAAATATGATACCTGCATCCAACAACTTAAAAATCTCCTTCTTCACAACCTCTTTCATGATCGGATTTTACCGTCTTTGAGGTTCCCGTGAAGTCTTATGATCGTCTTCCATTAGTATCTTATGCATGCAAAAAGAAGACTTAATACCAACAAGATCATCAATAGTATAACCCAAAGCCTTTCGATGTTTTCTCAGAACATGCATCAATTTAGATAATTCAGTTTCAGAAAGGAAAGCACTAACGATAACGGGATAAGTAGAATCCGGACTAAGGAAAGCATACCTCAAGTGACTTGGAAGTGGTTTAAGCTCCAAGATTGGGGGTGTTTTTTGAGGTGGATCTGTGCCTTCTCCTTCGCGTGAAGTGGACTTAGATCGAAGAACTGGACTTTTAGAAGTCTCAGTTGACATCATCTCGCTTGCTACCTCAGTCGAGGTTCGAAGTGGGTGACCGAAATGTTCTTCAGATAAGAACACCTCGCTTGGTCCAAGAAGTGCCTCGGTCGAGGTACTGGAATTGGGACCAAAACCTAACGTGCTTTTCTTCTCCTGAATCAGTTTATCAAATCTAGCTCTTGGATCTGTTTCCAAAGCTTCCAAGCTTCACACGTCTGCATCACAAGAGACATCTATACCTTCCTCCATTAAACTAAAACTAAGAACTTTTTCAAGAGGATCTTTAATAAGGATAGAGCTCACCAATTCTCTAGATTCTTCTTCATCATAGATGTTGAAGATGTCATCTTCCAGCGGCTCCCCCGTCATTGCAGCAAGCAATGCAAACTCCACATGATCGCCACCAATAATGAATTTCAACTTGGCGTTCTTACAATCCACGTTGCAACCCGAAGTTGCTAGAAATGGACTCCCGAGAATGATAGGAATGGGATAATCTGCGGGAATGTCAAGCACAACAAAGTCTATAGGTATGTAGAAGTTACCTAACTTGATGGGAACATCCTCCAAAATACCGACGGGACGGGTAATGGAGCAATCCGCCATTTATAGCGTCATCTTCACCGGCTTGGTCTCTCCAAGCCCGACTCTCTCACATAGCTCTAGCGGAATGATGCTTACGTTGGCTCCTAGATCACAAAATGCATCATAAGTGACATCCCCAACTTGAATGGGAATGAAAAATGAACTGGGATCTCTCAATTTAGGTGGCATCTTGTCCTTCATGATTTATATGAGCTCTGAAGATCTAGATGTCATCCTTACTTCACCAAAGTCTTCCATCTTCCTCTTCCTTGATAAGATCTCTTTCAAAAACTTCCCATAGGCGGGCATCCCTAGAATGGCATCAAGGAAAGGGATGTTAATATGTAGCTTTTTCATAAGGTCTAGAAACTTACCAAAGTGCTTGTCTAGATGCTCCGTCACCCTTGACTGAGGGAATGGAAGTGGTGGTTTATAAGCAGGAGGTGGAACATAAACTTCAGATTTATCTTTCGCTTTTTGGGGCTCCATCTCGGTTGGCATCTCGACCGAGGTGTTCCTCGTTTGATTTTGGTCCGAGGTGTTCCTCATCTGATTGGGCATCGACCGAGGTATTGGATCGACAGTCTTCAATCCACTACGTCTTGTAATTGCCATGATTTGTCATTTAGGGTTGTGCTCTGTCCTTGCAAGAAGCTTTCGATCATCTCTTGGTGCTTCATTTGCCTTGCTGAATTCTTGTTCTAATGCTTTTTCAGCCTTTAAAAATGAATTCATTGATGTCTCCATTGCGTTGAGCTTGATCAAAATTGCCTCCAACACAACATCTTTCTTTGGTGGTTGGGACGAACTTGATGCAGTCTCCTGGCTTCTCAATGGAGTAGAAGAAGAAGAGGGGGTATTAAGAGTATTTTCAGCATGAGAATAAGGGTTACCGAAAATTTGTTGATTAGATCTCCATTTGTTGTTGTTGGAGTTTCTGTTGTTGTTGTTCTAATTGTTGTTCCGCGGCCCTTGATAGTTGTTTCTTCCTTGGTATCCTCCATCTCGCTCCTTCTTCGTTTGAGCTACTAAAAGCTCCTAAAATGCTTTCACTTCATTGCTAAGCGAGGTGAGTTGAGCTCCATTTGATGATGTGTCTTGGAATCTAACTCTCCTTGCTCCATCTTCAACTCTTTGATGGGAGTAATTCTCCATGTGTAAAGCTTGCTTTTCAATGAAATCCCAAGCTTCATCTATCGGCATATCCATGAATGTACCGGCGGAAAGTAATTGGAGCTTGAATTGAGTATCTCCATCCAAACCCTTGAAGTAAATATCCAGCAACTCGATCTTTGGAATCCCATGATGTGGGCAATCCAACAAAAGATCCTTAAATCTCTCCCATGACTTGGACAAACTTTCTTTGTCCTTCATAATAAAAGTATTGATCTTTCCCCTCAATTCAACAGTCTTACAAGAGGGAAAGAACTTAGTAAGAAACTCTGTTGTCATCTCTTCCCAAGTGTTGATTTTTCCGGCCGAAAGAGATTAATACCAAGAAACCACCTTGTCTTTAAAAGAGAAATAGAAAGACCTCAACTTGTAGTTGTTATTCTCCACTCTTGAAGGTCTCAAAGTCTCCATCTGAATCTCATAATTTTGCAAGTGCTGATGCGGAGACTCTCTCTCCAAACCTCCAAATTGGCATTGTCGAATCATGGTTAGAAATTGAGGTCTAAGTTCATAATCATGCTTAGTTCGATCTCCTCAGTTGACTCCTGGACGCCTAACTTGCTGGTTGGGGTCCATCCTCTGACCTAGGGTTCGTGGAACTCCAGCAAAAAGAACATCTCGGACTGGCATCCGAGGTGGTGGGTGTATCTCGGCCGGGGAAACAGGGACTGAGTCTTGCCTTGGTCGAGGATCTAGGATCAGTCGAGGCAGAAACTGGGCCCTTAGAGCGGCCAAATCTGCTTCAATTCCTTCTGTTCTTGCACGAGTCTCGTCTTTCTCTCGCTGTAGTTCTTCCTTACTGAGGCATAGTTGTTCCAATGCCTCCTTCAATTCGGCTTCAAGATCGCGATTGTCTTGATCGGCCATCTTAGCTTCTTTCAATCTTCTCTTGTAGGTCTTTTCTATTTCAGGATCGTAAGGAACGATTTAATTTCCAGCATGAGTTCTTCGCATAAACCTAAGGAAAGATCCTGCGAAAACACTCAAGTAATGTGGTCAAAATCAACATGGGCAATAGCCCCGAAAGACAACCGAAACTGAACTTGGTCTTGACCAAGTCCCCGGCAACGGCGCCAAAAACTTGTTCGCTCCAAAAGGTGTGTGCAAGCTTTAATATTTATAACCCAAGATGTATGCTTGAACAATATGCGAACCCGCAGTGTACAGATCAATCGTAATAACAGCAGATATTAAAGGGGTCGATCAGAGGGACAATGGTGAAACAAAGATCGGTAAATCAGGTTGTCAATAATAAAGACATAAAAGCAAACCTATCAAAGATGATATAAAACTCAGATAAAGAAGATGCGGATTCTAGATCTCAAAGGATAACGTGGACAAAGCTGAGCTTTGCAAAGGGAAGGTGTTTCTAAGGTGAGAATAGATCACCGGGTAAGTCTCACTACTCACTATCCCAAACCAAAGATCCTTTTGCCGGGTAAGTCTCAAGGTACTAAGGAAAGAAACTATAATCTCAAGCCAACACACCACTCAAGGGGATAAAACTAACCTTTACCAGGTAAGGCTCAGGCTAACTCTCAAAGATGGGATGAAGGCACATTCAAACCCCAATAAAGGATAAACCTTTATTACCTACACTCATGATCTTGGGTAAACAAGCAAATGAATCACCGAGTAAGTCTCATCCTAGGCTTGCGTTGAACCAAGAAACGTATAACAAGGATAGGATTTGGCAAACAGAAACCTCAACTCAGATAAGGATCAGGAAAGGTCTCACCTCGCTCAGTTTATGTACAATCTCGGTCGAGATATTCCACAGCTGACTAAGGTGTTCGTCGGTTAAGGTAAATGCTCGATCTTTTAGGGTCCACTGGGGTTAAGATCATTCTATCATCGTCTTTCCCACAACTTTCAGCCAATCACCCTAGAATCGCATAAAGAACTTAGCCAACAATCATCATGATAACAATAATCAAATATATGAGAAATGAATCAATATTAAAACAAGAAAACCTTAACACAAAGGTCTCAATAACTGAATGAAACAAACAAACAACAAGCAGCGTTCCTCAATCACAAACCAGACAAGACAACAAAACTAAAACCCAAACTAAGAAGATCTCACAAACTCCTTCAAAGCCAACTTCAACTTGATTCCTTCCTTCCTTGAACTACAACCTTTAAACTTCCTTCAAACTTCCTTCAGAAAATCTTCAGAAAACCTTGATCCGAAGATGCTGAATTCCAGAAAATCAGCCCATATATATAGGAGAATTATCTTCCAAAGATAATTTTATCTTAAAAAGATAATTTCCTTAAAATATATCTCCATATCTTCCAAAATATATCAACCAAAAACATATCTTCCTTCCAGAAATCCAACAAAAAATATGTGATATTCACTTTCCAAAAATAGATGATCTCAACCAAAAATAAAGATCTGGTGTCCGGTCATCACTTCGCCTTGGTCCAGACGCTCCTCAAGATCACCTCGGTAGAGGTGATACTGTAGCTGACCGATGTGAGTCTCTTTTGAGAATGAAAGTCTCTAATATGGTCCAAAAACAATCTTCTAAATAATTTCCATGCTTCCTGAGATCTTCTTGTAACTCCTCAATGCTCCAGAATGTAGCTCCAATGACTCCTTAGCTTCCTTAGCTCTATTTCGGTCGAAAACATGCCATTTTACCTACATTCACAACGAAACTAGGTGTAGACCTCGATTCTTGCAAAGGTAGACAAAACTACAATATAATCAAGGAATATACATGCATACATGCAGATTTATGAAGATAAAACGTCTAAACCAATCCAAAAAATATAGACTATAGTACATGCTATCAAAGCGCTTTGTTTTAGGTACATAGCTAGACCAAGCCTTTGTGTTTAAGTGAGTAGCATCGGTGCTATCTCCTCAGTTTGAAGTTCCGGCGAATACTTCTTGAGTCGTTGGCCATTCACTTTGAAATTTCCGCACTTTTCACCCCATACTTCAACTGCACCATGGTGAGAAACGTGTTTAATAACACAAGGTCCTGTCCAACGAGACATAAGCTTACCTAGGAAGAGTCGAAGTCTTGAATTAAAGAGGAGAACAAGGTCTCCTTCTTTGAAGTTCTTCGGAATGATGTGTTTATCATGCCAACGCTTCGCTCTTTCCTTTTAAATCTTGGCGTTCTCATAAGCGTTCAAGCGCAGTTCTTCTAGCTCGTTAAGGTCTAAGATACGCTTCTCTCCCACTTGCTTCATGTTGAAGTTCAACCACTTGACAGACCAATACACCTTATGTTCTAACTCCACCGAAAGGTGACAAGACTTCCCATACACAAGATTGTAAGGTGTTGTGCCTATGAGATTCTTGTAAGCCGTTCTATACGCCCACAACGCATCATCTATCTTTAGTGCCCATTCATTCCTCGTTCTAGAGACAGTTTTTTGTATAATTCCCTTGATCTCTCTATTGGAAATCTCTACTTGCCCACTTGTTTGCGGATGATAAGGGGTGGCGATCTTGTGAGTCACCCCCTACTTAGCCGATAAATCTTCAAAGCGACGGACAATGAAGTGTGATCCTCCATCACTAATGATTGTTTGTGGTGTCCCAAACCTTGGGAAGATGGTTCAGTTAAAGAACATAACAACCAGTAACGCATCATTAGTTTGAGAAGTGATAGCTTCAACCCATCTTGAAACGTAATCTACGGCTAGAAGTGTGTATTGATTAACACAAGATGATGGGAATGGTCCCATGAAGTCAACTCCCCAAACGTCAAAGATTTCTACTTCTTGGATGTTGTTGAGAGGCATTTCATTCCTCCTAGATATGTTCCCTGTTCGTTGACAAGCATTGCAACAAGCAACAAAGGTTTGCAAATCCTTAAATAATGTAGGCCAAAAGAATTCGGATTGCAATACCTTAGCACAAGTCTTTTGAGAACTAGCATGTCCTCCACAAGGAAGAGATTGGCAATGATGAATGACACTTTGCATTTCATCTTCAGGTACACAATGTCTAATAATGCCATCCGGACGTTTCTAGAAGAGTAGAGGTTCGTTCCAATAGTAATGTCGGACATCCTTAAAGAACTTCTTTCTTTGAGCGTAGGATAGTCCGGGAGGTATTTCATGACAAACCAAATAATTCACAAAATTAGCAAACCCAGGTTCGTCACCTCTAGCAATATGATCAAGGCACTCTTCCATTAGATGTAATTGTTCGTCTGGGAAAGTGTCATTGATAGATATTTCATCTTGAGTGACATGAGGCAGCTGGCTCAAGTGATCCGCAACTGAGTTTTTGGATCCTTTCTTGTCACGAATTTCAAGATCGAACTCTTGGAGGAGAAGAATCCATCTAATCAACCTTGACTTTTCATCTTTCTTGACAAGAAAATACGGAATGGCTGAATGATCAGTGTACACAATCACCTTTGATCCTACAACATAAGAACGAAACTTCTCAAATGCATACACAATAACAAGAAATTCTCTCTCCGCGGTGGCGTTGTTGAGATGTGTTTCATCTAGCGTCTTGCTAGATGATCTCCAATGGAAGACTCCAATCTGGAGGTTGAATAATCGGAGCTGAGATTAAGGCTTCTTTGATCCGGCAAAAAGCATCTAAATACTCCTTCAAATTTTCAAAAACTGCATCCTTCCTCAATATATTGGTCAACGGTTTAGAAATTTTCGATAAATCTTTAATAAACCTCCTATAGAATCCAGCATGTCCTAGAAAACTTCTAATCCCCTTCACCGAAGATGGAGGAGGAAGCTTTTCTATTGTTTCGATCTTAGCGTTATCAACATCAATCCCTCTACTAGAGATCAAGTGTCCTAATACTATGCCTTCACTAACCATAAAATGACCCTTCTCCTAATTAAGAACTAGGTTAGTGTCTTCACCTCTTTGTAGAACTAGAGATAGGTTAGCAAGACAATGATCGAATGATAAACCATAAACAAAAAAATCATCCATAAAACCTCCACGATTTCCTCAATGTACTCCGAGAAGATAGCCACCATGCATCTTTGAAAGGTGGCTGGAGTGTTGCAATGTCCGAATGGCATTCTCCTATAAGCAAACGTACCCCATCAGCACGTGAATGTGGTCTTCTCTTGATCATCCGGATGGAATGGAATCTGAAAGAAGCCACTAGAACCATCAAAGATAGCAAAACTAAGCATGTTGTGCTAACCTCTCAAGTATTTGATCAATGAAGGGCAACGAGAAGTGATCCTTTCTCGTCGCATTATTCAGCCTGCGATAATCAATACACATTCTCCATCCCGTCACTATTCTTGTTGGAATGAGTTCGTTGTTCTCATTGGTCACAACGGTCATACCTCCTTTCTTCGGCATAACATGAACGGGGCTCACCCACTTGCTACCGGAGATAGGGAATATGATTTCTGCATCAAGAAGCTTAAGGATTTCCTTCTTCACAACCTCTTTCATGATCGGATTTAACCATCTTTAAGGTTCACGTGAAGGCTTATGGTCATCCTCTATCAATATCTTATGCATACATAATGATGGTTTAATCCCTACAAGATCCTCTATAGTGTAACCAAAGGCTTTCCTATGTTTTCTCAACACAATCATAAGCTTATCATGCTCATCTTCACTTAAACTAGAACTAACAATAATGGGAAACGTCGAGTTAGAACCAAGAAAAGCTTACCTTTGATGTGTGGGAAGAGGCTTCAATTCCAACGTTAAGGATACCTTTGGTGTGCTATGAGGGTTGTCCTAAGTCCACTTAGATGTCTCCAAGAGTGTAGAAATGGTAGAAGAAGGAGCTAGAACATCTATAGAAAGAACGAAATCACCCTCAGAATTTCTAGAAACCACGGCCCCGTTGTTACATCCACGGCCGTGGTTTCGACCGTGGCTGCTCTCGACATATGATTCCACGGGTTTAGTTAATAAAACCACACCCGTGGAAAAGGATTTTAACCCGTGGTTTTAGGTATTTTCCGAACCATCGTGAAAGTCTTTGAATGTATCGACCTGCACCTCTTCCAACTCTTCCAAAACCTCAATCTCATGGTTACAATCCTCCTCTTCTCCTCGTTCCATAATGCTCATGCTTATAATTCCTTGTAAGGGATCTTTGAGCAAGATCGAACGCACTACTTCCCTAGAATCATTCTCATCATATATGTTGAAAACGTCTTCTCTAAGTGATGGTTCCTTTGTCAAGGCTGAGAGGACAAATTCAAGTATCTTTTCTCCAATGTTGAAGGCCAATTTAGTGTTGTTGCAATCAACCATGAAGCCGGAAGTTGCAAGGAAAGGTCTTCCAAGAATGATTGGAACCGGACAATCAGCAGGTATGTCAAGCACAACAAAATCTATTGGGATATAGAAGTTGCCAAGCTCGACTGAGATGTCTTCAATGATACCAACGAGTCGCGTGATGGATCCATCCGCCATGTACAACGTCACCTTTACCAGCTTAGGTTCACGCAAGCTAACTTTCTCAAACAAAGCAAGTGGAATAATGCTCACACTTGCTCCCAAGTCACAAAGTGCATCATATCTGACTTCTCCAACGTCTGTTGGAATGCAAAATGACCCTGGATCTCGCAACTTTGGGGGCATCTTTTCGGCATTGTTTTGATGAGTTTTGATGAATCCGAAGTCATCTTAACTGCACCAAAATCCTCAACCTTCCTCTTGATAGAGAGGATCTCCTTCAAGAAATTTGCATAGGTTGGCATACCTAAAATTGCATCAAGAAAAGGTATGTTAATATGTAGTTGTTTCATGAGCTCAATGAACTTACCGAAATGCTTGTCTAGATTTGATGTTGCTCTAAAGTATGGGAATGGAAAACGGGGTTTTTAAGCTGCGGGAGGAACATAGACATTCTTCTTCTCTATTTCTTCTCTACCTCCTTTTCTTCTTCAATTGGGACTTCCACAAAAGCGGGCTTCTTCCCTTGTCATTACTCCTCGGTTGCGGGTTGGTGGTTGTGACACCGCTCCTCGTTGTAATTTCCAATACTCGTCCCTTTGGATTGTCCTCCGTCTTTGTAAGAGCCTTAGTCTTTAGGAGCATTGTGTCCTTGTGAGCCTTTGTTGCACCCTGGCAGCCGCCCCTGCGCTTCAGGAGGGCCGCCCCAGCGCCTCAGGAGGGCCGCCCCTGCGCCTTGCCTGATCCGCACCTGTGGTTTTGTGCGGCTGCAACCACCTTTGTTGACCTCTTGACTTTGATTTTTGTTATCTTCCTATATAAGCTTGCCTTAGCTTCAGAGAAGGGGATTCTTCATCTCTCCAGCTTCTCTCTTACTCCTCACGTTCATCTTCTCCACTCTTCTTCCTTGATCTTCTTTGATCTCTCTTTGATTTTTTGTGTGTGAGTTTTGAGAGTTGTTTGTGGTTTGGGGCTTGGATGATCATGAGGATGTTGCTGAGTGTTGTTGTTGTGGTGTTGAGGTTGTAGAAGTGTTGTTTGCTCTTGGTTGCTGCCTAGGATTCTGCTGAGGTGAGATCTCCAT
>BSUD01000004.1:47261792-47326980 GCA_033239045.1 Fagopyrum esculentum | reverse complement strand
CACCTTTGTTGACCTCTTGACTTTGATTTTTGTTATCTTCCTATATAAGCTTGCCTTAGCTTCAGAGAAGGGGATTCTTCATCTCTCCAGCTTCTCTCTTACTCCTCACGTTCATCTTCTCCACTCTTCTTCCTTGATCTTCTTTGATCTCTCTTTGATTTTTTGTGTGTGAGTTTTGAGAGTTGTTTGTGGTTTGGGGCTTGGATGATCATGAGGATGTTGCTGAGTGTTGTTGTTGTGGTGTTGAGGTTGTAGAAGTGTTGTTTGCTCTTGGTTGCTGCCTAGGATTCTGCTGAGGTGAGATCTCCATACCCATCTTCTTTATTTCTTCTTCTTAGCTTCTTTCTTTTTCTTCTAGCTTAGGATCACGAGCTGAGCTTGTGTTGGACCCTATCCTGAATGTTTTGATGATCATATATGTGCATGAATATATATGTGTTGTTGTGGTGTGTTAACGAAGTTAAGAGAGTCGAGAAAGAGATCGAAGAGAAGTCGCGGCCAACAATCTGCACAGACAGCCGCCCCTGCGCCTACCTTTGACCACCCCTGCGCCTGCCTGTGAGCCACCCTTGCGCCTAAAGTGAGCCGCCCCTGCGCCTCACTAGGTCAGCTTGGAGTTCCTTACTTTTGTTGGTGCATACCTTGTTGGTCTGTCTTCCTTCCTTCCTTTCCTTTAGCCTTGGCTTAGATGTTGTCTAGGCTAGCTTGGTTAGGACGAGTTGTATGATAGAGATGTGCCTTAGACACTCGTGTTGATGTTGAGGTTATACTGTAGGCATCTGTGAGCTTGTTATGGTCTTGAGGGTTAGATTAAGGTTATAGGTTGGTTTTGGTTATAGAGATGAGTCTCCTAACCCTTGCAGTTTGTGATGTTGTGTGCCTTGCTATTGTAGGCGTTGATTTCTTCCCCAAGGAGAATCTGTGACGTGGTATTAGATACGAGTATTTGAGTTAAGTCCATAGGAGTTACTTAGCGTTCAGTTGTGAGTTTGTATGATTGTGATGGTTGTGTGTGCTTATATGATTGTGCATTTATAACCTAAACCGGACTAGGATGACCTTTATTACTTTAAATGGCCCAAGTGTATTATAACAGGTTGTGACCACTTGCCTCCGTCTACGGGTAGGAGGAGGTGCCCTAAAGATGATCTCATAGGAGGGGACAAGTGATGATCACCCCCATGCAAAACTCCTGCGTTACGTTGGATGGGACGGGGTTCTTGAGGCTCCTCGTGTTACAAGAGAAGTTGAATTAGTAATGGAATAACATAATGAAAGATAATAAATGAATGTGCGTGGCATTGCATGTATGAGATGTTGATGTGTATTTGTGCTATTCCTTTCATGCTCATTCATTGGTGTAGCTAACGGTGTATACCGTGTTGTAGATGATCTGCAGGTTAGGAAGACTGCAGAGTGAGCCAGGTGGTGTGACTAGCCGAGGACTTCTCTACATTAAGATGTGTGGGATATGGGATCTTTTGTATCAGATGTTTAGGTTTGATGTTTTGTACTCGGCTTTGTGTTTGTAAACTCTTTTGATGTATCATATTCAGCTTTTATGTATTTGGTTTTAATCTACCTGTGCCTTGTTGTAAGATCCAGTGAAATTATGTAGGCCAAAAGAAGCAACAAAGGTTTGCAAATCCTTAAATAATGTAGGCCAAAAGAATTCGGATTGCAATACCTTAGCACAAGTCTTTTGAGAACTAGCATGTCCTCCACAAGGAAGAGATTGGCAATGATGAATGACACTTTGCATTTCATCTTCAGGTACACAATGTCTAATAATGCCATCCGGACGTTTCTAGAAGAGTAGAGGTTCGTTCCAATAGTATTGTCGGACATCCTTAAAGAACTTCTTCCTTTGAGCGTAGGATAGTCCGGGAGGTATTTCATGACAAACCAAATAATTCACAAAATCAGCAAACCAAGGTTCGTCACCTCTAGCAATATGATCAAGGCACTCTTCCATTAGATGTAATTGTTCGTCTGGGAAAGAGTCATTGATAGATATTTCATCTTGAGTGACATGAGGCAGCTGGCTCAAGTGATCCGCAACTGAGTTTTTGGATCCTTTCTTGTCACGAATTTCAAGATCGAACTCTTGGAGGAGAAGAATCCATCTAATCAACCTTGACTTTTCATCTTTCTTGACAAGAAAATAAGGAATGACTGAATGATCAGTGTACACAATCACCTTTGATCCTACAAGATAAGAACGAAACTTCTCAAATGCATACACAATAACAAGAAAGTCTCTCTCCGCGGTGGCGTTGTTGAGATGTGTTTCATCTAGCGTCTTGCTAGCATAATAGATGGCATGAGTGTTTCGATCTTTCTTTTGTCCAAGCACCGCTCCCACAGCTACGTCACTTGCATCACACATGATCTCAAATGGAAGACTCCAATCTGGAGGTTGAATAATCGGAGCTGAGATTAAGGCTTCTTTGATCCGGCAAAAAGCATCTAAATACTCCTTCAAAATTTCAAAAACTGCATCCTTCCTCAATATATTGGTCAACGGTTTAGAAATTTTCGATAAATCTTTAATTAACTTCCTATAGAATCCAGCATGTCCTAGAAAACTTCTAATCCCCTTCACCGACGATGGAGAAGGAAGCTTTTCTATTGTTTCGATCTTAGCATTATCAACATCAATCCCTCTACTAGAGATCAAGTTTCCTAATACTATGCCTTCACTAACCATAAAATGACACTTCTCCTAATTAAGAACTAGGTTAGTGTCTTCACCTCTTTGTAGAACTAGAAATAGGTTAGCAAGACAATGATCGAATGAGAAACCATAAACAAAAAAATCATCCATAAAACCTCCACGATTTCCTCAATGTACTCCGAGAAGATAGCCACCATGCACCTTTCAAAGGTGGCTGGAGTGTTGCAATGTCCGAATGGCATTCTCCTATAAGCAAACATACCCCATCAGCACGTGAATGTGGTCTTCTCTTGATCATCCGGATGGATTGGAATCTGAAAGAAGCCACTATAACCATCAAAGATAGCAAAACTAAGCATGTTGTGCTAACCTCTCAAGTATTTGATCAATGAAGGGCAGCGAGAAGTGATCCTTTCTCGTCGCATTATTCAGCCCGCGATAATCAATACACATTCTCCATCCCGTCACTGTTCTTGTTGGAATGAGTTCGTTGTTCTCATTGGTCACAACGGTCATACCTCCTTTCTTCGGCATAACATGAACGGGGCTCACCCACTTGCTACCGGAGATAGGGAATATGATTTCTGCATCAAGAAGCTTAAGGATTTCCTTCTTCACAACCTCTTTCATGATCGGATTTAACCATCTTTAAGGTTCACGTGAAGGCTTATGGTCATCCTCTATCAATATCTTATGCATACATAATGATGGTTTAATCCCTACAAGATCCTCTATAGTGTAACCAAAGGCTTTCCTATGTTTTCTCAACACAATCATAAGCTTATCATGCTCATCTTCACTTAAACTAGAACTAACAATAATGGGAAACGTCGAGTTAGAACCAAGAAAAGCTTACCTTTGATGTGTGGGAAGAGGCTTCAATTCCAACGTTATGGACACCTTTGGTGTCCTATGAGGGTTGTCCTTAGTCCACTTAGATGTCTCCAAGAGTGTAGAAATGGTAGAAGAAGGAGCTAGAACATCTGTAGAAAGAACGGAATCACCCTCAGAATTTCTAGAAACCACGGCCCAGTTGTTACATCCACGGCCGTGGTTTCGACCGTGGCTGCTCTCGAGATATGATTCCACGGGTTTAATTAATAAAACCACACCCGTGGAAAAGGATTTTAACTCGTGGTTTTAGGTATTTTCCGAACCATCGTGAAAGTCTTTGAATGTATCGACCTGCACATCTTCCAACTCTTCCAAAACCTCAATCTCATGGTTACAATCCTCCTCTTCTCCTCGTTCCATAATGCTCATGCTTATAATTCCTTGTAAGGGATCTTTGAGCAAGATCGAACGCACTACTTCCCTAGAATCATTCTCATCATATATGTTGAAAACGTCTTCTCTAAGTGATGGTTCCTTTGTCAAGGCTGAGTGGACAAATTCAACTATCTTTTCTCCAATGTTGAAGGCCAATTTAGTGTTGTTGCAATCAACCATGAAGCCGGAAGTTGCAAGGAAAGGTCTTCCAAGAATGATTGGAACCGGACAATCAGCAGGTATGTCAAGCACAACAAATTCTATTGGGATATAGAAGTTGCCAAGCTTGACTGAGACGTCTTCAATGATACCAACGGGTCGAGTAATGGATCCATCCGCCATGTACAACGTCATCTTTACCAGCTTTGGTTCACGCAAGCTAACTTTCTCAAACAAAGCAAGTGGAATGATGCTCACACTTGCTCCCAAGTCACAAAGTGCATCATATGTGACTTCTCGAACACCTGTTGGAATGAAAAATGACCCTGGATCTCGCAACTTTGGGGGCATCTTTTCGGCATTGTTTTGATGAGTTTTGATGAATCCGAAGTCATCTTAACTGCACCAAAATCCTCAACCTTCCTCTTGATAGAGAGGATCTCCTTCAAGAAATTTGCATAGGTTGGCATACCTAAAATTGCATCAAGAAAAGGTATGTTAATATGTAGTTTTTTCATGAGCTCAATGAACTTACCGAAATGCTTGTCTAGATTTGATGTCGCTCTAAAGTATGGGAATAGAAAACGGGGTTTTTAAGCTGCAGGAGGAACATAGACATTCTTCTTCTCTATTTCTTCTCCACCTCCTTTTCTTCTTCAATTGGGACTTCCACAAAAGCGGGCTGCTTCACTTGTCATTACTCCTCGGTTGCGGGTTGGTGGTTGTGACACCGCTCCTCGTTGTAATTGCCAACACTCGTCCCTTTGGATTGTCCTCCGTCTTTGTAAGAGCCTTAGTCTTTAGGAGCATTGTGTCCTTGTGAGCCTTTGTTGCACCCTGGCAGCCGCCCCTGCGCTTCAGGAGGGCCGTCCCAGCGCCTCAGGAGGGCCGCCCCTGTGCCTTGCCTGATCCGCACCTGTGGTTTTGTGCGGCTGCAACCACCTTTGTTGACCTCTTGACTTTGCTTTTTGTTATCTTCCTATATAAGCTTGCCTTAGCTTCAGAGGAGGGGATTCTTCATCTCTCCAGCTTCTCTCTTACTCCTCACGTTCATCTTCTCCACTCTTCTTCCTTGATCTTCTTTGATCTCTCTTTGATTTTTTGTGTGTGAGTTTTGAGAGTTGTTTGTGGTTTGGGGCTTGGATGATCATGAGGATGTTGCTGAGTGTTGTTGTTGTGGTGTTGAGGTTGTAGAAGTGTTGTTTGCTCTTGGTTGCTGCCTAGGATTCTGCTGAGGTGAGATCTCCATCTCCATCTTCTTTATTTCTTCTTCTTAGCTTCTTTCTTTTTCTTCTAGCTTAGGATCACGAGCTGAGCTTGTGTTGGACCCTATCCTGAATGTTTTGATGATCATATATGTGCATGAATATATATATGTGTTGTTGTGGTGTGTTAACGAAGTTAAGAGAGTCGAGAAAGAGATCGAAGAGAAGTCGCGGCCAACAATCTGCACAGACAGCCGCCCCTGCGCCTACCTTTGACCACCCCTGCGCCTGCCTGTGAGCCACCCTTGCGCCTAAAGTGAGCCGCCCCTGTGCCTCACTAGGTCAGCTTGGAGTTCCTTACTTTTGTTGGTGCATACCTTGTTGGTTTGTCTTCCTTCCTTCCTTTCCTTTAACCTTGGCTTAGATGTTGTCTAGGCTAGCTTGGTTAGGACGAGTTGTATGATAGAGATGTGCCTTAGACACTCGTGTTGATGTTGAGGTTATACTGTAGGCATCTGTGAGCTTGTTATGGTCTTGAGGGTTAGATTAAGGTTATAGGTTGGTTTTGGTTATAGAGATGAGTCTCCTAACCCTTGCAGTTTGTGATGTTGTGTGCCTTGCTATTACAGGCGTTGATTTCTTCCCCAAGGAGAAGCTGTGACGTGGTATTAGATACGAGTATTAGAGTTAAGTCCATAGGAGTTACTTAGCGTTCAGTTGTGAGTTTGTATGATTGTGATGGTTGTGTGTGCTCATATGATTGTGCATTTATAACCCAAACCGGACTAGGATGACCTTTATTACTTTAAATGGCCCAAGTGTATTATAACAGGTTGTGACCACTTGCCTCCGTCTACGGGTAGGAGGAGGTGCCCTAAAGATGATCTCATAGGAGGGGACAAGTGATGATCACCCCCATGCAAAACTCCTGCGTTACGTTGGATGGGACGGGGTTCTTGAGACTCCTCGTGTTACAAGAGAAGTTGAATTAGTAATGGAATAACATAATGAAAGATAATAAATGAATGTGTGTGGCATTGCATGTATGAGATATTGATGTGTATTTGTGCTATTACTTTCATGCTCATTCATTGGTGTAGCTAACGGTGTATACCGTGTTGTAGATGATCTGCAGGTTAGGAAGACTACAGAGTGAGCCAGGTGGTGTGACTAGCCGAGGACTTCTGTACATTAAGATGTGTGGGATATGGGATCTTTTGTATCAGATGTTTAGGTTTGATGTTTTGTACTCGGCTTTGTGTTTGTAAACTCTTTTGATGTATCATATTCACCTTTTATGTATTTGGTTTTAATCTACCTGTGCCTTGTTGTAAGATCCAGTGAAATTATTGTCAAGTTAGGGTCAGGATCCATTGTGAGATCCTAGCTCAATGTAGCACTCAAAGTCATGTGGATTTGGGGTGTTATGGAGTTGGTATCAGAGCCTTAGGTTGACAACAATGGCACTTGCTATCTACAATAAAGGTAGAGTGGATAAATAAACAGAACCCACATGGGGTCTGACTTTTCAAAAGGTTTTTGGTTTTAAAGCGAGTACAGGTGTTTTGGGATAGTATGTATAGAAGTCATCATCCATCTGAGGATCTCGACAGTATAGATATATATATAGATATCTTTTGTGTGCTGATGTGTATGCATGTACTATTAAGTATTATATATATATCTATACATATGGCCTATATAGAGCCTTATATGTTAGGTAAGCATACCCTGCAGATGGCTCGGACTACAGCTACTGCTGTTGTAGGCAGAGGTAGAGGTAGACCACCTCTTCCTCCAAGAGGGATAGGACAGTGACTAGCTCTCACTGCAGATCCACTAGTGGTGGAGGAGGTTCATGAGGAGGTTGCTGAGAGTGTAGTTCCAGCTATGAGGAGTGGTGGGTCCAGGAGGTAGCAGACCTATCCAGCCCAGTCTGATGGCTCAGATTGTGTCTCCATGGGTGGACCAGAGTTCAAAGAGTATCTCAGACACTTTGAGGAGGCCATTAGAGCAAACACACGAGCCCTAGATCTACCAGGGCATGAGGGATCATCTGAGAGATCCCATTGAGCTACTCAGGTGCCCGCTATGCCGGATCGTGCTGCTGAGGTTGTTTGAGCTGTAGAGACTAGAAGGCCTCGACCAGATTCCTGGTTGAAGGCATTTCATCAGCACCGAGTTCCACACTTCTCATGGGAGATAGGCTTAAAGACTGAGGTATGGATTTGGCATGTACACACGGCTTTAGAGTCTATACGATGCCTTGAGGACAGACGGATAGAGCTAGTACAATCTCTATTCCGTGACCTGGCACACCAGTGGTGGAGGACAGTTAGAGCACGAGTTACCAGCTATCAGTAGAGGAGGATTATGCTGAGGGAGCAGTTCTGCCCAGCCTCATTGAGGAGGAAGAAGCTGCAGGACTTCGTGGAGGCGGGTTTTGAGGACGTACCCATTATAGACGCTATTCGCCGCTTCTAGACTAAGTTAGCATTGGTGGGTCCAGCTGCACCATCTGAGAACCAGCATGTATACCTATTCACCCGTCGATTGAGGGAGAGCACACGCTCATACATGGCGGGATTTCGCTATGACTCGTTGGCAGACTACTAGGATCGGGCCTCTGCCTATGAGAGAGAGAGATCTAGCCAGAGGAGGACTTCTCAGACAGGACGGTCTGAGAAGAGACAACGCACAGCACCGACTGGTGCAGGAGCCTCTAGATACGGGCGAGGTCAGACTCAGGGCCGCTCGAGTATTCCAGTGTCTGCACGAACTACTGATAGAGGCCGACAATGTTACAACTGGGGGGCCTATGGGCATATGCGGGATAATTGCCCGAGGGAACCACTAACTTGCTTCTCATGCGGGAAGCCATGACATAGAGCTATGTTTTGGCATCAGGGCAAGATGTCATCACAGCAGGGTTCTTCTTCTATAGGTGCAGTAGGAGGTGGGCAGAGAATGCCTCAGCATGAGACACAGTGACAACAGAGCTCTATGTCATGGCTTTAGACACAATATCACAATAGAGAGAGTATGGCTTTGGAGGACATACCAATTTGTTAGCATGAAATATTGTGATACTTTATACACGTTTTCTAAGCATATTTGATTCATATTGATAGTCTTTGATTGAGCATTGTTGCATAAGTGAGCTAGTTTGCCTATATTGTCGATATGGATGTCTACACTAGTTCTATGTTGATTATAGGTGATTGGGAGCCATTTCCGAACGGAATTTAGCAAAGAAGAGTTGATTGAGTATGTCCATGGATTGAGGGCATTCTTAAGAGCAAAATGGAGTTCAACTTGGGGAATGCACGAGGCTAGGGAAGAATCACGTTCTTACCCTAAACCACGCTCTAAAATACGGCCGTACTACAAACCACGTTCAGTTCCACGGCCGTGGATCCTTTCAAGAGAGGCGTGATGCATTCCAGTAACTATTACGGTCGTGGAATCCATGGTTCAAACCGTGACACTTTCCACGCTCTAAATTACGGTCGTGGAATCTTCCACGACCGTGATCTTGGCGATCTTTTTCGCCACATTCGAAGCCACGATCTTTTGAAGATTTGGGCCGGGCCGATATTTCATCTTGCCCTATAAAAAGACGGACGAAGGGAAATTCCGTCATGCCCGCTATCACCGCTTATCAACGCATACATCCTCGCTTAAGCGCCGCCTACACCGTTGGCATCGCCGCTATTCGCTTGAGATCGATGTTCGCGCCTGGAATTTCCCTAATCTCGCACTTTGGTGGAGATTATCGTTGGGACTTCCAGATTTCCCGGATTGACGGAAGATTCGGAAGATTGTGCAAGAAGACTTCTCTTCTTGTTTAGGTTTGATTTAGAAGACGGATTGACATCCCGTTCTTCCTTCTTGCCTAAGATTGGGTTTCATTGTTCTATTATGGAATTAGTGACATTATTCGCTTTTGATTGTGACTTTGAGATTAGTTTTGAGTTTATTGGAAGTTTCCGAAAGTTCTCATCTTTTATCTTATAATTCTTGAATTGATATCAACATGACTGTTATTGACTAAAAACCCTTAACAGTTCTAAGGTGAAGGGTTGATAGTTGTGGCTTAGATGATGATAGATCGATCGTAATTAGATTAGACCCTGAGAGTTAAAAAGAATCGTCGACGAACCTAAATCACGGTTTGTTCTTGAGTTCCACGACCGTGGAATCTCAAGAACTACCCGTAATTTGCCTTAAGTTTACAAACTTGCTTTTGCTTTAATGCAAAGTTAAAGATTTGCTTTAACTTAGTTTAGGCTTGCCTTTTCTAGGTGGTAGTGAAGCCTCAACAACCTCTACCTTGATTTCGAGTGTCACAACCTTAATCGGTTTAGTTGGTCTTGATCCTTGGATTACAAGTTTGGGTATTTGACATTAATCCTTATCTCTAGAACCTTTCTATATTGAAGCCTGAACAACCTGTATAGAGAGTGTCTTGTAGGTGAGTCATATAAGGTTTTTGGAACTTCACCGTACGATTACCTTACATTAGTATACCTTTGCATATCTCTACTCTGTCTTATATCATTAAGTATATCTTGAATCGATTGCCACAGCTGGATACTTGGATCTTTAGGATTGTTGTTTTCCCAATATTTGCAAAACCTCTCATACTTACTCGCTTGATAATCTGCAATTGAATTTGTTCCCACCCAAATCCCTGTGTTCGATACTCTGGAATACTTGCTAATCTACGCCGATCCGTACACTGCGGGTTCGCTTGCTTTTATTCTAGTTTTATAAATTTAAAGCTTATTTGCACACACCTTTAGGGGCGAACAAGTTTTTGGCGCCGTTGCCGGGGATTTGGTTTCGGCCGAATTCGGTAGCTGGTTGTCAAGCTTGGGAGCTTGCTCTCGTTATTTGATATTACTTTGAGTGCATGCGCAGGTCTAGGAACACCGAAGATCTCTTACCTCTTGATCAAGAGCTGGAGAAAACCTTAAGGCAAAAGCGCAAGGAAAAGAAGATGGCTGAAGAACACGAACGTGATCTTCAAGCGGAGTTGGCGGAGAAGGAAGCTCAACTCCAATGGAATGAGAACCTCCGCCGGGATGAAATGGATCTTCATCAATCTGAAATTAACAATCTATAGGATACGATGTTCCAAATGAGGGTAGAGTTAAGCAACCTTAAGAATAAAGGAAGCAAGAAATCCTCAAGAAGGGCATCAAGATCTAGAAGAAGAAGTCATTCATCCGCTGATGATAGTGACTCTTCCATGCCACCGCTAGAAGAAATTGATCCCACGATCAATGCGAATCCTTTTCATCCACAAGGAGCTGCTAATCGCCGTGTTCCACCCAGGAACGCAAGAATCGAGCGTGTGGATGATGAGCCAAGAACTCTTGGCCAGCGGATGGATCCAACGCAACAACCACGCCGGTTGGGCGTGAATTTTGATGCTGAAGATGTACAAGGGTTTATTTTCAACCCTCAAGTTATTACTCTTGTTCGCCAAAACCAATTTGGCGGGACAAGCGCTGAATCTCCACACCAACACTTGCAAAACTTTGAGTGTATGATGGAGACAATGAGACCGAAGAATGCTACTACCAACAGCTACAAGCTCAAGCCCTTCTTCTTATCTTTGAAGGGGAAAGCGTTGTCTTGGTACCAAGCTCTTCCTAGTGGGAAACTAGATACGTGGGAAGACCTTTCCGCGGAGTTCCTCACCAAATTCTTTCCGCCTTCCAAAACGGCGGAACTTAGAGGTAAGATTAATGCTTTTTCCATGAGACCTAACGAAAGTTTGTTTCAATCTTGGGAAAGGTTTCAAGATTTACTCTTGGATTGCCCTCATCATGGCATATCCAAACTTGCCTTGCTGGAGATTTACTACAAGGGGCTGGATGCGGGAACGCAATTCAACCTTCAATCCCTCTCATGTGGAACATTCATGGACATGAGAGAAGATGACGCTTGAGACTTCATTGAGAAGCAAGCAAGAGTCATAGAGAAGTATTCCCACCGGAAAGTGGAGGGAAATCGTGTGGAGCAAGGAGCAAAGCTCACACATGAAGCTTAAAATTAGATTTTCTCCCTCAACAATGAGATCAAAGAGTTGAAGGAGGCTATCAAGACCAACTTCCCAAAACAACAAGGGAAAGATGTTGGTTATTTGGGCAACAACAATGGCGGTGATAACACAAACCGCAACAACAACAACCGGAACAATAACCGGAGCAACAATTGGAATGGCAACAACAACAATAATAATGGCCGGAACAACAATTGGAACAACAATAGGGGTTCAAGTAACCACAATTGGCGCTCCAATCAACAAAATTCCGGTAACTCTTATCCTTCCAATTCAAATTCACTAACTCCACCTTCCTCTTCCTCTACTCCTTTGAGAAGCCAAGGGCAACCATCAAATGGAGGAAACACTTCGGGAAAGGAGAAGCCCGATCCCATGTTGGAAACGATTTTGGGAAAGTTTCAAGGGTTGGAGAACCGCATCATTAAGGTTGATGATCATGTTTCCAAGGTTGATAAAGCCCAAAAGGTTTTAGAAAACCAAATGTTCAACCATGCGGAGGAAGTCCCTAGGAATCAAGGGAAACTTCCAGGAAAGACGGAGGACAACCCTAAGGGAAGGGTAATGGCAATCACCACTAGGAGCGGAGTGACTACCACCGATCCGCAGCCTAAGTTCGTTGAAGTCCCCGTAGAGAAAGACAAGGAGAAGGGGAAGGAGAAGGAAGATGTCTACGTTCCTCCTCCGGCTTACAAACCTCCCCTACCATTCCCTCAATCTAGAGCGCGAGCGCGCCTAGATAAACAATTTGGTAAGTTCATAGAACTCATGAGCAAGCTGCATATTAATATACCCTTTATCGATGCTATTGTAGGTATGCCGGCTTATGGCAAGTTCTTGAAGGAGCTCCTCTCCAATAAGAGGAAGCTAGAAGACTTCGGTGAGGTCAAGATGAGTTCGGATTCTTCGGATCTCATCAAGACCATGAAGGAGAAAATGCGCCCAAAGTTGAAGGATCCGGGGTCATTTTGCATTCCCATAGGAGTGGGAGATGTCACATATGACGCTTTATGTGACTTAGGAGCAAGTGTGAGCATCATACCACTTGCATTGTGCAGGAAGATCGGTTTAGGCGACCCTAAACCGGTGAAGATGACGTTATACATGGTGGATCAATCCATCACTCGCCCCGTCGGTATTGTAGAAGACGTCCCGGTCAAGCTAGGTAAATTCTTTGTTCCCATTGATTTTGTCGTGCTTGATATTCCTGCAGATAGTCCGGTCCCGATCATACTCGGAAGACCGTTTCTTGCAACTTCCGGCTGCATAGTCGATTGCAAGAATGGGAGACTCGCTTTTGATATAGGAGAAGAGAAAGTAGAGTTCGTTCTTTCCACTCTAATGAAGGAGCCAATCTTCGATGAGAATATTTACGATGTCCAAGATGAAGAAGGTTTATCTAGGGAGGAGGTAAGTGCGATTCTCTTTAACGATCCTTTACAAAAAGTTATCACTATGAGTCTAACCAATGTAGGGGAAGAGGAAGAATGTAATGAGGCAATTGAAGCCTTAGAAGCACAAGAAGAGATGCATGAAGAGGAGTTTGAGAAACTCCACGATGAAGCTGAAAACGTGAGAATTCACGGCCATACATTGTATTCCACGGCCGTGGATTTCACAACCAAAATCATGCCTCACTCCAGGGAGTTATACGGTCGTGGAGAAGATGTGACAACCGTATTTCCCTTCCACGCCCTAAACCACGGCCGTGGAGGACATGATCCACCCGTAATTTTGGCCGTGGAAAGGAGTGATCGAGACACTTCTTCAACTTCTTCTGATTCTTCTCCAACACACTCAACACCCTTAGAAACTTCTAAGGAGACATCGGATGCTCCTCAAGGATCGTTGGAAGCTCCGAAAGCGATTAAACTAAAACCACTTCCTACTCATCTAAGGTACGCTTTTCTAGGACCTAATTCTACCTTTCCGGTTATCATTAGTTCCGAATTAAGCATAGATGAACATGAACAGCTCATGATTGTCCTTAGGAAACATAGGAGAGCCATAGGCTACACTATAGAGGACCTAGTAGGAATTAAACCCTCCCTATGCATGCATAAGATACTAATGGAGGAGGACTTTAGAACTTCAAGACAACCTCAAAGACGGTTGAATCCGACCATGAAGGAGGTTGTCAAGAAGGAAATTCTTAAACTTCTTGATGCAGGTATCATCTATCCTATCTCTGATAGTAAGTGGGTGAGTCCAGTTCAAGTAGTTCCGAAGAAGGGAGGAATGACGGTCATCACCAACAAGAACAACGAACTCATTCCTACCCGAACCGTGACGGGATGGCGGATGTGCATAGACTACCGCAAGCTCAACAATGCAACGCGGAAGGATCACTTCCCCTTGCCATTTATTGATCAAATGCTTGAAAGGTTAGCGCAACATTCACATTTTTGCTACCTTGACGGTTATAGTGGTTTCTTTCAGATTCCGATACACCCGGATGATCAAGAGAAGACCACATTCACGTGCCCTTGGGGTACGTTCGCTTATAGGAGAATGCCGTTTGGGCTTTGCAACGCCCCAGCCACCTTTCAACGGTGCATGATGGCCATCTTCTCCGAATACATAGAGGAAATCATGGAAGTCTTCATGGACGACTTCTCCGTATACGGTTCCTCTTTTAACGATTGCCTTTCTAACCTTTCTCTTGTTTTGCAAAGATGTGAAGACACTAACCTAGTTCTTAATTGGGAAAAGTGTCAATTTATGGTTAAGGAAGGAATCGTATTAGGTCACTTAGTCTCTAGTAGAGGGATAGAGGTAGACAAAGCTAAGATAGAGACCATAGAGAAACTTCCTCCCCCAACTTCGGTGAATGGGATAAGAAGTTTCTTAGGACATGCTGGATTCTATAAACGTTTCATTAAGGACTTTTCTAAGATATCAAAACTGCTCACTAATCTATTGATGAAGGATGCAGTTTTTGAGTTTTTGCAGGAATGCTTGGATGCGTTTAACACAATTCGGCAAGCTCTAATTTCAGCGCCTATTATCCAACCTCCGGATTGGACTCTTCCCTTTGAGGTTATGTGCGATGCTAGTGACGTAGCTATTGGAGCTGTTCTTGGACAACGAAAAGAAGGGCGAACCCATGCCATATACTATGCTAGCAAGACGCTAGATGAAGCGCAGCTCAACTACGCCACTACCGAGAAAGAATTTTTAGCCATTGTCTATGCTATTGACAAGTTTCGCTTTTATCTTGTAGGTGCAAAGGTGATTCTCTACACGGATCATGCTGCGATCCGGTACCTCCTTGCGAAGAAAGATGCGAAGCCAAGGCTAATTAGATGGATTCTTCTCCTACAAGAATTCGATCTTGAGATCCGCGACAAGAAGGGTTCCGAAAATTCTGTTGCGGATCATATGAGTCGCCTAACACATCTAGAGGACGACCATTTACCCATTGATGACTACTTTCCGGACGAACACCTACATATCATAGAGGAGTGCATCAACGTAATCTCCAAAGGTAACGAACCATGGTTTGCTGACTTTGTTAACTAATTGGTTTGCCAGGAGATACCACCCGGACTATCCTACGCACAAAGGAAGAAGTTCTTTAAGGATGTTCGGGAATACTATTGGAACGAGCCTCTCCTCTTTAAGAGAGGTCCGGATGGCATCATTCGGCGATGTGTGCCGGAAGATGAGATGCAAAGTGTCATCCGCCATTGTCATTCACTTCCTTGTGGAGGACACGCTAGCTCGAACAAGACTAGCGCAAAGGTATTGCAATCTGGATTCTTTTGGCCTACTTTGTTTAGAGATGTGCAATCCTTTGTTTCTTGCTGCGATGCTTGTCAAAGAACAGGCAATATCTCTAGAAGGAATGAGATGCCCCTCAACAACATCCAAGAGGTGGAGATTTTAGACGTTTGGGGAGTCGATTTCATGGGACCATTCCCATCCTCTTGTGGAAACCAATACATACTATTGGCGGTGGATTACGTTTCTAGATGAGTGGAAGCAATTGCCTCTCCCACAAATGATGCCATGGTGGTGGTTAAGTTCTTCAACAAGACCATTTTCCCGCGATTTGGGACACCAAGGACGATCATTAGTGATGGAGGTTCTCACTTCATAGCCTGTCGCTTTGAAGCTCTTCTAGCTAAGTATGGGGTTACTCACAAGGTCGCTACCCCTTATCATCCACAAACAAGTGGACAAGTTGAGATCTCAAATAGGGAGATCAAAGGAATTCTAGAGAAGACGGTTTCAAGGACTAGGATGGATTGGTCCTTGAAGCTTGACGATGCATTATGGGCTTACCGGACTGCGTACAAGACTCCTATAGGAACCACACCATACAACCTTGTGTATGGGAAGTCTTGTCACTTGCCGGTAGAGTTGGAGCACAAAGCGTTTTGGGCTATCAAGTGGCTGAATTTCAGCATGAAGGAAGCGGGAGAAAAGCGTCTCCTAGACCTTAATGAGCTGGATGAACTCCGCTTGAACGCTTATGAAAACGCTAAGATCTACAAGGAGAGAGCAAAGCATTGGCATGATAAGCATATCATCCCAAAGGACTTCAAGGAGGGAGATCAAGTTCTCCTCTTCAATTCAAGGCTTCGTCTCTTTCCAGGTAAGCTTAAATCTCGTTGGACGGGACCTTTTCTAATTAAGCGTATTTTCCCCCATGGTGCAGTTGAAGTATGGGGTGAAGCGAGCGGAAGTTTTAAGGTGAACGGCCAACGACTAAAGAAATATACGCCGGAACTCCAAGCTGAAGAGTTCGCGCCCACCGCACTCGAATAAGTGCGAATTTGGTCTAGCTACGGACCTTAAACAAAGCGCTTCTTGGGAGGCAACCCAAGGTATTGCATTCTTGTTTTTGTTTTCGATTTATAGTTTAGCTTAGAATAGACGTTTTTGCTTGTTTTTGCCTCGATTTCTTCCGGTATGTTCGTGTTTTTGGATGTAGGATCAATGGAGAAGAAAAAGGGAAGGATAATGTTGAAGAAAAGTGACGAAATCTGGACTTTGGAGCTTTACAGAGGGTTCCACGGCCTAAACCACGGTTGTGACAGCTACAGTACCCGTAATTTCCAAAAGCCTTTGAAAAATCACCAAAACCACGGTTCCGTACATTTCCACGGCCGTGGAACACCCCGATAGACCGTGATTTTCAAAAATTTTGCCTGTGACTATATAAGCCACATTCTTCACAAAAACCATCCCAAACCCCTCATTCCACGACCTAATTACCGAAAATCCACGACCCTCTCTCAAATCCTCGTTTCTTAATCGTTTTTAACGATTCTTCTTCCTAAACTGAAGCACATTCGACCACCAACAAGATCCAAGCGACAAATTGAGCGGAAATTCACCAAGAAACGCGCAATTCGGATTTTTCGATCCGAAAAATAGGTTTTTTTCACTCTTCTTGATTCTTGTCGATTTGGTTCGTTTTTGTTAGAGATTTTTAGGAAGAACTGATTGAGATTGGAAGAAATTAGACTAGGACTGCCTGTTGTGGAGATTGATTGCTGATTTGCTGAGATTTGTGATTTTCTGAGACGAATCACGGTCTCTGGGGGAATTACGGCCGTGGTTTCTGACGAACAGACCGCAATTTTGAGCAGAATGGATTTTGTGAGAAGAGTTTCGGGGAGGATTAAAGAGAAGAAAAATGACCAGAATAAGAAAAGGAAGGGTAATCCCTCCTCCTCCTCATCCTCTAGGGCACCACCACCCTCTTCTCCTTCACCTCCATCCTCACCTTCACCTCCATCCTCACCTCCTCACCCTAGAGTCCCGACCATACACGACGATCATCTCGATGCACTCGAGAGGATCAAGGAGAGGGTTGTGATTGGTCCTAGATACTTGTTGTTGGAGGATCTAGCTCCTCTCAACATTGTTGATGATCTTACTTGGCTCTTGGATAGAGCCGGACTAGTTGTCTTCTCGGCTATCCGAGAAGACGCTTATGAGGAGATTACACGGGAGGTTGTGACGTCTTTCGAGCACAGCCATGTAGACAGGACCGTCTCTTTCCGTCTTATGGAGAGAGACTACCATTTTAGCATCCGTGAGTTTGGGGCCATTTTCGGGTTTCATGAGACCTTTAATGGTCGATTTCCTAGTGGCGTTTACGCCAAGGACTTTTGGAAGGAGGTTGCGATGATTTATGCCGACGAGGACCGTTGGCAACCCGCTGATACCAAGGCTTGGTTGATGTACCACCTAGCCTTGAAGATAGCTCACCGTGTTCTTTCGGAGTGTCTCTTTCCTAGGACGGAGACGCCCCAAAAGATCAAGACAGATGAGCTGTTCTTGCTTTACTCCATGTTGTATGGACGCCGTGCTGATTGTGCTACTCTCTTGGCTGCTACTATGAGCAAGCTCAAGAACAAGAAGAAGGGAAACATCGGATATGGTGGGATAGTTACCCACATTGCTAGGAGCTTAGGTGTTGATTTTTCTGCTTGCACCCGTATACCGGCCGTACCATTAGGGCTACATGCTTTCATGACTAGGGGTCTCATTTTCCCCACACATAGAGGTCCGCCTTATGCGGGCATGCTTGGGAGAGTAGGACAGGTAGGGGTATAGAGTGGCTACCGGAGTACTCCATTATGACGGGACGCCATAATTGGAAGGATACGTTCGCTGCTATGCATGCGAACAGGATAGTAGCTCCCCCGTATGTCCCGCCACCAGTTGTTGAGGAGGAGGATATGAGAGATCAGTTTGAGGGTGGAGGAGAGGCAGAGCAGGACTTTGGCACGTTTCCGGATCAGCCGGAGGCGGCCCCCGCTGCACCTAGACGTTCTCCACGTCCATCTAGAGCTTCAGGCTCGTCTTTTCGCCACGCTAGCGTGAGTGAGAGGCCTACGTGGATGACCACACCTCCCACATGGTATGGCGTTCCCCCTCCTTGGTCCACAGAGCAGACAACAACACCAGCACCAGCTCCATCCGACGCTCCAGCATGGTACAGTCAGGCTCCGGGATGGTACGAGCAGATGCCGGATTGGGCTACTGGCCTTTAGGAGAGAGTAGGAGCATTGGAGATCCGAGCCGATGCTAGAGACGGATGCATGGATGATCTTGATCACATGATGAGGGACGTCTACCGCCAGCAGTTTGGGCGGCCCTACGACTCCAGCTTCTCTCCATTCCCGCCTCCACCAGCGCCGCAGTGATGATGATGCATGACCGTTGATTTAGACATTCCACCGCCACTTTGTGAGTTTCTTTTTCTTTTCTTTCTTTTCTTTCTTTCTTTTGAACATTAGGGACAATGTTCGTCCTAAGTATGGGGTGGGATGTAATAAAAGTTTGTAATAACTTCTACTCACTATGTTTGCTTTTATTCGAGACTATCATTGCATGTTCATTATATTGTTGCACGTTTCCTTATTGCCTTGCATGAAAAACCCATAAAAATTGAAAAATTTTGAAAATTTTGTGCTTCTAATGAATTGAGATGATTTCCATGATAATCACTACTTGTGAATTGAGTTGATGACAATTGCATGCTTAAACGATTAGTGAATTGAAAAGGATTTGAATGTGTTGATTATACCTCTTTTGCAAGTTTCATAATGTGGTTATGTTACCTAAATCATGTTGAGAAATTGAAGTTGAAATCACATTATAAGTTCCTATGCTTCTTATTGAGATGATTAAGGCAATTCGATTTTTCTTTCTTCTTTCTTTGACCATTTAGCTCCTCATTGAAATATTGACCTCCTTTACCTATCCGGGAATTTGGAGAAGTGAATGAAAAAGGCATGTTTGATGTGGGAGGGCCATGAGAGCAATTATTTGCAATCAAATGAATAAAAAGAAATTGTAGGTTTGGGGAAGTCAATCATGACGATGAGTAACTCGGCACCATTAACATATCCGGGTGTTTGTGTCTTGCCAAAGTCGGATTGAGCGATATTCCTAGCGGATTATAGTATGTGCGCTAAGGGTTTGAGGCATCTCATAAAAATTGAGAAACGCCAATCTCCTAGGCTTCGGTTTTTGTGCACCTCTATCCATAACTCCAAAAGTAAAGTCGAAAAATGAAAGGAAGAGAGCGAAGCTCTAAAGTGCTGCGGAAACCGCAAAAGAAGAAGAAGTGAGTAGTTGTCTAATTTCCCGGATTCATGCACCACATTCCCTAAAGGTTTCCTTCCCTTCCACATTCTAGACCTTTTCAATGAAAGTCCTTAAGATCAAAAGAATGCTATATGACTTTGTGATCTAAATTGAAGTTTCTTATGATTGATTTTGGTAATGTTTGAAGGTTATGATGCTTGTTTAGAAGTTTAATTGATTCATGAGTATTCTTTGCTTTTTACTCTTTGATTAAGTGTATAAAAGTCTTATAAACAATTGAAGCAAGGTTTGAGAATGATCCATTCTTTAGAAGGCACATCCATCCAAAAGAAGTATTGCTTTGAGAAGGTACACATATTTCATCCTAACTCTTGTTTTAAAAGCTTTTGAGAGACCTTGCTTAGGGACAAGCAAGTTGCAAGTATGGGGTTATTTGTTAGCATGAAATATTGTGATACTTTAGACACGTTTTCTAAGCATATTTGATTCATATTGATAGTCTTTGATTGAGCATTGCTGCATAAGTGAGCTAGTTTGCCTATATTGTCGATATGGATGTCTACACTAGTTCTATGTTGATTATAGGTGATTGGGAGCCATTTCCGAACGGAATTTAGCAAAGAAGAGTTGATTGAGTATGTCCATGGATTGAGGGCATTCTTAAGAGCAAAATGGAGTTCAACTTGGGGAATGCACGAGGCTAGGGAAGAATCACGTTCTTACCCTAAACCACGCTCTAAAATACGGCCGTACTACAAACCACGTTCAGTTCCACGGCCGTGGATCCTTTCAAGAGAGGCGTGATGCATTCCAGTAACTATTACGGTCGTGGAATCCATGGTTCAAACCGTGACACTTTCCACGCTCTAAATTACGGTCGTGGAATCTTCCACGACCGTGATCTTGGCGATCTTTTTCGCCACATTCGAAGCCACGATCTTTTGAAGATTTGGGCCGGGCCGATATTTCATCTTGCCCTATAAAAAGACGGACGAAGGGAAATTCCGTCATGCCCGCTATCACCGCTTATCAACGCATACATCCTCGCTTAAGCGCCGCCTACACCGTTGGCATCGCCGCTATTCGCTTGAGATCGACGTTCGCGCCTGGAATTGCCCTAATCTCGCACTTTGGTGGAGATTATCGTTGGGACTTCCAGATTTCCCGGATTGACGGAAGATTCGGAAGATTGTGCAAGAAGACTTCTCTTCTTGTTTAGGTTTGATTTAGAAGACGGATTGACATCCCGTTCTTCCTTCTTGCCTAAGATTGTGTTTCATTGTTCTATTATGGAACTAGTGACATTATTCGCTTTTGATTGTGACTTTGATATTAGTTTTGAGTTTATTGGAAGTTTCCGAAAGTTCTCATCTTTCTATCTTATAATTCTTGAATTGATATCAACATGACTGTTATTGGCTAAAAACCCTTAACAATTCTAAGGTGAAGGGTTGATAGTTGTGGCTTAGATGATGATAGATCGATCGTAATTAGATTAGACCCTGAGAGTTAAAAAGAATCGTCGACGAACCTAAATCACGGTTTGTTCTTGAGTTCCACGACCGTGGAATCTCAAGAACTACCCGTGATTTGCCTTAAGTTTACAAACCTGCTTTTACTTTAATCCAAAGTTAAAGATTTGCTTTAACTTAGTTTAGGCTTGCCTTTTCTAGGAGGTAGTGAAGCCTCAACAACCTCTACCTCGATTTCGAGTGTCACAACCTTAATCGGTTTAGTTGGTCTTGATCCTTGGATAACAAGTTTGGGTATTTGACATTAATCCTTATCTCTAGAACCTTTCTATATTGAAGCCTGAACAACCTGTATAGAGAGTGTCTTGTAGGTGAGTCATATAAGGTTTTTGGAACTTCACCGTACGATTACCTTACATTAGTATACCTTTGCATATCTCTACTCTGTCTTATATCATTAAGTATATCTTGAATCGATTGCCACAGTTGGATACTTGGATCTTTAGGATTGTTATTTTCCCAATATATGCAAAACCTCTCATACTTACTCGCTTGATAATCTGCAATTGAATTTGTTCACACCCAAATCCCTGTGTTCGATACTCTGGAATACTTGCTAATCTACGCCGATCCGTACACTGCGGGTTCGCTTGCTTTTATTCTAGTTTTATAAATTTAAAGCTTATTTGCACACACCTTTAGGGGCGAACAGAGTTGATGAACAACATCTTCACCAACTTCCCGGATCAGTTTGTAGTAGTCTTGATTGATGACATTTTGGTATACTCTCGTAGCAGAGAGGAGCATGCTGGACAATTGAGGACGGTTTTGCAGATTTTGAGGGATAGAGAGATGTACGCCAAGCCCTCTAAGTGTGTGTTCTGGATGTCTGAGGTTACTTTCCTTGGACATATCGTCTCCACCGATGGGATTATGGTTGATCCGGCGAAGATCGAGTTTGTTGCTACATGGACGACACCGACGAACGTCAAGGAAATGCGTAGCTTTCTTGGCCTAGCCGGTTACTACAGGCGCTTTGTGGAGGGATTTTCTGTGATTGCCCGTCCACTAACGAGTCTGTTAAGGAAGACTACCAGATTCGTATGGACCGACAAATGTGCTCAAAGTTTTGAGGAGTTGAAGAGGCTTTTGACTTTTGCTCCTGTCTTGGCACAACCAGAGGGTTTTGTTGATTTTGTGGCTCTGTGTGCGACATGTCAACATGTCAAGATAGAGAATTTCAGGCCTATAGGTGAGCTCCATCCACTGCCAGTGCCGCAGTGGAAGTGGGAGGACGTCTCCATGGGTTTTATTACCGGGTTGAGGACTAGTAGGAGCTTTGATGCCATCTGGGTGATCGTTGACAGACTGACAAAGACGGCCCGATTCATTCCTATTAGAGAGACGTGGTTAGTGAGCAGATTAGCTGAGGAGTACACTAGACAAATAGTGAGACTCAATGGGGGTACCGAGGACGATCATTTCTGATCGTGATGGACGGTTTACTTCGAGATTCTGGCAGCGGATTCATACTGCTTTGTGGACGAGTCTACACTTCACGAGTGCGTTTCACCCCCAGACAAATGATCAGTCAGAGAGGACCATCCAGACCTTAGAGGACACGCTGCGAGCCTGTGTGTTGGATTGGCGACAGGGATAGTCTGATTACCTCTCACTCGTTGAGTTCTCATACAACAATAGCTGGCACGCATCAATAGGGATGGCTCCCTGTGAGGCACTTAATGGATGTAGGTTCCATTCAACTTTATGTTGGGATGATCCTAGCAGTATTAGTCGAATATCGCCTGAGCAGATTCAAGATGATATGGCTTGAGTAGCGTTGATCAAAGAGAGGATGCTGGCTGCACAGAGTCACTAGAAGTTGTATGCAGATAGGAGGCGTCGACCTCTAGAGTTCAGGGTAGGAGCTCATGTCTGGTTAAGAGTATCTCCGACGCGAGGCGTTAGACGTTTTGGCATAAAGGGGAAGTTGAGTCCCCGATATGTCTGTCCTTTTGAGATACTGGATAGAGTCGGAAGGGCAACCTACAAATTAGCATTGCCTCCGAGATTAGAGGGTGTTCATCCTTCATGTGTCTCAGCTGAGGGTGTACATACCATATCCGAGGCACATCGTGAGTTATGATGATCTGGTAGTTCAGCTGGACCCACATTTGTAGAGCACCCTATTGCGGTCCTAAAGCGAGGTATGAGACGCCTGCGTTCTGATAGCATGTATTATAGTCTATATTTTGGGACTTGTTTAGACGTTTTATCTTCAATAATCTGCATGTTTGAATGTATATTATGTGATTATATTGTTGTTTCATCTACATTTACGGGAATTGAGGTCTACACCAAGTTTCGTTGTAATCAAAGGTAAAATGGAACATTTTGGATCGAAATGGAGTTAAGGAGCAAAGGAGTCATAGGAGCTACATTCAGGAGCTTAAAAGAGAACTCAGGAAGCAAGGAATTAACAAAGAAGATTTACTTTGGACTAGATTTGAGAAATTTCACATTCAGCTGAGGAGTGTCCCGACTGAGGCGAACACCCTGACGCGGCGAGATATATTTTATTTGGCTGATATCTTTTATTTTTGGAAGGAACAGATCTTATATTTTTGGGCTGGATTTCTGGAAGGAAGATCATATATTTAGGAGATCTATTTTAGAGATAAGATATATTTTATTACGATATTATCTTTTTAAATATATTATTATCTTTGGAAGATAATTCCCCTATATAAAGGGTTGGATTTTCAACAATTCAGCCATCCTTTACTCTCTTGGATCATTGAAGAAGCTGCATTTAGGAAGAATGTTTTGGAAGTTTGAAGGAAGTTTGAAGATTGAAGGAAGAAAGTTCATAGCTTTATTATAGCTTCTGAGGGGATTTGTAAGATTTTCTTGGATTCCTTTTGGTTTGTTGTCTTTGTTGAATTTGTGATTCTAAGGAACGCTGATTTGTTTGATAATTGATTCAGTTATTGAAGCCTTGTTCTTAAGGTCTTTGTGTTCAATTATTCATTCTTTCCCCATATATTTGATTATTGCTTTCATGATGATGAGTGGCTAATTTCCATGTGCGATTCTAGGGTGATTGGCTGAAAGTTGTGGAAAAGACGATGATAGAATAATCTTAATCCCAGTAGGACCCTGAAAGCTCGATTATTTACCCATAACCCTAGAACATCTCGTTCAGTCGATGAACATCTCGACCGTGGTGGAACTTGACTGACCGAGGTAACCTTTTCTGATCCGTAACTGAGAGTTAAGTGTTAGAGTTGCCAAATCCTATTCTTATTACACTTTTCCTGGTTCAATGCAAGCCTAGGATGAGACTTACCCTGTAATTCCTTAGTTTGTTTACCCAATATCATAAGTGTAGGTAATAAAGGCTTATCCTTTATTGGGGTTTGAGTGTGCCTTCATTCCATCTTTGTGAGTTAGCCTGAGACTTACCCGGTAAAGGTTGATTCTATTCCCTTAGTTGGTGTGTTGGTTTGAGATTATAATTCCTTTCCTTAGTACCTTGAGACTTACCCGGTAATAGGAGCTTTGGGTTGGGATTGTGAGTAGTGAGACTTACCGGTAATCTATTCCACTTTAGAAACACCTTGCCTTGCAAAAATCTCAGCTTTGTCCGCTTATTTTGAGATCTTGAGTTGGAACCACAACTAGATGCTTTAATCCCAAGAATTTACATGTTTCCTTTAATTGACCTTATTATCATCTCTTTGATTGCTTTAATCGCTTTTGTGGTTATTAATACATTGACTACCTATACTTTCTTTGTTTCACCTAAGTCCCTGAGATCGACACCCCAGAATTCTTGCTTTTACTATAATTGATCCGTACACTGCGGGTTCGCATCCTTGTTTAAAGCATATTTCTTGGGATATAAATTTAAAGCTTGCACACTCCGTTTGGAGCGAACAAGTTTTTGGCGCCGTTGCCGGAGACTTGGTCTAGACCGAGCTGGTTGTAGTAGTCTTTCGGGGCAATTGCCCCTGTTGCTACTAACCACTCTACTTGAGTGAATTTTGTAGGTTCTTCTTCTTTGGTTTACGCGAAGAACCCGTGCTGGGAAGGAAATTGTTCCTTACGATCCCGAACCAGAAAAGACATATAAAAGACGCTTAAAAGAAGCGAAAATGGCCAACCAAGATAATCGCGATCTTGAGGCCGAATTGAAGGAGGCGATGGAACAGCTACGCCTCAATAGGGAAGAATTGCAGCACGAGAGGGAGAAAACTCGCACCAGAACTGCAGAGATTGAAGCAGATATGGCTGAACTACGAGCCCAGATTCTACATCGACCGAGGCAGGACCCCGCTCCAGTTGCCGCGGCTGAGATACATCCACCTCGGATGCCTGTCCGAGATGTTCTTTTTGCAAGTATTCCACAGACCCTAGGACAGAGGATGGACCTAAATCAACAAGTGAGGCGTGCAGGAGTCACCCTAGGTGATCCAGCGGAGCATGATTATGAACTTTGACCGCAAGTTCTATGCATGATCCGCCAATGCCTATTTGGAGGTTTAGGGAATCTCCGCATCAACATTTACAGAACTATGAGATTTTGATGGAGACTTTGAGACCTTCAAGGCTGGAAAATAATAATTACAAACTAAGGCCTTTTTACTTTTCTTTGAAAGACAGGGCACTTAATTGGTATCAGTCTCTTCCTCCCGGAAAGATGAACACTTGGGAGGAGATGACGACGGAGTTCTTAACAAAATTCTTTCCCCCATCCAAAACCGCTGAGATGAGAGGGAAGATCAATGCATTCATCATGAAGGACAAGGAGAGTTTGTCCAAGTCATGGGAGAGGTTTAAAGATGTTCTCTTGGATTGCCCACATCATGGGATTCCAAAGATACAGTTGATGGAGATAAATTTCAAGTGATTGGATGGAGCTACCCAATTCAACCTTCAACTACTATCCGCCGGCACATTCATGGACATGCCGATTGATGAAGTTTGGGAGTTCATTGAGAAACAAGCTTTGCATATGGAGAAATACTCCCACCAAGGAGCTGAAAATGGAGTTAAGAGAGTTAACTTCCAGGAAGCTCCATCAAATGACAATTAACTCATCTCCCTCAAAAATGATGTGAAGCAATTGAAGGACCTTTTGATTGCTCACACCAAAAAGGAGGAGGGAGGTTATCACGGCTCAAGGAACAATAATCATGGTTCCCTGAATAACAACTACAACAACAATAGAGGCTCCAACAACAACAATTGGAGATCCAACAATCAAAATCCGGGTAACCATTATTCTAATTCCAATTCTAATAATTCTTTTAATCCCTCTTCTTCTTCTTCTACTCCGTTGAAGAGCCAGGATCTTGGATCAAGTTCGTCCCAGCCAGAGAAGAAAGATGCAGTGTTGGAGGCCATCTTGATCAAGCTCAATGTTATGGAGATGTCCATGACTTTATTTTCGAAGGCAAAGAAAGCCTTAGAGCAACAATTCTTTAATAAGGTGAACGAAGCGCCAAGATATCCAAGGAAGCTAGCCTCCCAGCAAGGACAGAGAGCGAACTAAAACGACAGATCATGGCAATAACGACGAGAAGTGGACTGAAAACTGCGGATCCAGTGCCCCGGTCGATGCCAGTGCAGACGAAGAACACCTCGGTCCAGGTACAGACGAGGAACACTTCGGTCGAGGTGCCACCCGAGGTGGAGTCCTGGAAAGTGACGGACAAAACTTAAGTTTATGTCCCACCTTCTGCATATAAACCACCACTTCCATTCCCCCAGTCAAGGGCTAGAGCACATCTAGACAAGCACTTTGGTAAGTTCTTTGACTTGATGAATAAACTACATTCTAACATCCCTTTCCTTGATGTTATTCTTGGGATGTCCGCCTATTGGAAGTTCTTAAAAGAGATTTTATCAAGGAAGAGGAAGCTGGAAGATTTTGGTGAAGTAAATATGACATCTAAATCCTCGGAGCTCATTCAAATCATGACGGAGAAGATGCCACCTAAGTTGAGAGATCCCGGTTCATTTTCATTCCCATTCAAGTTGGGGATGTTACTTGTGAGGCATTGTGTGATCTAGGAGCCAGCGTGAGCATCATCCCGCTGGAGCTATGTGTGAAGCTCGGATTTGGAGAGCCCAAGCCGGTGAAGATAAGATTATACATGGCGGACCGCTCCATTACCCATCCCCTGCGTATTTTGGAAGATGTTCCAGTTAAGTTAGGTAACTTCTACTTACCTATAGACTTTGTTGTACTTGATATACCCGCAGATTATCCCGTTCCTATCATTCTCGGGAGACCATTTCAAGCAACTTCAAGTTGCAATAAGGATTGTAAGAACGCCAAGTTTAAATTCAACATTGGCGGAGATCAAGTGGAGTTTGCATTGCTTGCTGCAATGAAAGGAGAGCCGCTGGAGGATGATATCTTCAACATCTATGATGAAGAAGAATCAAGAGAATTGGTGAGCTCTATCCTTATTAATGATCCTCTTGAAAGAGTTATTAGTTTTAGCTTAATGGAGGATGGTATAGATGCTTCTTGTGATGCAGATATACAAAGCTTAAAGGCACTGGAAGAAGATCCGGGAGCTAAGATTGAAAAACTAATCCATGAGAAGAGAATCTCTAGTTTCGGTCCCAATTACACTACCTCGATCGAGGCACTTTCTGGACCAAGCGATGTGTTCTTATGTGAAGAACATCTCGGTCACCCCTTTTGGACCTCGACCGAGACAGAAAGCGAGATGCCTTCAACTGAGAATAACAAACTTCTTGCTCCCTTTTCTGAAACTCATTCATAGTTGGTGGACCACTTTCTCCACCAAGCTTTGGATAATAAAGAACCTTGGTATGCTTACATTGTTAATTATCTTGTTTGCCAGGAAATACCACCCGGATTGACGTACGCTCAAAGGAAGAAATTCTTTAAAGATGTACGCCACTACTATTGGGATGAACCTCTATTGTTTAAGAGAGGTCCGGATGGGATGCTTCGAAGATCCATTCCAGAAGATGAAGTTACTAGTGTCATACGGCATTGTCACTCGCTTCCTTGTGAAGGACATGCTAGCGCTCACAAAACATGCGCTAAGGTATTACGTTCCGGTTTCTTTTGGCCTACATTATTTAAGGATGTGCTAACGTTTGTTGTTTCTTGTGATGCATGCCAAAGAACATGTAACTTATCAAGAAGGAACGAGATGCCACTTAACAACATCCAAGAGGTTGATATTTTTGATGTATGGGGAGTTAATTTCATGGGACCTTTCCGATCATCCGGAGGAAAGCTCTACATCCTCCTAGCTGTCGATTACGTCTCCAGATGGGTGGAAGACATTGCCTCTCCCGCTAATGACGCCATGGTGGTTGTGAAGTTCTTCAATCGGACTATCTTTCCACGTTTTGGGACTCCAAGTATCATTATCAGCGATGGAGGGACACATTTCATCAACCGAAAGTTTAAGGCACTTCTATCGAAGTATGGGGTAACCCACAAGGTAGCAACCCCTTATCATCCTCAAACTAGTGGACATGTCGAGATCTCGAATAAAGAAATCAAAGCTATCTTGGAAAAGACCGTTTCTAGGACAAGGAAGGATTGGTCCATGAAGTTGGACGATGCTCGTTGGGCTTACAGGACCGCATTCAAGACTCTCACTGGTACCACCCCTTATAATTTGGTATATGGGAAGTCTTGCAATCTGCCCGTCGAGCTAGAATGCAATGCGTATTGGACAATCAAATGGTTGAATTTCGATATCAAGGAAGCCAGTGAAAAGCGGCTATTGGACATCAATGAGCTGGAAGAGCTGCGTTTGAACATTTATGAGAATGCCAAGATCTACAAGCAAAGGACAAAAAAATGGCATGACAAGCGTATCATTCCTAAGGAGTTCAAAGAAGGAGATTTAGTTTTACTCTTCCACTCCCGCCTTCGCTTCTTTCCAGGTAAGTTGAAATCTAGATGGACAGGATCTTACGTTGTGAAACATGTTTTCCCTTATGATGCAGTTGAGGATACAATGGTCGAGACGGCGACCTGATGAGACTAACTGGAGATAGAGGATAGTATTGTATTATAGTCTATACTTTGGGACTTGTTTAGACGTTTTATCTTCGATAATCTGCATGTTTGAATGTATATTATGTGATTATATTTTCGGTTCATTTACCTTTACAGGAATCTAGGTCTACACCAAGTTTCGTTGTAATCGTAGGTAAAATGGCACATTTTGGGCCGAAATGGAGCTAAGGAGGGAAAGAGTCATTGAAGCTACATTCAGGAGCTTAAAAGAGAACCCAGGAAGCAAGGAATTAACAAAGAAGATTTACTTTAGACCAGATTTGAGAGATTTCACCTTCAGCTGAGATTCACCTCGGTTAGCTACAGTACCACCTTGACCGAGGTGATGTTGAGGAGCGCCCTGACCGAGGCGAATACCCTGACGCGGCGAGATATATTATATTTGGCTGATATCTTTTATTTTTGGAAGGAGAGATCTTATATTTTTGGGCTGGATTTCTGGAAGGAAGATCATATATTTAGGAGATCTATTTTAGAGATATAGATATATTTTATTAGGAAATTATCTTTTTAAGATATTATTATCTTTGGAAGTTAATTCTCCTATATAAAGGGTTGGATTTTTCACAATTCAACAACCTTGCACCTTTGGATTTTTATCCTCTACACAATATTCTCCCAGCTGCAATTAGGAAGGAAGCTTGAAGGAAGTTTGAAGATTGAAGGAAGGAAGTTTATAGCTTTGAGATAGCTTTTAACGGGATTTGTAAGACTTTCTTAGATTCCCTTTGTTTTGTTGTCTTTGTGTGATTTGTGATTCTGGAACGCTGATTTGTTTGATATTTGATTCAGTTATTGAAGTCTTGTTCTTAAGGTTTTTGTGTTCAAATATTCATTCTCATCCCATATATTTGATTATTGCTTTCATGATGATGAGTGGCTAATTTCCTTGTGCGATTCTAGGGTGATTGGCTGAAAGTTGTGGGAAAAACAATGATAGAATAATCTTAATCCCATTAGGACCCTGAAAGCTCGAGTCTTTATCCTTAACCCTAGAACATCTCGTTCAGTCGATGAAAATCTCGGCCGGGGTGGAACTTGACTGACCGAGGTGACTTTTTTGATCCGTAACTGAGAGTTGAGTGTTAGAGTTTGCCAAATCCTATTCTTATTACACCTTTCCTGGTTCAATGCATGCCTAGGACGAGACTTACCCGGTGATTCCTTAGTTTCTTTATCCAAGATCATAAGTGTAGGTAATAAAGGTTTATCCTTTGATGGGGTTTGAGTGTGCCTTCATCCCATCTTTATGAGTTAGCCTGAGACTTACCCGGTAAAGGTTGATTTTATTCCCTTAGTTGGTGTGTTGGTTTGAGATTATAATTCCTTTCCTTAGTACCTTGAGACTTACCCGGTAATAGGAGCTTTTGGTTTGGAGTTAGTGAGTAGTGAGACTTACCCGGTGATCTATTCCACTTTAGAAACACCTTCCCTTTGCAAAATCTCAGCTTTGTCCGCTTATCTTGAGATCTTGAGTTGGAACCACAACTAGATGCTTTAATCCCTAGAATTTGCATGTTTCCTTTAATTGACCTTATTATCATCTCTTTGATTGCTTTAATCGTTTCTGTGGTTATTTGCAATATTGACTACCTATACTTGCTTAGGTTTCACCTAAGTCCTTGAGATCGACACCCCGGAATTCTTGCTTTTACTATAACTGATCCGTACACTACGGATTCGCATCCTTGTTTAAGCATATTTCCTTGTTTATAAATTTAAAGCTTGCACACACCGTTTGGAGCGAACAAGTTTTTGGCGCCGTTGTCTGGGACTTGGTCTAGACCGAGCCGGTTGCGGTTGTCTTTCGGGGCTTTTGCCCCTGTTGCTACTAACCATTCTAGTTGAGTGACTTTCGCAGGTTCTTCTTTTTAGGTTTATGCGAAGAACCCGTGCTGGGAAGGAAATCGTTCCTTACGATCCCGAACCAAAAAAGACATACAAAAGACGCTTGAAAGAAGCGAAAATGGCCAATCGAGACGATCATGATCTTGAGGCTGAATTGAATGAGGCGATGGAACAGCTGCGCCTCAATAGGGAAGAACTGCAGCGCGAGAGGGAGCAAAATCGCACTAGAGCTGCAGAGATTGAAGCAGATATGGCTGAGTGACGAGCTCGGATTCTGCATCGACCAGACCCTCGACCGAGGTACAACCCCGCTCCAGCTGCCCCTGCCGAGATAATTCCACCTCGGATGCCTGTCCGAGATGTTCTTTTTGCAGGTATTCCACATACCCTAGGGCAGAGGATGGACCAAAACTAGCAAGTGAGGCGTCCAGGAGTCAACCTAGGAGATCCAGCGGAGCATGATTATGAACTTCGACTGCAAGTTCTATCCACGATCCGCCAATGCCAGTTTGGAGGTTTAGAGAGGGAGTCTCCACATCAACATTTACAAAATTATGAGATTTTGATGGAGACCTTAAGACCTTCAAGGCTGGAAAATAATAATTACAAGCTAAGACCTTTTTACTTTTCTTTGAAAGATAGGGCACTTACTTGGTATCAGTCTCTTCCTCCCGGAAAGATCAACACTTGGGAGGAGATGACGACGTAATTCTTAACTAAATTCTTTCCCCCCTCCAAAACCGCTGAAATGAGAGGGAAGATAATGCTTTCATCATGAAGGACAAGGAGAGTTTGTCCAAGTCATGGGAGAGATTTAAAGATGTTCTTTTGGATTGCCCACATCATGGGATTCCAAAGATAGAGTTGATGGAGATTTACTTCAAGGGATTGGATGGAGCTACCCAATTCAACCTTCAACTACTATCCCCCGGCACCTTTATGGACATGCCGATTGATGAAGTTTGGGAGTTCATTGAGAAACAAGCTTTGCACATGGAGAAATACTCCCACCAAGGAGCTGAAACTGGAGTTAAGAGAGTTAATTTCCAGGAGGCTCCATCAAATGATAATAAACTCACCTCCGTCAAGAATGATGTGAAGCAATTGAAGGACCTTTTGGTTGCTCACACCAAAAAGGAAGAGGGAGGATATCAAGGGTCAAGGAATAACAATCAAGGTTCCCGGAACAACAACTATAACAACAGTAGAGGCTCCAACAGCAACAATTGGAGATCCAACAATCAAAATTCGGCTAACCCTTACTCTAACTCCAATTTGAATAATTCTTCAAATCCTTTCCTTTCTTCTTCTTCTACTCCATTGAAGAGCCAAGAGCCTGGATCAAGCTCATCCCAGCCAGCGAAGAAAGATGCAGTGCTGGAGGCAATCTTGATCAAGCTCAATGCTATGGAGACATCCATGACTTCATTTTCGAAGGCACAAAAAGCCTTAGAGCAACAATTCTTTAGCAAGGCGAATGAAGTGCCAAGAGATCCAGGGAAGCTCCCAACAAGGACAAAGAGCAACCCTAAAGGACAGATCATGGCAATAACGACAAGAAGTAGACTGAAAACTGCAGATCCAGTGCCTCGGTCTATGCCCGTGAAGATGAAGAACACCTCGGTCTAGGTATAGACGAAGAACACTTCGGTCGAGGTACCATCCGAGGTGGAGTCTCAGAAGGCGTCGGACAAAACTGAAGTTTATGTCCCACCTCTTGCATATAAACCACTACTTCCATTCCCCCAGTCAAGGGCCAGAGCACATCTAGACAAGCACTTTGGTAAGTTTCTTGACTTGATGAATAAATCACATATTAACATCCTTGTCCTTGATGCTATTCTAGGGATGCCCGCTTATGGGAAGTTCTTAAAAGAGATTCTATCAAGGAAGAGGAAGCTGGAAGACTTTGGTGAAGTAAGGATGACATCTAAATCCTCGGAACTCATTCAAATCATGAAGAAAAAGATGCCACCAAAGTTGAGAGCCCCGGCTCATTTTGCATTCCCATTCAAGTTGGGGATGTTACTTGTGAGGCGTTGTGTGATCTAGGAGCCAGCGTGAGCATCATCCCGCTGGAGCTATGTGTGAAGATCGGATTTAGCGAGCCCAAGCCGGTGAAGATAAGGTTATACATGGTGGACCGCTCCATTACCCATCCCGTGGGCATTTTGGAAGATGTTCCGGTTAAGTTAGGTAACTTCTATTTACCTATAGACTTTGTTGTACTTGATATTCCCGCAGATTATCCCGTCCCTATCACCATTTCTAGCAACTTCGGGTTTCAATGTGGATTGTAAGAACGCCAAGTTGCAATTAAACATTGGCGGAGATAAAGTGGAGTTTGCATTGCTAGCTGCAATAGAAGGAGAGCCGCTGGAGGATGATATCTTCAACATCTATGATGAAGATGAATCAAGAGAATTGGTGAGCTCTATCCTTATTAATGATCCACTTGAAAGAGTTATTAGTTTTAGCTTAATAGAGGAAGGTATAGATACTTCTTGTGATGTAGATATACAGAGCTTAAAGGCACTGGAAGAAGATTAAGGAGCTAAGAATGAGAAGCTAATCCAGGAGAAGAAATTCTCCAGTTTCGGTCCCAATTGCAGTACCTCGACCGAGGCACTCTCTGAACCAAGCGAGGTGTTCTTGACTGAAGAACATCTCGGTCACCCACTCTGGACCTCAACCGAGTTCGCAAGCGAGATACCGTCAACTGAGAATAACAAACTTTCTACTCCCTTTTCTGAATCTCAAACACAGTTGGTGAAGCATTTGCTCCACAAAACTTCTGTTAAAAAGGAACCTTTGTATGCTGACATTGTTAACTATCTTGTTTGCCAGGAAATACCGCCCGGATTGACGTACGCTCAAAGGAAGAAATTCTTTAAAGATGTACGCCACTACTATTGGGATGAACCTCTACTGTTTAAAAGAGTTCCGGACGGGATGCTTCGAAGATGCATTCCGGAAGATGAAGCTACTAGTGTCATACAGCATTGCCACTCACTTCCTTGTGGAGGACATGCTAGCGTTCACAAAACATGCGCTAAGGTATTACGTTCTGGTTTCTTTTGGCCTCCATTATTTAAAGATATGAAAACGTTTGTTGTTTCTTATGATGCATGCCAAAGAACAGGGAACTTATCTAGGAGGAACAAGATGCCACTCAACAACATCCAAGAAGTTGAGATTTTTGATGTATGAGGAGTTGACTTCATGGGACCTTTCCCATCATCAGGGGGGAACCTCTACATCCTCCTAGCTGTCGATTACGTCTCTAGATGGGTGGAATCCATTGCCTCTCGCACAAATGACGCCATGGTGGTTGTGAAGTTCTTTAATAGGACTATCTTTCCACGTTTTGGGACTCCACGCATCATCATCAGCGATGGAGGGACACATTTCATCAACCGGAAGTTCAAAGCACTTCTATCGATGTATGGGGTAACCCATAAGGTAGCAACCCCTTATCACCCTCAAACTAGTGGACAGGTGGAGATCTCAAATAGAGAAATCAAAGCAATCTTGGAGAAGACCGTCTCTAGGACGAGGAAGCATTGGTCCATGAAGTTGGACGACGCCCTTTGGGTTTACATGACCGCATTCAAGACTCCCATTGGTACCACCCCTTATAATTTGGTATATGGAAAGTCTTGTCATTTTCCCGTTGAGCTAGAACACAAGGCGTACTAGCCAATCAAATGGTTGAACTTCGACATCAAGGAAGCCAGTGAGAAACGACTATTGGACATCAATGAGTTGGAAGAGTTGCGTTTGAACGCTTATGAGAATGCCAAGATCTACAAGGAAAGAACAAAGAAATGGCATGACAAGCATATCATTCCTAAGGAGTTCCAAGAAGGAGACTTAGTTCTATTCTTCAACTCCCGTCTTCGCCTCTTTCTAGGTAAGTTGAAATCTAGATGGACAGGACCTTACTTTGTGAAACATGTTTTCCCTTATGGTGCAGTTGAGATTTGGGGAGAAACAAGTGGAAGCTTCAAGGTCAACGGTCATAGACTTAAGAAATACCAACCGGATGTCTAGGTTGAGGAGATTGCACCACTATATCTTGTTTAGGAATGACGTACGGTCCAGCTAGCGACATTAAATCAAGCGCTTCTTGGGAGGTAACCCAAGGTATTTCTTTCTTTTCCCTTTTCTAGTATAGCTTAGATAGTTTATGTTTGCTTTGCTTTGCTTTGTTTTTGGCGTCCTAGGCAGAAAACAGGTACTTTCTAAGGAAGAAATACAACCCAGGAGCAACCGACGCGAGATGATTCTTGAGCAACCGACCGAGATTGAGAAGATGGAGTTTGACTGAGACATATCTCGGTTGCTGTCACAGTACCTCGACCGAGATGATTCTTGAGCAACCGACGCGACTAGGGCTAACAACAATTCACATCGGTCGAGACACCTCGGTCCAGTCGGGAGCACCTCGACCGAGGTGACAGCAGAATCGGCGAGGGGTATAAAAGGGGAATAGTTTTTCCCTCTTTCCCTCCCAACTTACCCCTCGACCGCGGCACATCCCAACCTCGTTTTCTTCGTTTCTCAATCGTTTTCGACGATTCTTGCTTTGATTCTGCGAGGAAAGGCTAGAGGATCAGTTTGCAAGCAAAAATCTGTAACAAAAACGCCTCGAATCAACCGAATATGGGGTAAAAATATCGAAACCCTAACTCCTTCTCTTTACTGTTTTCGAAAGAAATTGGATTTGGTTGCCATTGATTTCTGTTGAAAAAGGCTTAAGTACCCCATAGGAAGCAATTGGTAAGGAAATTGGGGGAAAATAACTGAAATTCAGAGAGTAGAATCGAACAGTTTCTCGCCTCGGTCCAGTCGACCTACCCCTCAGCCGTGGTGATTCTTGAGTTCTGCCAAGCAACCGAGGTGACCTGTCAGATAGAAAGTAAGAATGAGTTCCAGGTCCGATCGCCAAAAAGTCCTGAGAGACAGATCCTCACCTTCTCCTTCTTCTTCTCGACCTTCCATACCGGTGATACATGAGCGTCACCAGGCTGATTATGACCGTATCTGTACGATCCCTGTGATTGCGCCGCGGTTTTTAGATATTGCTGCTTTTGATTGTCTTTATGTTGCTGAGGATTTGAGGCGGATGGTCTCGATGGTGGGGTTGGATCAGTTCATGGAGATTAGAGCTCCAGCCTACCTCGAGCCTACATTGGAGTTTGTGAGTTATGTGACTCACCTGCCTGAGAAGAGGGCCATCAAGTACCGGTTACTAAACCGGAATTACTTAGTTCCGATGGATCAGTGGAGAGACATCTTCGGCTTCCCGACCCCCACAGTTCCCGACTTCCCTTCTAGAGCCATAGCTCGACAGTTTTGGGGTCATATAGCTCATATTGTTGAGCATGCTGACAGGTGGAGACTTGGAGACTCCAAGGAGAGGATTATTTTCCACCTTGCTTTCAAGTTAGCTCACCGGATTTTTTAGCGAGACACTTGTGGCGCGTACTGAGACGCCCCAGAAGGTTAGACAGGGGGAGCTTCTAAGATTATTTTTTATGGTGACTGGAGGAGTGCCCGATTTTGGGGCGATACTAGCCGAGGATCTGCACCGGGTCAAGGCTAAGGAGAAGGGAGACATTTGTTGTGGCGGCCTAGTTACTCACATAGCTACTGTGATGGAGTTAGATCTGAGCGCATGTACGTTAGTGGCGGCTGCCAAGCTGCTAGGTCTGCAGGAGATGATCACCAAGAGGATTCTAGTTCCTTGTGGACTCACTACGCCATATGTGGCGATGCCTTGGGAGAAGACTGCCCCTCAGGGCATTAGATGGTCGTCTCAGTTCTCAGTCTATGACTCTCAGTACTGGTCCACTGCATGGATACCTTACAATGAGGACGCTACAGATGCAACAGCTCAGGTGCAGGAGGATGAGGATGAGGAGGACGATGGCGGTGCTGCCATGGAGACAGGGACAAATATACCCGGTCCCAGTGTACCAGTCGTCGATCTAGACGACGAGGCTACAGAGGAGGAGGCAGCTGTACCACCACGTCCTACTAGGCGCAGAGTCCACAAATGTAGAGATCCAACAGCTCATCATAGGATTGATGACCTCACCGATCAGATGATCGACTCCTACGCCGCCTTGACATTCGATATTAGTGAGCGTTTGGATGACCAGCGCCGAGAGTTGGAGAGTCGGACACATCAGATGTTGGAGAGCTAGCACTACCAGCACCGGATGATGGAGATTTAGTTCCAGCACATGATGGGATATCCTTTTGACCCATCCCAGCATCCGTACGTCCCATATCCACCACCACCACCAGTAGATCAGGACTAGAGCTTGCAGGGATTTCTTTTATTTATTTATTATGCAGCCCAACTTATGTCCGGTGAGTACTCTATTTTCAGACTTTTTTTGACCCATTGGGATAATGTGTCCCAAGTATGGGGTATTTGGATGTATTTATATGACTTATGTGTATGCTTTGATGAATTTACTGGATATTATTGTTTTATCTTGCTTTATGTGTTTATCTGAGACTACATGCATGCATACAGGTTATTTGATTGAGAAAAACGTCAAAAACTGGTTAAGAAAAAAAAAATTTATGACCTCGACCGAAGTGATTCTGACCAGACGATGTGCAACACCTCGGTTGACTTACAACATCTCGACCGAGGTGGTTTAACTGAAATATTTTCCGAAATGATTTTGTGCTTCTTATCTAGATATGACCTCAGTGAAGATTTTCTTTGCAGACTGGTTTTGAAATTGATAACATGAATTATTGTCTATATTTTGGGACCTCTTTAGACGTTTTATCTTCAATAATCTGCATGTTTGAATGTATATTATGTGATTATATTATCATTTCATCTACCTTTGCGGGAATCGAGGTCTACACCAAGTTTCGTTGTAATCGTAGGTAAAATGACACGTTTTGCATCAAAAAGGAGCAAAAGGAGCTAAGGAGTCATTGGAGCTACATTCAGGAGCTTAAGAAAGAATTCAGGAATCATGGAATTGGATTATAGATTCACTTTGGACCAGATTTGAGAGATTTCACATTCAGTTGTGATTCACCTTGGTTGACTATAGAGTCACCTCGACCGAGGTGATCTAGAGGAGCCGACTCGACCGAGGCGAACACCTTGGACGCGGCAAGGATATTTTATTCTTGGCTGAGATCTTTTATTGTTGGAAAGAGGATCTTATATTTTTGGGCTGGATTCCTGGAAGGAAGAAGATAATTTAGCCCATATATTTTACCTATTTTTATGGGAAGAGATCTTTCTAAGACATCTTATCTTTGGAGAGTTATTTTCCTATAAAAAGGGTTGGATTTTCCACAAATCCAACATCCGCTATCACCCGGAGACGTGCTTATACACCGGAACAGCCGCATTCCCATAGTTGGGAGATTTACAGAACCTTTTTGAAGGTTGAAGGAAGATTGAAGGAAGAAAGTTTATAGCTTTTATAGCTTTGTGAAGGGTTTTGTAAGATTCCCTTAGATTCCCTTCATTGTTGTTAGTCTTGCTGGATTTTGATCCAAGGAACGCTTGTTGATTGATAATTGATTCAATTATTGAAGCCCTTCTCTTAAGGTTTTCTTGTTCAATTATTATCTTTCTTCCCTTATATTTGATTATTGCTTTCATGATGATGAGTGGCTAATTTCCTTGTGTGATTCTAGGGTGATTCGATGAAGGTTGTGGGAAAAACAATGATAGAACGATCTTAAATCACAGTAGGACCCTGAAAGTTGGAGTCTTTATCCTTAACCCTAAGCATCTCGCTCAGTCGATGAACATCTCGGCCGGGGTGGAATTCTTCTGACCGAGGTGACTTATTTGATCCGAAACTGAGAGTTATGTGTTAGAGTTTGCCAAATCCTATTCTTATTATACCTTTCCTAGTTCAATGCAAGCCTAGGATGAGACTTACCCGATGATTCCCTTGTTTGTTTACCAAAGATCATAAGCAATAGGTAATAAAGGTTTATCCTTTATTGGGGTTCGAGTGTGCCTTCATCCCATCTTTGTGAGTTAGCCTGAGACTTACCCGGTAAAGGTTGATTTTATTCCCTTAGGTGGTTTGTTGGTTTGAGGTTATAGTTCTTTACCTTGATTCCTTGAGACTTACCCGGTAATAGGAGTTACGGTTTGGGATTAGTGAGTAGTGAGACTTACCCGGTGATCTATTCCACTTTAGAAACACCTTCCCTTGCAAATATCTCAGCTTTGTCCGCTTATCTTTAGATCTTGAGTTGGAACCACAACTAGATGCTTTAATCCCTAGAATTGCATATTTCCTTAATTGACTTTTTATCATCCTTGATTGTTTTAATTGCTTCGTGGTTAGTAATTACATAGCTTACCTATTCTTGCTTTGTTTCACTAAGTCCCTGTGATCGACCCCTGGAATTCCTTGCTTTTTACTAGGATTGACCCGTACACTGCGGGTTCGCATCCTTGTTATAAGCTTACATCTAGGGTTATAAATTTAAAGCTTGCACACACCATTTGGAGCGAACAAGTTTTTGGCGCCGTTGCCGGGGACTTGGTCTAGACCGAACCGGTTGCGGTTTGCTTTCGGGGCACTTGCCCATGTTTCTACTAACCACTCTACTTGAGTGACTTTCGCAGGTTCTTTTTCTTAGGTTCATGGGAAGAACCCGCGCTGAGAAGGAAATCGTTCCTTACGATCCTGAAACAGAAAAGACATACAAAAGACGCTTGAAAGAAGCGAAGATGGCCAACCAAGACAATCGCGATCTTGAGGCCGAATTGAAGGAGGCGTTAGAATAGCTACGCCTCAGCAGGGAAGAACTGAGGCTAGAAAAGGACGAAACTCGCGCGAGGACTGAGGCGATCGAAGCAGATATGGAGGCTTTACGAGACCAATATCTACCTCGACCGAACTCAGATCCTTGACCGAGGCAGAATCCAATACCTGTTGCCCCGGCTGAGATACTTCCACCTCGGATGCCAGTCCGAGAAGTTCTTTTTGCAGGTATTCCACAAACCCTAGGGTAGAGAATGGACCCCAATCAACAAATGAGGCGTCCAGGAGTCAACCTAGGTGATCCAGCGGACCATGATTATGAGCTTTGACCGCAAGTTCTTTCCATGATTCGCCAATGCCAGTTTGGAGGGCTAGAGAGGGAATCTCCTTATCAACATCTACAGAACTATGATATCTTGATGGAAACCTTGAGACCTTCAAGGCTGGAAAACAACAACAACTACAAGCTAAGGCCTTTCTACATTTCTTTGAAAGATAGAGCTCTTACTTGGTATCAATCTCTTCCTCCAGGAAAAATCAATACTTGGGAGGAGATGACTACGGAATTCTTGACTAAATTCTTTCCCCTCTCTAAAACCGCTGAAATGAGAGGGAAGATTAATGCATTCATTATGAAGGACAAGAAGAGGTTGTCCAAGTCATGGGAGAGATTTAAAGATATTCTTTTGGATTGCCCACATCATGGGATTCTAAAGATAGAGTTGTTGGAGATATACTTCAAGGGACTGGACGGAAGCACCCAGTTCAACCTTCAACTACTATCCGCCGGTACATTCATGGACATGGCGATTGACGAAGCTTGGGAGTTCATAGAGAAGCAAGCTTTACACGTAGAGAAATATTCCCACCAAGGAGCTGAGGGTGGAATTAAAAAAGTCAACTTTCAAGAGGAGCCATCAAACACTAATCAACTCATCTCTTTGAAGAATGACGTGAAACAATTGAAGGAACTCTTAGTTGCTCAAACCAAGAAGGAAGATCAAGGATCAAGAAACAACAATGGATACCGTAACAACGGTTCCCGGAGGAATAACTACAACAACAATAGAGGATCCAACAGCAATAATTGGAGGGCAAACAACCAAAATTCGGGTAACAATCATTCTAACTCCAATTTGAACGATTCCTCTAATCCTTTCCTCTCTTCTCCTTCTTCATCTACTCCATTGAAGAACCAAGAGCAAGAATCAAGTTCGTCCCAGCCGGAAAAGAAAGACGCAGTGCTGGAGGCCATCTTGATCAAGCTTAGCGCTATGGAGACATCTATGACGTCATTTTCAAAGGCACAAAAAGCCTTTGAACAACAACTTGCTAGTAGGGCGAATGAAACGCCAAGAGATCCAGAGAAGCTTCCACCAAGAACGGAAAGCAACCCTAAGGGCCAGATCATGGCCATAATGACGAGGAGTGGACTGAAGACTGCAGATCCAGTGCCTCGGTCGGTGCCAGTACAGACGAAGACCACCTCAGTCCAGGTGCAGACGAAGAACACTTCGGCCGAGATGCCAACCGAGGTGGAGCCACAGAAAACGGAGGAGAAAACTGAAGTTTATATTCCACCTCCTGCATATAAACCACCACTTCCATTTCCCCAGTCAAGGGCCAGAGCACATCTAGACAAGCATTTTGGTAAGTTCCTTGACTTGATGAATAAACTACACATTAATATTCCTTTCCTTGATGCTATTCTAGGGATGCCCGCCTATGGGAAATTCTTGAAAGAGATTCTGTCAAGGAAGAGGAAGTTGGAAGACTTTGGTGAAGTAAGGATGACATCTAAATCCTCAGAGCTCATTCAAATCATGAAGGAGAAGATGCCACCCAAATTGAGAGATCCCAGCTCATTTTGCATTCCTATTCAAGTTGGGGATGTCACTTGTGAAGCCTTATGTGATCTAGGAGCCAGCGTGAGCATCATTCCGCTGGAGCTATGTGTTAAAATCGGTCTTGGAGAGCCCAAGCCGGTAAAGATACGATTATACATGGCGGACCGCTCCATTACCCATCCTGTGGGCATCTTGGAAGACGTTCCGGTCAAGTTAGGTAACTTCTATTTACCTATAGACTTTGTTGTGCTTGACATTCCCGCAGATTATCCCGTTCCTATCATTCTCAGGGGGCCATTTCTAGCAACTTCGGGTTGCAATGTGGATTGTAAGAACACCAAGATGAAGTTCAATATTGGCGGAGATGAAGTGGAATTCACATTACTTGCGGCTATGAAAGGAGAGCAGCTAGGAGATGATATCTTCAACATCTATGATGAAGAAGAATCAAGAGAATTGGTGAGCTCTATCCTTATTAACGATCCACTTGAAAAAGTTATTAGTTTTAGTTTAATGGAGGAAGGTATAGATACTTCTTGTGATGCAGATATACGGAGCTTAAAGGCACTGGAAGAAGATCCAGGAGCTAAAACTGAAAGACTAATCCAGGAGAAGAAGATCTCCAGTTTCGGTTCCAGTTGCGGCACCTCGAGGCACTTTCAGGACCGAGTGAGGTGACTGAAGAACATCTCGGTCAACCTCTCTGGACCTCGACCGAGGTTGAAAGCGAGATGATGTCAATTGAGACTGCTGAAAATAACAAACTTCTTACTCCCTTCTCTGACATTCATACTCAGTTGGTGGAACATTCTCTCCACCAAATTTCTGATAATAAAGGATCTTGGTATGCTGATATAGTTAATTATCTTGTTTTCCAAGAAATACCACCCGGATTGACGTACGCTCAAAGGAAGAAATTCTTCAAGGACGTACGTCATTACTATTGGGATGAACCGCTACTATTCAAGCGCGGGCCGGATGGGATGCTTCGAAGATGCATACCGGAAGATGAAGTTAATAGCGTCATACGGCATTGTCACTCACTTCCTTGTGGAGGGCATGCTAGCGCCAACAAGACATGCGCTAAGGTATTACGTTCCGGTTTCTTTTGGCCCACGTTATTTAAGGATGTGCAAACGGTTGTTGTCTCTTGGGATGCATGCCAAAGAACAGGGAACTTATCTAGAAGGAATGAGATGCCACTCAATTACATACAAGAAGTTGAGATTTTTGATGTATGGGGAGTAGATTTCATGGGACCTTTCCCATCATCCGGAGGAAACCTCTATATTCTTCTAGCAGTCGACTACGTCTCTAGATGGGTTGAAGCCATTGCTTCTCCTACTAATGACGCCATGGTGGTTGTGAAGTTCTTTAACAAGACTATCTTTCCACGATTTGGGACTCCATGCATCATCATCAGCGATGGAGGGACGCATTTCATCAACCGGAAGTTTAAAGCACTTCTATCGAAGTATGGGGTGACCCACAAGGTAGCAACCCCTTATCACCCTCAAACTAGTGGACAGGTCGAGATCTCGAGTACAGAAATTAAAGCAATCTTGGAGAAGACCGTCTCTAGGACGAGGAAGGATTGGTCCATGAAGTTGGACGACGCTCTTTGGGCCTACGGGACAGCATTCAAGACTCCCATTGGTACTACCCCTTATAATTTGGTATATGGGAAATCTTGTCATTTCCCCGTTAAGTTAGAACACAAGGCATATTGGGCGATCAAATGGTTGAACTTCGACATCAAGGAAGCCGGCGAGAAGCGGCTATTGGATATCAACGAGCTGGAGGAGCTGCGTTTGAACGCTTATGAGAATGCCAAAATCTATAAAGAAAGGACGAAGAAATGGCATGACAAGCGCATCATCCCTAAGGAGCTTAAAGAAGGAGACTTAGTTCTACTCTTCAACTCCCGCCTCCGCCTCTTTCCAGGTAAGTTGAAATCTGGATGGACCGGACCTTATGTTGTGAAACATGTTTTTCCTCATGGTGCAGTTGAGATTTGGGGCGAAATGAGTGGAAGCTTCAAGGTCAACGGTCATAGACTTAAGAAATACAAAATGGAAGTTCCGGTTGAGGAGGTTGCACCGCTATACCTCGTTTGAGAGATGTCGTACGGTCCAGCTAGCGACCATAAATCAAGCGCTTCTTGGGAGGCAACCCAAGGTATTGCTTTCTTTTCCCTTTTTCTAGTCTAGCTTTAGATAGTTTGCTTTTGCTTTGCTTTGTTTTGTTTTTGCCGTCCTAGACAGACAACATGTGACATCTAAGGAAGGAATACAACCCATGAGCACAACTGGAAGGACAGAAGTTCGAGAATTTGAGAAGACGGAGTCTGACTGAGACACATCTCGGTTGCTGTCACAGCACCTCGACCGAGATGATTCTTGACCAACCGAGGCGACTAGGGTTTCTGAAGATCCACCTCGGTCTGCACACCTCGGTCCAGTCGAGACCATCTCGACCGAGGTGACAGCAGTTCCAGAAAAGGGTATAAAAAGGGATGAAGATTTCTCTCTCCTCTCTTTACCCTCTTCTCGACCGCGGCGCATCTTCCACCTCGCTCCTCCATTCTTCGCTCATTTTCGACGATTCTTGCTTCCAAACTGAGAGGAATGTATCGAGGATCGCATTGCAAGCACCAATCTGCAGAAAGAACGAATCGAATCGACCGAATCTGGGTAATTATCGAAAAAACCCTAACTTCGTCTTTCTCTACTGATTTCTCTCGTTCTGGGCTTTGGTTGCCCCTACATTTGCTGAGAAACAGATTAAGTACCCCATAGGAACTTGTGGTAGTGATTTTGGGGGAAAAGAACTGGATTTTTGAGGAAATTGATCGAACAACTGTTCGCCTCGGTCCAGTCGGTCTGCGCCTCGACCGATGTGTTCTACAGGGTTGTCAGAGCAACCGAGGTGACCTGACACATTACAAAAAGATGAGTTCTGACAGGCAGTTGGTCTTGAGGGACAGATCTTCTCCTTCTCCTTCTTCTACTTCCCGCCGTACTAGACCGGTGATCCACGAGCGACACTAGGTCGATTATGACCGCATAGCGGCCCGTCTAGTGATTGCACCCCGCTTCCTGGACATTTCAGCTTTTGACTGCCTCTATGTCGACGATGATTTGAGGCGTATGATTTCTGCCGTGGGGCTGGAGCAATTCACAGAGATTAGAGCTCCGGCCTATCTAGAGCCGACCCTGGAGTTTGTCAGCTCCTTTACCTACTTGCGTACCGAGCGCGCCGTGAAGTACCGGTTGATGAACAAGAACTACTTGGTTCCTTTAGATCACTGGCGGGATATCTTTGGCATCCCGATCCCGACAGTTGCTGATTTTCCCTCCCGAGCTGTAGCTAGGGAGTTCTGGGGACAAATAGCTCACGTGGTTGAGCATGCTGATAGATGGAGACTTGGAGATTCCAAGGAGAGGATCATATTCCATCTAGCTTTTAGACTAGCTCACAGGATCTTCAGTGAGACTCTTCTGGCGCGTACTGAGATGCCCCAGAAGGTCAGACAGGGCGAGCTTTTGAGTTTATACTGCATGGTGACTAGAGGAGTCCCAGATTTTGGGTTGATGTTGGCAGAGGACTTGCATAGGATTAAGGCAAAGGGGAAGTGCGACATTTGTTGTGGAGGTATAGTGACTCATATAGCGAGTTACATGGATATGGACCTCAATGCTTGTACCATAGTGGCGGCTGCCAAGCCGCTTGGACTTCAAGAGATGATCACTCGGAGGATACTGATTCCACGAGGACTTACTACGCCATATGTGGCGATGCCATGGGAGCCGACTGCGCCGCAGGGGATCAAATGGTCAGCTCAGTTCTCCGTGTTTGATCCACATTACTGGCAAACTACATGGATCCCATTTATGGAGGATGCTAGAGAGGCGGCAGCTGCAGCAACTCAGGGGCCAGCTGAGGAGGATGAGGTTGAGGAGGCTGATGATGATGAGGATGAGGTTGAGGAGGCTGATGATGATGAGGATGGTGGTGTTCCTATGGATACGCGCATGGATACGGCTGGGACTAGTGCACCGGTCATCGATTTGGATGATGAAGAGACTGAGACCGAGCCGGCTGCAGCACCAGCACGTCCCGCTAGGCGTAGGGTACGCCGGCAGAGGGATCCAGATGCTCACCGTCGGATTGATGACCTCACCGATCAGATGATAACTCCTATGCTGCCCTGACCGTAGACATCCAGGAGAGATTTGACGACCAGCGCCGAGAGATCGAGGGCTGGACTCATCAGATGCTAGAGGGCCAGCACTATCAGCGACGGATGGCGGAGATCCAGTTTGAGCATGTCATGGGTTATCCATTTGACCCATCCCAGTACCCGTATGTGCCACCACCACCACCACCGGATCGGGATTATTGAGAGCTTGTAGGATTTTCTTTCTTTATTTATTATGCAGCTCAGCTATGTCCGGTGAGTACTTTATTCCTCTAGACTTATTTTGACCCATTGGGACAATGTGTCCCAAGTATGGGGTATTGATGTACTATTTGACTTTTATGATGTATGACTTAACTCTATCGGATATATGTATTTTATTCCGCTCTATGCGCTTATCTAAGACTGCATGCATGCATATAGGTTAATTGATTGAGAAAAACGTCAAAAACTGGTTTAAATAAAAAAAAAATTTTTTGACCTCGACTGAAGTGATTTTGGCCAAACGAGGTACTTCACCTCGGTTGACTTAGAACATCTCGACCGAGCCGTTTTTAACTGGAACGGTTTTCGAAAACGATTTTGGTGCTTCTTATTTGGATATGATCTTAGTGAAGATTTTGTTTGCTGACTGGTTTTGAAATCTTTATATGCTTGAAAGGTTTTATAATATGTCTAAGTTGCTAAATGCTTTGTTTGAAATTTGTGGCATGTTTAATACTTTGTCCTTATCAAAATTATGTTGAATTTGAAGGTTGACACCACATTATGAGTTCTCTCACTTTCTTCCTGGAAAGACCAAGGCAATTCATTCTTTTCTCTTCTTCTTAATCATGCTTTGCCCCTCATATACATATTTGCCTCCCTTTACCTATCCGGGAATTTGGAAGCAAGACAGTGAAAAGCAAGTGAAAGAAAAGTTGAGAAGTGGGCTGGAAGTGAAAGTGTTAGAAAGTAATAAACATGTTTGGGGAAGTCAATCATGATGATGAGTAACTCGGCACCATTCACATAGCCGGGTGTTTGTGTCTTTCCAAAGTCGGATTGAGCGATATTCCTAACGGGTCATGGTATGTGCATCAAGGGTTTGATGCATCTAAAGAAATTGATGATTGCTGATTTCCTAGGCTTCGGTTATTGTGCACCTCTGTCCATGCATCCCAAAAAGTACAGTAAAAAAAAAGGGGAAAGTAAATAAGCAAAACTTATTGGTGGAAGATGTTGAAAGCAAAGTAAAGTGAAGATCCTTTTCCCGGATTCTAGCACCACATTCCCTATATACATCCCACCCTCACACGTTTCTTTGACCTTTCTTTTGAAAGCCCTTGAGACCTCGAGCTTGTTGATTGACTTAGTGGTTTAAACTGGATTATACATGATTAATTTCGATGATTATGATTTATTATGCATTCTACGATTTTATGCAAAGATGAACAACTTTCTTATATTTATAAAATGTTTTAAGCATATTTTGATTTTAAATTCCATGAAGTATTCTCTTAGAGTGATCTATGATTGTAGCACACCATTAAAATGTTTTGAAAGACTTTTTTATTGATCTTCATGACTTATAATCCATTCTATCTTGTATTTTATATTCGGACCTTGCTTGGGGACAAGCAAGGGCTAAGTATGGGGTATTTTGATAGCATGAATTATTGTCTATATTTTGGGACCTGTTTAGACATTTTATCTTCAATAATTTGCATGTTTGAATGTATATTATGTGATTATATTGTCATTTCATCTACCTTTGCGGGAATCGAGGTCTACACCATGTTTCATTGTAATCGTAGGTAAAATTGCACGTTTTGCATCAAAAAGGAGAAAAAGGAGCTAAGGAGTCATTGGAACAACATTCAGGAGCTTAAGGAAGAATCCAAGAATCATGGAATTGGATTATAGATTCACTTTGGACCAGATTTGAGAGATTTCACATTCAGTTGTGATTCACCTCGGTTGACTATAGAGTCACCTCGACCGAGGTGATCTAGAGGAGCCGACTCGACCGAGGCGAACACCTTCGACGCGGAAAGGATATTTTATTCTTGACTGAGATCTTTTATTTTTGGAAAGAGGATCTTATATTTTTGGGCTGGATTCCGGGAAGGAAGAAGATAATTTAGCCCATATATTTTACCTATTTTTATAGGAAGAGATCTTTCTAAGATATCTTATCTTTGGAGAGTAATTTTCCTATAAAAAGGGTTGGATTTTCCACAAATCCAACATCCGCTATCACCCGGAGACGTTCTTACACACCGGAACAGCCGCATTCCCATAGTTGGGAGATTTGAAGAACCTTTTTGAAGGTTGAAGAAATATTGAAGGAAGAAAGTTTATAGCTTTTATAGCTTTGTGAAGGGTTTTGTAAGATTCCCTTAGATTCCCTTCATTGTTGTTAGTCTTGCTGGATTTTGATCCAAGGAACGCTTGTTGATTGATAATTGATTCAGTTATTGAAGCCCTTCTCGTAAGGTTTTCTTGTTCAATTATTCTCTTTCTTCCCTTATATTCGATTATTGCTTTTATGATGATGAGTGGCTAATTTCCTTGTGTGATTCTAGGGTGATTGGCTGAAGGTTGTGGGAAAAACAATGATAGAACGATCTTAAATCACAATAGGACCCTGAAAGTTCGAGTCTTTATCCTTAACCCTAAGCATCTCGCTCAGTCGATGAACATCTCGGCCGGGGTGGAATTCTTCTGACCGAGGTGACTTATTTGATCCGAAACTGAGAGTTATGTGTTAGAGTTTGCCAAATCCTATTCTTATTATACCTTTCCTAATCAATGCAAGCCTAGGATGAGACTTACCCGATGATTCCCTTGTTTGTTTACCAAAGATCATAAGCAATAGGTAATAAAGGTTTATCCTTTATTGGGATTCGAGTGTGCCTTCATCCCATCTTTTTGACTTAGCCTGAGACTTTCCCGGTAAAGGTTGATTTTATTCCCTTAGGTGGTGTGTTGGTTTGAGGTTATAGTTCTTTAACCCTTGATTCCTTGAGACTTACCCGGTAATAGGAGTTACGGTTTGGGATTAGTGAGTAGTGAGACTTACCCGGTGATCTATTCCACTTTAGAAACACCTTCCCTTGCAAATATCTCAGCTTTGTCCGCTTATCTTTAGATCTTGAGTTGGAACCACAACTAGATGCTTTAATCCCTAGAATTGCATATTTCCTTAATTGAATTTTTATCATCCTTGACTGTTTTAATTGTTTCGTGGTTAGTAATTACATAACTTACCTATTCCTACTTTGTTTCACTAAGTCCCTGTGATTGACCCCTGGAATTCCTTGCTTTTTACTACGATTGACCCGTACACTGCGGGTTCGCACACCTTCCCTTGCAAATATCTCAGCTTTGTCCGCTTATCTTTAGATCTTGAGTTGGAACCACAACTAGATGCTTTAATCCCTAGGGTTATAAATTTAAAGCTTGCACACACCGTTTGGAGTGAACAGAAATCTTTATATATTTGAAAGGTTTTATGATATGTTTAAGTTGTTAAATGCTTTGTTTGAGATTTTGGCATGTTTAATACTTTGTTTTTATCCAAATTATGTTGAATTTGAAGGTTGACACCACATGAAAAGTTCTATCACTTTCTTCCTGGGATGATTAAGGCAATTCATTCTCTTCTCTTCTTCTTCTTGATCATACTTAGCCCCTCATATACATATTTGTCTCCCTTTACCTATCCGGGAATTTGGAAGCAAGCAAGTGAAAAGCAAGTGAAAGAAAAGATGAGATATTGGCTGGAAGTTAGAAAGAAATAAATAGGTTTGGGGAATTCAATCATGATGAAGAGTAACTCGGCACCATTCACATAGTCGGGTGTTTGTGTCTTGCCAAAGTCGGATTGAGCGATATTCCTAACGGCTCATGGTATGTGCATCAAGGGTTTGAGACATATCGAGAAATTGATGATTGCTGATCTCCTAGGCTTCGGTTATTGTGCACCTCTGTCCATGCATCCCAAAAAGTGAAAAGTAAATAAGCAAAGCTTATTGGTGGAAGATGTTGAAGTTCAAAGCAAGTGAAGTGAAGATCCTTTTCCCGAATTCTAGCACCACATTCCCTATATACATCTCACCCTCACACGTTTCATGACCTTCTCTTGAAAAGCCCTTGAGACCTCGAGCTTGTTGATTGACTTGGTGGTTTAAACGGGATTATACATGATTAATTTCGATAATTATGATTTATTATGCATTATATGATTTTATGCAAAGATGAAGAACTTTCTTATATTTATAAAATATTTTGATCATGTTTTGATTTTAATTGCCATGAAGCATTCTCTTAGAGTTATCTATGAGCGGAGCACACCACCAAAATGTTTTGAAATACTTTTCATTGATCTTTATGACTTATAATCCATTCTATCTTGTGCTTAAGATTTGAAACTTGCTTGGGGACAAGCAAGGGACAAGTATGGGGTATTTTGATAGCATGTATTATAGTCTATATTTTGGGACTTGTTTAGACGTTTTATCTTCAATAATGTGCATGTTTGAATGTATATTATGTGATTATATTGTCGTTTCATCTACCTTTACAGGAATCGAGGTCTACACCATGTTTCGTTGTAATCGTAGGTAAAATGGCACATTTTGGACCGAAATGGAACTAAGGAGTGAAGGAGTCATTGGAGCTACATTCAGGAGCTTAAAAGAGAACCCAGGAAGCAAGGAATTAACAAAGAAGATTTACTTTGGACCAGATTTGAGAGATTTCACCTTCAGCTGATATTCACCTCGGTCAGGTACAGTAGCACCTCGACCGAGGGGATCTTGAGGAGCGCCCCGACCGAGGCGAATACCCTGACGCGGCGAGATATATTTTATTTGGCTGAGATCTTTTATTTTTGGAAGGAGATCTTATATTTTTGGGCTAGATTTCTGGAAGGAAGATCATATATTTAGGAGATCTATTTTAGAGATATGAATATATTTTATTAGGAAATTATCTTTTTAAGATATTATTATCTTTGGAAGATAATTCTCCTATATAAAAGGTTGGATTTTCCACAATTCAACAACCTTGCACCTTTGGATTTTTATCCTCTAAACCATATTCTTCCAGCTGTAATTAGGAAGGAAGAGGACTCTGAAAGCTCGAGTCTTTATCCTTAAACCTAGAACATCTCGTTCAGTCGATGAACATCTCGGCCGGGGTGGAACTTGACGGACCGAGGTGACTTTTCTGATCCGTAACTGAGAGTTGAGTGTTAGAATTTGCCAAATCTTATTCTTATTACACCTTTCCTGGTTCAATGCAAGTCTAGGATTAGACTTACCCTGTGATTCCTTAGTTTGTTTATCCAAGATCATAAGTGTAGGTAATAAAGGTTTATCCTTTATTGGGGTTTGAGTGTGTCTTCATCCCATCTTTGTGAGTTAGTCTGAGACTTACCCGTTAAAGGTTGATTCTATTACCTTAGTTGGTGTGTTGGTTTGAGATTATAATTCCTTTCCTTAGTACCTTGAGACTTACCCGGTAATAGGAGCTTTTGGTTTGGAGTTAGTGAGTAGTGAGACTTACCCGGTGATCTATTCCACTTTAGAAACACCTTCCCTTTGCAAAATCTCAGCTTTGTCCGCTTATCTTGAGATCTTGAGTTGGAACCACAACTAGATGCTTTAATCCCTAGAATTTGCATGTTTCCTTTAATTGACCTTATTATCATCTCTTTGATTGCTTTAATCGTTTTTGTGGTTATTTGCAATATTGACTACCTATACTTGCTTAGGTTTCACCTAAGTCCCTGAGATCGACACCCCGAAATTCTTGCTTTTACTATAATTGATCCGTACACTGCGGGTTCGCATCCTTGTTTAAGCATATTTCCTCGGTTATAAATTTAAAGCTTGCACACACCGTTTGGAGCGAACAAGTATCCAGATGAACTATCCAGAGTTCTATGCGGAGTTAGAGGCACCAGTAGGATCCACGAGTACATCTTAGTGCCATCTTGGTGAGTGCATTTTATGCTATGTGCTTATGTGATATGTTGTGTTTTCATGCTAGCTGTGATATGTGCATATGATCTGTTAAATCTTGTTTGGTAGTACGAGATAGGTATAGCTGGAGATGGTTCTTTCCTCCATGCTATGGTGTGTGTGTGAGGACTAGCTGGAGATGGTTCTTTCCTCCACGCTACCTCTGATGGACATAGTGTGAGTGGAGATGGTTTTCCTCCACATAGTAGTGTTATGTGTACGTTTTGGCTGGAGATAGTTTTCCTCCATGCCAGTGTGATGTGGTTAGTGTTTGGCTAGAGATGATCTTCCTCTAGGCCTTGTCGAGAGTTGATGATAGTATTTAGAGTTATACCTCGGCTTATGGGTCCGAGAGGATTTTAGATCTTGCATGTTTCGGGACGAAACTTGTTTTTAGGGGGGTATGATGTAAGAGCCTTATTCTTTAGGATCCTTGTCTCCTTGTGAGCCTTTGTTGGACCTTGGCAGCCGCCCCTGCGGACCCTGTTAGCCGCGCCTACGCCTCAGGAGGGCCGCCCCTGCGCCTTGCCTGGTCTGCCCCTGCGGTTTTGTGCGGTTGCAGCCACCTTTATTGACCTCTTGACTTTACTTTTGATTATCTTCCTATATAAGCTTCCCTTAGCTTCAGAGGAGGGGTTTCTTCATCTTTCCAGCTTCTCTCTTCCTCCTCACGTTCATCTTCTCCTCTCTTCTTCCTTGATCTTCTTTGATCTCTCTTTGATCTTATGTGTGTGAGTTTTAAGAGTTGTTTGTGGTTTGAGGCTTGGTTGGTCATGAGGATGTTGGTGAGTGTTGTTTTTGTGGTGTTGAGGTGGTAGAAGTGTTGTTTGCTCTTGGTTGCTTCCTAGGATTCTGTTGAGGTGAGATCTCCATCCCCATCTTCCTTATTTCTTCTTCTTAGCTTCTTTCTTTTTCTTCTAGCTTAGGATCACAAGCTGAGCTTGTTTTGGCCGCCCCTGCGCTTGACTTTGGCCGCCCTGCGCCTCACTGGGTCAGCTTGGAGTTTCTTACTTCTGTTGGTGCATACCTTGTTGGTATGTCTTCCCACCTTCCTTTCCTTTGGCCTTGGCTTAGATGTTGGCTAGGCTATCTTGGTTAGAACGAGTTGTATAATAGAGGATTGATGTTCGCTCCAAACGGTGTGTGCAAGCTTTAAATTTATAACCCTAGATGTAAGCTTAAAACAAGGATGCGAACCCGCAGTGTACGGGTCAATCGTAGTAAAAAGCAAGGAATTACAGGGGTCGATCACAGGGACTTAGTGAAACAAAGTCGGAATAGGTAAGCTTTAGCAATTACTAACCACAAAGCAATTAAAACAATCAAAGATGATAAAAGTCAATAAAGGAAATATGCAATTCTAGGGATTAAAGCATCTAGTTGTGGTTCCAACTCAAGATCTAAAGATAAGCGGACAAAACTGAGATTTTTGCAAAGGGAAGGTGTTACTAATGTAGAATAGATCACCGGTAAGTCTCACTACTCACTAATCCCAAACCGTAACTCCTATTACCGGGTAAGTCTCAAGGAATTAAGATAAAGAACTATAACCTCAAACTAACACACCACCTAAGGGAATATAATCAACCTTTACCGGGTAAGTCTCAGGCTAACTCACAAAGATGGGATAAAAGCACACTCAAACCCCAATAAAGGATAAACCTTTATTACCTACACTCATGATCTTAGGTAAACAAACTAAGGAATTACCGGGTAAGTCTCATCCTAAGCTTGCATTGAACCAGGAAAGGTGTAATAAGAATAGGATTTGGCAAACTCTAACACTTAACCCTCAGTTTCGGATCAGATAAGTCACCTCGGTCAGCCAAATTCCACCCCGGCCGAGATGTTCATCGACTAAGCGAGATGCTTAGAGTTAAGGTAAAGACTCGAACTTTCAGGGTCCTACTACGATTTAAGATTATTCTATCATTGTTTTTCCCACAACCTTAAGCCAATCGCCCTAGAATCACACAACGAGATTAGCCACTCATCATCATGAAAGTATTAATCAAATATATGGGAAGAAAGAGAATAATTGAACAAGAAAACCTTAAGAGAAAGGCTTCAATAACTGAATCAATTATAAAACCAACAAGCGTTCCTTGGATAGAAATCCAACAAGACAATCGACAAAGGAGGGAATCTAGGATGATCTTACAAAAACCCTTCAAAAAGCTATAAAAGCTATAGACTTTCTTCCTTCAACCTTCAAAAAGGTTCTTCAAATCTCCTAACTTGAATATGGCTGCAGCGGTGTATAAAACACAATCGGTGGTATAACATGATATTGATTTGTGGAAAATCCAACCCTTTTTATAGGAAAATTACTCTCCAAAGATAAGATATCTTAGAAAGATCTCTTCCCATAAAAATAGGTAAAATATATGGTCTAACTTATCTTCTTCCTTCCACGAATCCAGCCCAAAAATATAAGATCCTCTTTCCAAAGATAAAAGATCTCAGCCAAGAATAAAATATTCTCGCCGCGTCCCAAGTGTTCGCCTCGGTCGAGTCGACTCCTCTGGATCACCTCGCTCGAGGTGACTCTATAGTCAACCGAGGTGAATCACAACTGAATGTGAAATCTCTCAAATCTGGTCCAAAGTGAATCTCTAATCCATGACTATGCTTCCTGGATCATTCCTTATGTTCCTGAATGTAGCTCCTATGACTCCATAGCTCATTTTGCTCGTTTTTGATGCAAAACGTGCCCTTTTACCTACGATTACAACAAAACTAGGTGTAGACCTCGATTCCCGCAAAGGTAGATGAAACAACAATATAATCACATAATATACATACAAACATGCAGATTATTGAAGATAAAACGTCTATACAAACCCCAAAATATAGACAATAATTCATGCTATCAAAATACCCCATACTTAGCCCTTGCTTGTCCCCAAGCAAGTTCCGCATATAAAATACAAGATAGAGTGGATTATAAGTCATAAAGATCAATGAAAAATTCTGTCAAAAACATTTTTATGGTGTGCTACAATCATAGATCACTCTAAGAGAATACTTCATGGAATTTAAAATCAAAATATGATCAAAACATTTTATAAATATAAGAAAGTTGTTCATCTTTGCATAAAATCGTAGAATGCATAATAAATCATAATTATCGAAATTAATCATGCATAATCCAGTTTAAACCACTAAGTCAATCAACAAGCTCGAGGTCTCAAGGGCTTCCCAAAAGAAAGGTCAAGAAACGTGTAGGGTAGGGATGTATAAAAGGTAATGTGGTGCTAGAATCCGGGAAAAGGATATCGCTTCACTTCCACTTGAACTTCACTTTCAACATCTTCCACCAATAAGCTTTGCTTATTTCACACTTTTGTTTTTTACTTTAATTTTTGGGATGCATGGACATAGGTGCACAATAACCGAAGCCTAGGAAATCAGCAATCATCAATTTCTTGAGATGCATCAAACCCTTGGTGCACATACCATGACCCGTTAGGAATATCGCTCAATCCGACTTTGGCAAGACACAAACACCCGGCTATGTGAATGGTGCCGAGTTACTCATCATCATGATTGTCTTCCCCAAACCTATTTATTGCTTTCTAACACTTTCACTTCCAGCCAACTTCTCAACTTTTACTTCACTTGCTTTCACCACTTCGCTTGCTTCCAAATTCCCGGATAGGTACTAGGAGGCAAAAATGTATATGAGGGGCTAAGCATGATCAAGAAGAAGAAGAGAGAAGAATGAATTGCCTTGGTCTTTCCAGGAAGAAAGTGAGAGAACTTATCCTGTGGTGTCAACCTTCAAATTCAACATAATTTGGATAAAAACAAAGTATTAAATATGCCAAAAATTTCAAACAAAGCATTTAGCAACTTAAACATATCATAATACCTTTCAAACACATAAAGATTTCAAAATCAGTCAGCAAACAAGATCTACACTGAGATCATATCCAGATAAGAAGCACAAAAATCGTTTCAAAAACTCTCAGTTAAACCACCTCGGTTGAGGTGTTCTAGGTCAACCGAGGTGAAGTACCTCGTTCGGCCAGAACTGTCCTGGTCGAGGTCAAAAATTTTTTTTTTAAACCAGCTTTTGACGTTTTCTCAATCAAATAACCTGTATGCATGCATGTAATCTCAGATAAAACCATAGAAGCAAAATATAGCATAAATATCCGATATTATCGAGTCATACATCACATAAGTCATAAAATACATAAACACCCCATACTTGGGACACATTGTCCCAGTGGGTCAGAATAAGTCTAAAGAAATAAAGTACTCACCGGACATAAAGCTGAGCTGCATAATAAATAAGAAAGAAAATCCTGCAAGCTTTAGTAATCCTGATCCGGTGGTGGTGTGGTGGTGGCGCGTACGGATACTGGGATGGGTCAAATGGATAACCCATAGTCTGTTGAAACTGGATCTCCATCATCCGACGCTGATAGTGCTGGCTCTCTAGCATCTGATGAGTCATGCGGTCGAGCTCTCGGCGCTGGTCAGCAAATCTCTCATGGATGTCCACAGTAATGGAAGCATAAGAGTCTATCATCTGATCCGTCGGATCATCGATCCGACGGTGAGCCTTTGGATCTCTCTGTCGGCGTACCCTACGCCTAGCAGGTCTCACTAGTGATGCAGTCGGCGCGGTCTCAGTATCGTCATCGTCTAAAACAATGATCGGTGCACTCGTTCCAGCAGTATCAGTCCATGTATCCATAGGAACTCCACCATCCCTATCATCATGAGCAGTCTCCTCCTCAACCCCATCCTCCTCAACTGGTGCAATTGCAGCATCTCTAGCATCCTCCATCAGTGGGATCCAAGCAGTCTGCCAATAGTGAGGATCATAAACTGAGAACTGGGGTGACCATCTGATCCCCTGTGGTGTAGTCGGCTCCCATGGCATAGCTACATACGGCGTAGTGAGTCCTCGGGGAACCAGTATCCTTCGAGTAATCATCTCCTGAAGTCCTAGCGGCTTGGCAGCCGCCACCATGGTACATGCTCTGAGATCCATATCTTGGTAACTCGCAATGTGAGTCACAATGCCTCCGCAACAGATATCCCCCTTTGCCTTGGCCTTGATCTTGTGTAGATCCTCTACCAACATCAAGCCAAAGTCTGGGATCCCTCCAGTCACCATGTAGTAAAGGCTGAAAAGCTCCCACTGTCTGACCTTTTGGGGCGTCTCAATACGTGCCAAAAGCGTCTCACTAAAAATCCGATGAGCTAACCTAAAAGCTAGGTGACAAATAATACGCTCCCTGGAGTCTCCAGGGCGCCATCTGTCTGCGTGCTCAACTACATGAGCAATCTGACCCCAGAACTCCCTAGCTACAGCTCGGGAGGGAAAATCAACAGCAGTCGGAGCCGGGAAACCAAAGATGTCTCTCCAGTACTCTAAGGGAACTAAGAAGTTCCGGTTCATCAACCGGTACTTCACAGAACGTTCTGTGGGAAGGTAGGTGAAGGAGCTGATGAATTCCAAAGTAGACTCTAAATAGGCAGGTGCGCGGATCTTAGTAAACTGATCTAGGCCTACCATCTCTAGCATCCTCCATCAGTGGGATCCAAGCAGTCTGCCAATAGTGAGGATCATAAACTGAGAACTGGGGTGACCATCTGATCCCCTGTGGTATAGTCGGCTCTCATGGCATAGCTACATACGGCGTAGTGAGTCCTCGGGGAACCAGTATCCTTCGAGTAATCATCTCCTGAAGTCCTAGCGGCTTGGCAGCCGCCACCATGGTACATGCTCTGAGATCCATATCTTGGTAACTCGCAATGTGAGTCACAATGCCTCCGCAACAGATATCCCCCTTCGCCTTGGCCTTGATCTTGTGTAGATCCTCTACCAACATCAAGCCAAAGTCTGGTATCCCTCCAGTCACCATGTAGTAAAGGCTGAAAAGCTCCCACTGTCTGATCTTTTGGGGCGTCTCAGTACGCGCCAGAAGCGTCTCACTAAAAATCCGATGAGCTAACCTAAAAGCTAGGTGACAAATAATACGCTCCCTGGAGTCTCCAGGGCGCCATCTGTCTGCGTGCTCAACTACATGAGCAATTTGACCCCAGAACTCCCTAGCTACAGCTCGGGAGGGAAAATCAACAGCATTCGGAGCCGGGAAACCAAAGATGTCTCTCCAGTACTCTAAGGGAACTAAGAAGTTCCGGTTCATCAACCGGTACTTCACAGAACGTTCTGTGGGAAGGTAGGTGAAGGAGCTGATGAATTCCAAAGTAGACTCTAAATAGGCAGGTGCGCGGATCTTAGTAAACTGATCTAGCCCTACCATCGAAATCATCCGTCTCAAATCTCCATCCACATGGAGACAATCAAAAGCTGAAATGTCCAGGAAGTGATAGCATGAATTATAGTCTATATTTTGGGGTTTGTTTGGACGTTTTATCTTTCATAATCTGCATGTTTGTATGTACATTATGTGATTTTACTGCCATTTCATCTACCTTTGCGAGAATCGAGGTCTACACCTAGTTTCGTTGTAATTGCAGGTAATATGGTACGTTTTGCATCAAAAAGGAGCAAAAGGAGTCAAGAGTCATTTGGAGCTACATTCAGGAAGCATAGCCATGGATTAAAGATTCACTTTGGACCATTTTTGAGAGATTCTACATTCAGTTATGAGTCACCTCGGTTGACCAGAGATTCATCTCGACCGAGGCGATCCAGAGACGCCGACTCGACCGAGGCGAATACCTAGGACGCGGCGAGAATATTTTATTCTCGGCTGAGATCTTTTAAAATTGGAAAGTGATCTTATATTTTTGGGTTGAGCTTCTAGAAGGAAGGAGATATGCAGAATCATATATTTTACCTATATTTATGGGATAATATCTTCTTAAGATTTATTATCTTTGGAGGTTTATTTTCCTATAAAAAGGGTTGGATTTTCCACAAATCCGACACCCGCTATCAGCGCAAGCAATCTCGCATACGACGCAGCAGCCGCAGCCTACTCCAATTTGGGAGAGATTTGAAGAACCTTTTTGAAGGTTGAAGGAAGATTGAAGACTATAGCTTTTTATAGCTTTTTGGAGGGTTTTTGTAAGATTGTCTTCAATTCCCTCATTGATTGTCTTGTCTTGTTGGATTGCTATCCAAGGAACGCTTTTGTTTGTGATATTTGATTCAGTTATTGAAGTGTTTTCATTAAATTCTTCTTTGTTCAAATATTCACCTTCTTCCCATATATTTAATACTTTCATTATGATGATGAGTGGCTAATTTCCTTGTGTGATTCTAGGGTGATTGGCTGAAGGTTGTGGGAAAAACAATGATAGAATAATCTTAGATTCCAGTAGGATCCTGAAAGTTCGAGTTTTTAACCTTAACCTTAAGCATCTCGTTCGGTTGATGAACATCTCGGCCGGGGTGGAATTCTTCTGACCGAGGTGACTTATCCTATCCTAAACTGAGAGTTAAGTGTTAGAGTTTGCCAAAACCTATTCTTATTACACCTTTCTGGTTCAAAGCAAGCTTAGGATGAGACTTACCCGGTAATTCCTTAGTTCGTGTACCAACGATCATAAGTGTAGGTAATAAAGGTTTGTCCTTTATTGGGGTTTGAGTGTGCTTCCATCCCATCTTTGTGAGTTAGCCTGAGACTTACCCGGTAAAGGTTGATTCTATTCCCTTAGATGGTGTGTTAGTTTGAGGTTATAGTTCTTTATCTTAATTCCTTGAGACTTACCCGGTAATAGGAGTTACGGTTTAGGATTAGTGTGTAGTGAGACTTACCCGGTGATCTACTCCACTTTAGAAACACCTTCCCCACGCAAAAATCTCAGCTTTGTCCGCTTATCTATAGATCTTGAGTTGGAACCACAACTAGATGCTTTAATCCCTAGAATTGCATGTTTGCTTTATTTGACATCTTATTCATCTTTGATTGTATTGATTGCTCTTGTGGTTAGCATTGACATTAGCACACCGTATTGGACTTTGTTTCACCAAGTCCCTGTGATCGACCCCTGGAATTTTCTTGCTTTTACTACGATTGACCCGTACACTGCGGGTTCGCATCCTTGTTTTAAGCTTAAGTCTAGGGTTATAAATTTAAAGCTTGCACACACCGTTTGGAGCGAACAAGTTTTTGGCGCCGTTGCCGGGGACTTGGTCTAGACCGAGCCGGTACGGTTTGCTTTCGGGGCACTTGCCCCTGTTGCTACTAACTACTCTTTCTATGAGTTTTGTAGTTTTCAGGATTTTTGATGGCCATGTTTGATCCAGCCTGGATAGCAAGGCAAAGTGCTAGGGCGGACCATTATGAATACTTGGAGGAGAAGTACTCCTTCTATTGGTTCAACAATGAATGGGAAAGAGAAGAGGCCATTCAGCATGAACTTGCGATATGGGATGAGAAGAATGTCCCTAAAAACATTTATGAGCAACCTTTCGAAGACTCTCTCGAATCAAGATTGGAGAAGTTGATGAAGAAGGTGACGGAGCTCAAGGAAAGCACCCTATCCTATGCTAAGCCAGAAGAGGAGCATAAGGAAGTGTTGCACGTTTCGAGCATACCTCCAGTCAAACCAGAAGTTTCTCCTGAAGCTTTTGAGGGAGAAGATGTGGAAGATCTCGATCTGGCTGTTGAGACCTCGGTCGAGGTGGAAGTGACCTCGGTCGAGATGAAAGAAGAACTTGCCGAACCGGAAAAGGCAGATGCAAAAGACTTTGGCCAAATTACTGAGATTGTGGTCAAGGTGGAAGAAAGACCATCTGAACTGAGAGAGATTTCGTGTGTGGATTATCAACCCAGCATGAAACTTGTCTCAAACCTTGGAGAACTTTGCAAGGTACATTCTCCTACTTCATTTGAATTCCCTATTAATATTTCTGAATTTTTCAGGAAGGCACCGGAGAGTTGGAGGTCTCTTCCGAAAGAACCTCCTAAGATCAAGATGAAACCTCCCTTGAAACCGTTGGAAGAAGATACTCCTTGGATTATAAGGAGTGGAGTTTGCAAGCACTTCACCTTTAAGACGATGAAGTGTCTTTTGTTCAAGTATGGGGTCCCTCGCATGCTAAGGACCTTGTACCATCCCCAAGCTAAAGATGGGGAAGCTACTAGGATTCTCGAGAAGTTGTTTTCTCGATCAAGGAAAGGATGGGACGCAAGGCTAGATTATGTCCCATTGAAGTGCAGGAAGGCTAGAAGGATTCCGGTGAGAATCAAACCGTACAAGCTTGTACGTGGGAGATCTTACCATTTGCCGGTGAAATTAGGAACCGGAACCTTTTTGGAAGAATTTTATGATGGATGTGATGAGCACTCCATGGTGTTCAAGGTACATTGAGTAATTCTATGGAGAAGGGTCCAGCTAGCGACCTTAAACCAAGCGCTTCTTGGGAGGCAACCCAAGGTATTGCTTTCTTCTCCCCTTTCTAGTTTAGTTTAGATAGTTGCTTTGTTTTTGTTTTCCTCTAGACAACAACCAGGTATTCCAAAAGGAAGGATCACAGTTCAGGAGCTACACTAGAAGAACGAAGTTTCGAGAAGTTGAGGAAACGAGCTTTACTGAGATACATCTCGGGGACTGTCAGAACACCTCGACCGAGATGTACTTCGCCAACCGAGATGGTCTTATCTGGGAGCTGTTTCTTACTTCTTCATGCAGTTTAGCTATGTTCGGTGCGTATCCTGTCCTTAGACTTATTTCGACCCACTGGGACAGTGTGTCCCAAGTGTGGGGTGTTTATGTATTATTTGATATTTTATGCTTCAGTTGCTTCTACATGTTTATCTGATATTACATGCATACATACAGGTTATTTGATTAAGAAAAACGTCGAAAAAAAAATGGTTTTTTAAAAAAATTTTTTGACCTCGACCGAGTCAGTATTGGCCAAACGAGGCATTTCACCTCGGTTGAACCAAGAACATCTCGACCGAGGTGGCGTAACTGAGAGTTTTCGAAAACGATTTTTGTGTTACTTATCTGGATATGATCTCAGTGAAGATCTTGTTTACTGACTGGTTTTAAATTCTTTATATGTTTGAAATGTTTTATGATATGTTTAAGTTGCTAAATGCTTTGTTTGAAATTATTAGCATGTTTAATACTTTGTTTTATCCAAATTATGTTGAATTTGAAGGTTGACACCGCAGGATAAGTTCTCTCACTTTCTTCTTGGAAAGACCAAGGCAATTCATTCTCTTCTTCTTCTTCTTCTTGATCATGCTTAGCCCCTCATATACATTTTGCCTCCCTTTACCTATCCGGGAATTTGGAAGCAAGCGAAGTGGTGAAAGCAAGTCAAAAGTTGAGAAGTGGCTGAAAGTGAAAGTGTTAGAAAGCAATAATAGGTTTGGGGAAGTCAATCATGAAGATGAGTAACTCGGCACCATTCACATAGCCGGGTGTTTGTGTCTTGCCAAAATCGGATTGAGCGATATTCCTAACGGGTCATGGTATGTGCATCAAGGGTTTGACGCATCTCGAGAAATTGATGATTGCAGATTTCCTAGGCTTCGGTTATTGTGCACCTCTGTCCATGCATCCCAAAAAGTAAAGTAAAAGAAAAAGTGTGAGATAAGCAAAGCTTATTGGTGGAAGATGTTGCAAGTCGAAGTGAAAGTGAAGTTCATCCTTTTCCCGGATTCTAGCACCACATTACCTTACATACATCCCTACCCTACACGTTTCTTGACTTTTCTTTTGGGAAGCCCTTGAGACCTTGAGCTTGTTGATTGACTTAGCGGTTTAAACTGGATTATACATGATTAATTTTGATAATTATGATTTATTATGCATTCTATGATTTTATGCAAAGATGAACAACTTTCTTATATTTATAAAATGTTTTGATCATATTGAGTTTTTAATTCCAGGAAGTACTCTCTTAGAGTGATCTATGATAGTTGCACACCATAAAATGTTTTTGAAAAGTTTTTCATTGATTTTCTTGACTTATAATCCATTCTATCTTGTCTTTTATATGAGGAACTTGCTTGGGGACAAGCAAGGGCTAAGTATGGGGTATTTTGATAGCATGAATTATAGTCTATATTTTGGGGTTTGTTTGGACGTTTTATCTTTCATAATCTGCATGTTTGTATGTACATTATGTGATTTTACTGCCATTTCATCTACCTTTGCGAGAATCGAGGTCTACACCTAGTTTCGTTGTAATTGCAGGTAATATGGTACGTTTTGCATCAAAAAGGAGCAAAAGGAGTCAAGAGTCATTTGGAGCTACATCCAGGAAGCATAGCCATGGATTAAAGATTTACTTTGGACCAAATTCGAGAGATTTCACATTCTGATCACCTCGGTTGACCAGAGGTTCACCTCGACCGAGGCGATCCAGAGACGCCGACTCGACCGAGGCGAATACCTAGGACGCGGCGAGAATATTTTATTCTTGGAAGAGATCTTTTAATTTTGGAAAGTGATCTTATATTTTTGGGCTGAGCTTCTGGAAGGAAGGAGATATGCAGAATCATATATTTTACCTATATTTATGGGATAATATCTTCTTAAGATTTATTATCTTTGGAGGTTTATTTTTCCTATAAAAAGGGTTGATTTTCTACAATTTGAGGAGGCTGCATACAATCCGCTTACACCCTACATACGCAGCAGCGCAGCTTACTCCAATTTGGGAGAGATTTGAAGAACCTTTTTGAAGGTTGAAGGAAGATTGAAGACTATAGCTTTTTATAGCTTTTTGGAGGGTTTTTGTAAGATTGTCTTCAATTCCCTCATTGATTGTCTTGTCTTGTTGGATTGCTATCCAAGGAACGCTTTTGTTTGTGATATTTGATTCAGTTATTGAAGTGTTTTCATTAAATTCTTCTTTGTTCAAATATTCACCTTCTTCCCATATATTTAATACTTTCATTATGATGATGAGTGGCTAATTTCCTTGTGTGATTCTAGGGTGATTGGCTGAAGGTTGTGGGAAAAACAATGATAGAATAATCTTAGATTCCAGTAGGATCCTGAAAGTTCGAGTCTTTAACCTTAACCTTAAGCATCTCGTTCGGTTGATGAACATCTCGGCCGGGGTGGAATTCTTCTGACCGAGGTGACTTATCCTATCCTAAACTGAGAGTTAAGTGTTAGAGTTTGCCAAATCCTATTCTTATTACACCTTTCTGGTTCAAAGCAAGCTTAGGATGAGACTTACCCGGTAATTCCTTAGTTTGTGTACCAACGATCATAAGTGTAGGTAATAAAGGTTTGTCCTTTATTGGGGTTTGAGTGTGCTTCCATCCCATCTTTGTGAGTTAGCCTGAGACTTACCCGGTAAAGGTTGATTCTATTCCCTTAGATGGTGTGTTAGTTTGAGGTTATAGTTCTTTATCTTAATTCCTTGAGACTTACCCGGTAATAGGAGTTACGGTTTAGGATTAGTGTGTAGTGAGACTTACCCGGTGATCTACTCCACTTTAGAAACACCTTCCCCACGCAAAAATCTCAGCTTTGTCCGCTTATCTATAGATCTTGAGTTGGAACCACAACTAGATGCTTTAATCCCTAGAATTGCATGTTTGCTTTATTTGACATCTTATTCATCTTTGATTGTATTGATTGCTCTTGTGGTTAGCATTGACATTAGCACACCGTATTGGACTTTGTTTCACCAAGTCCCTGTGATCGACCCCTGGAATTTTCTTGCTTTTACTACGATTGACCCGTACACTGCGGGTTCGCATCCTTGTTTTAAGCTTAAGTCTAGGGTTATAAATTTAAAGCTTGCACACACCGTTTGGAGCGAACAAGTTTTTGGCGCCGTTGCCGGGGACTTGGGGCATTTGCCCCCATTTTGTCTAACCACTCTACTTGAGTGACTTTTGCAGGTTCTTTCTTAGGTATATGCGAAGAACCCGCACTGGGAAGGAAATCGTTCCTTACGATCCCGAACCAGAAAAGACATACAAGAGACGCTTAAGAGAAGCGAAGATGGCCCAACAAGACGGTCACGATCTTGCGGCCCAGTTGAGAGAGACGCAGGAGCTGCTACGTCTCAGTAAAGAAGAGCTAAGGCAAGAGAAAGAAGAGAATCAGGCCAGGACTGCAGCAATCGAAGCTGAGATTGCAGCAATTCGGAACCAGATTCTACCTCGACCGATGCAGGATCCAGTAGTTGATCCTCGACCGAGGCAGATTCCAGTACCTGACGCCCCGGCCGATGTACATCCACTTCGGATGCCAGTCCGAGATGTTCTTCTTGCAGGAATTCCACAAACCCTAGGTCAAAGGATGGACCCTAATCAACAGCTGAGGCGTCCAGGAGTGAACCTAGGAGATCCAGCGGATCATGACTACGAACTTCGACCGCAAGTTCTAGCCATGATTCGCCAATGTCAATTCGGAGGGCTAGAGAAGGAGTCGCCGCATCAACATCTTCAAAACTACGAGATCTTGATGGAGACCTTGCGACCTCCAAGAATTGAAAATAACAACTACAAGCTAAGACCTTTCTACTTTTCTCTTAAAGATAGAGCTCTTACTTGGTATCAATCTCT
>BSUD01000004.1:47147776-47261598 GCA_033239045.1 Fagopyrum esculentum | reverse complement strand
AAGAAGGAAGAGCAAGGGCAAAGGAACAACAACAACAACAATAACGGGTACCGTAACAACAACAACGGACCCCGAAACAACAACTACAACAACAATAGAGGATCCAATAGCAACAATTGGAGGGCGAATAACCAAAACAACGGTAACAATCATTCAAACTCCAACTCTAATGATTCCTCTAACCCTTTCCTCTCTTCTCCTTCTTCTTCTTCTACTCCATTGAAGAGCCAAGGGCAAGGATCAAGTTCGTCTCAGCCGGAAAAGAAGGACGCAGTCCTGGAGGCAATCTTGATCAAGCTTAGTGCTATGGAGAATTCTATGACTTCATTTTCGAGGGCCCAAAAGTCCTTCGAACAACAACTTGCTAATAGGGCGAATGAAGCGCCAAGAGATCCAGGGAAGCTTCCAGCAAAGACGGAAACTAACCCTAAGGGCCAGTGCATGGCCATCACGACGAGGAGTGGACTCAAAAATGCAGATCCAGTACCTCGCTCGACGCAGACCACCTCGGTCCAGATCCAGTCGAAGAACACCTCGACCGAGATGCCAACCGAGGCGGCGCAACAGAAAGCAGGAGGAACGACAGAAGCTTATGTTCCACCTCCTGCATATAAACCACCACTTCCATTCCCCCAGTCCAGAGCCAGAGCACATCTTGACAAGCACTTTGGTAAGTTCCTTGACTTGATGAATAAACTCCATATTAATATTCCTTTCCTTGATGCTATTTTAGGTATGCCCGCCTATGGGAAGTTCTTAAAAGAAATCTTATCAAGGAAGAGGAAGCTGGAGGATGTTGGTGAAGTTAGGATGACATCTAAGTCTTCGGAACTCATAAAGATCATGAAGGAGAAGATGCCACCTAAATTGAGAGATCCCGGCTCATTTTGCATTCCCATTCAAGTTGGGGATGTTACTTGTGAAGCCCTTTGCGATCTAGGAGCCAGCGTGAGCATCATCCCGCTAGAGCTATGCATTAAGATCGGTCTTGGAGAGCCTAAGCCGGTCAAGATTCGACTTTACATGGCGGATCGCTCCATCACCCATCCCGTGGGCATTTTGGAGGACGTTCCGGTCAAGTTAGGTAACTTCTATCTACCTATAGATTTTGTCGTACTTGACATTCCCGCAGATTATCCTGTTCCTATCATCCTCAGGAGACCATTTCTAGCAACTTCGGGTTGCAATGTGGATTGCAAGAACGCCAAGTTGAAATTCAACGTTGGCGGCGATGAGGTGGAGTTCGCACTACTTGCAGCCATGAAAGGGGAGCAACTAACTGATGATATCTTCAACATCTACGATGAAGAAGAATCAAGAGAATTGGTGAGCTCTATCCTTATTAATGATCCACTCGAAAGAGTTATTAGCTTCAGTTTAATGGAGGAAGGTATAGATGCTTCTTGTGATGCAGATATACGAAGCTTGAAGGCACTGGAAGAGGATCCAGGAGCTACAACTGAGAAGCTGATCCAGGAGACGAAGATCTCCAGCCTCGGATCCAGTAGCAGTACCTCGACCGAGGCACTTTCTGGACAGAGCGAGGCGTCTGAAGAACACCTCGGACAACGCCTTTGCGCCTCGACCGAAGTCGACAGCGAGACAATTCGAACTGAGACTGCATCTAGTCCAGTTTCTGACACCACTCCACTGGAAAGAGGAAGCACAGATCCCTCCCAGAAAGCACCCCCAGTTGTGGAGCTTAAACAACTCCCTAGTCACTTGAGGTATATCTTTCTTGGGCCGGATTCTACTTATCCCGTTATTGTTAGTGCTTCCCTTTCCGATTCTGAATTAACTAAGCTAATGCATGTCCTGAGAAAGCATCGAAAAGCCATAGGGTACACCACGGATGATCTCATTGGCATTAAACCTTCTTTCTGCATGCATAGAATTCTAATGGAGGATAATCATAAGACTTCACGGGAACCTCAAAGACGGTTAAATCCGATCATGAAAGAGGTTGTGAAGAAGGAAGTTCTTAAGTTGTTGGATGCAGGTATTATTTATCCTATCTCGGACAGCAAGTGGGTTAGCCCGGTGCATGTCGTTCCGAAGAAAGGAGGGATGACCGTTGTGACGAATAAGAACAACGAGTTGATCCCAACGAGGACCTTTACGGGCTGGAGAGTTTGCATCGACTATAGGAAGCTGAACACGGCTACTAGGAAGGATCATTTTCCGCTTCCCTTCATTGATCAAATGCTCGAACGGTTGGCCCAGCATTCACACTTTTGCTACTTGGACGGCTATAGTGGATTCTTCCAGATTCCTATCCATCCGGATGATCAGGAGAAGACCACTTTCACATGTCCTTGGGGGACGTTTGCCTATCGGAGGATGCCATTTGGATTGTGCAATGTACCAGCTACCTTCCAGCGATGCATGATGGCTATCTTTTCCGAGTACATAGAGGAGATCATGGAGGTATTTATGGATGATTTTTCTGTATATGGTTCCTCTTTTGATGATTGCCTATCTAACCTTTCTCTAGTGCTTAAAAGATGTGAAGACACTAACCTTGTTTTGAATTGGGAGAAGTGTCATTTTATGGTTAATGAAGGCATTGTGCTAGGACACCTCGTTTCTAATCGAGGTATTGAGGTCGATCGAGCTAAGATCGAGACTATTGAGAAACTCCCTCCTCCTTGTTCTGTTAAAGGTGTGAGGAGTTTTCTCGGGCATGCAGGTTTCTATAGGAGATTCATCAAGGACTTCTCCAAGATTTCTAAACCTCTAACTAACCTCTTGAATAAAGATGTTGTTTTTGAGTTTTCGCAGGAGTGTCTTGATGCTTTTTACAGGATTAAGGAAGCGTTGATCTCCGCTCCCATTATCCAACCTCCTGATTGGACCTTGCCCTTTGAGGTCATGTGTGACGCTAGCGATGTAGCCGTAGGAGCGGTGCTTGGGCAAAAGAAGGATGGACGAACCACCGCCATCTACTATGCTAGCAAGACGCTAGATGAAGCACAACGCCACTACGCTACCACAGAAAAGGAGTTATTGGCGGTTGTATATGCTTTCGAGAAGTTTCGTTCCTATCTAGTAGGGGCGAAAGTCATTGTCTACACCGACCATGCAGCCATTCGTTACTTGATGGCTAAGAAAGATGCCAAGCCGCGTCTTATTCGATGGATTCTCTTGCTTCAAGAGTTTGACCTAGAGATCCGCGATAAGAAGGGATCCGAGAATTCAGTTGCGGATCACCTCAGCCGGCTACCGGAATCCTCCCGCGAGACGGATAAACCACCCATAGACGATTCATTCCCCGATGAGCACTTGCATGTCTTGGAGCGTTTGATGGATCTACTTACTTCACCCCACGATGGAGGTGAAGTATGGGGTGAGGGAACCTCCTACCTCGTTTGAGACGCATCATGGTCCAGCTAGCGACCTTAAATCAAGCGCTTCTTGGGAGGCAACCCAAGGTATTGCTTTCTTTCCCGTTTTCTAGTCTAGTTTAGATAGTTTTTGTTTTTGCTTTGCTTTGCTTTGTTTTTGGCGTTCTGGACAGACAACAGGAAGGAGCACATCTGGATGGACAGAAGTTCGAGATTCTGAGAAGAAAGAGGCACCTCGGTCACTGTCAGAACACCTCGACCGAGTTAATTCTTGAAGCAACCGAGGCGACTAGGGTTTCTGCAGAACCGCCTCGGTCCGTACCACCTCGGTCCAGTCGAGACCATCTCGACCGAGGTGACAGCAGATCTCGTGACAGTATAAAAAGAAGAAAAATTTTTTTTACTTTTCACTTTCACCCATTTCGACCGCGGCGCACAGAGGCACCTCACTCCTCCATTTCTCGCTCGTTTTCGACGATTTCTCCTTCCAAATTGCAATTAAAGGGTAGAAGGATCGATTGCAACTACGGATCTGCAAGAAATCTGAGTGTTTCGACCGAAACAAGGTAAAAACCGTTCGAAAAACCCTAACTCGTCGTTTACTGCTTATTGGGCTTTGGTTGCCCTTGATTTTGCTGAGGAAATCTATAAGTACCCCTTAGGAAGCATTTGTAGTGATTTTAGGGGGAAAAGAACTGAAAATCTGAGAATTGGAATCGCAACTGCTACGCCTCGGTCCGGTCGAACTGCATCTCGACCGAGGTGATTTCTGAGACTTGTCAGCAACCGAGGTGGTCTGACAGTGTGTTTGTGAAGATGAGTTCCGATCGCCGTTTAGCCCTGAGAGATAGATCCTCCCCCTCCCCTTCTCCTTCCTCATCCCGTCCCTACCGCCCGGCCATCCACGAGAGATGCCGGGTAGACTATGAGAGGATAGCGGGCCGTCCAGTTATCGCACCACGATTTCTGGAGGTGTCCGCTTTTGACTGCCTAGGGTTAGATGCTGACCTTAGGAGGATGATTGCTACCGTTGGGCTAGATCAGTTCACTGAGATCCGAGCCCCAGCCTACATAGAGCCGACACTCGAGTTTGTTAGCTCCTTCTCCTACCTACCCACAGACGGATCTGTGAAGTACCGGCTGATGAGCCGGAACTTCATAGTTCCATTAGAGATCTGGAGAGAGATCTTTGGCTTTCCTGCCCCCACCGCTGTAGACTTCCCCTCCCGATCAGTAGCTAGGGAGTTTTGGGGACAGATAGCCCACATTACCACACATGCAGACAGATGGCGCCCTGGTGATTCCAGGGAGAAGGTCGTCTTTCACCCGGCCTTCAGACTTGCCCACCGGATCTTCAGTGAGATGCTTCTGGCGCGTACTGAGACGCCCCAGAAGATCAGACAGGGGGAGCTCTTTTCGCTTTACTGCATGGTCACAGGAGGTTTCCCCGACTTTGGCTTGCTCTTGGCAGAGGATCTGCACAAGATCAAGGCCAAGGCGAAGGGGGATATTTGCTGTGGAGGTCTAGTCACCCACATCGCCACTTACCATGGGATGGACCTCAGCGTGTGCACATTGGCGGCGGCTCCGAAGCCGCTGGGTCTGCAGGAGATGATCACGCGGAGGATTCTAGTTCCCCGTGGGTTGACCACTCCATACGTCGCCATGCCATGGGAGCGGACTGCACCTCAGGGCATCAGATGGTCTGCACAGTTCTCTGTCTACGACCCACATTTTTGGCAGACAGCATGGGCTCCGCTTATGGAGGATTACAGAGAGGGAGCAGCTGCTGCTGCTGAGGCTGCTGAGGCTGCTGAGGAGGCTGAGGATGAGGATGACGACGACGAGACTGTTGATGAGAGAGGAGGCGGCGTCCCGATGGACACAGGGATAGATACTGCTGGGACGAGCGCGCCTCCCATTATTGATCTAGATGAGGATGAGGAGGACACTGAGCCGGCGCCAGCTGAGACTTCTCCAGTCAGGCCCGCTAGGCGCAGGGGACAGAGAGTTAGGGACAGAGCAGCACACCGACGGATCGACGACCTGACGGATCAGGTTATCGACACTTATGCTGCACTTTCATTGGATATCCGGGAGATGCAGGAGCGGCAGCATCATCAGCACATGATGGCTCAGCTACAGTTCCAGCATGTCATGGGGTATCCCTATGATCCTGCTCAGTTCCCCTACATTCCACCACCACCACCGGATCGAGACTACTGAGGAGCTGCAGGGTTTTATTTATTATATTTTTATGCAGTTCGGCTCTTTATCCGGTGAGTCCTCTTTTATTCAGACTTTTATTATACCCACTGGGACAGTGTGTCTCAAGTATGGGGTATTTGATGTACTATTTGACTTATTTGACTACGTGACTATTCGATGTATTATTTGACTTTTGATGTATTATATCGGATATTTTCATATTTGTGCTTCATCTGCATTTATATGTTTATCTGAGATTGCATGCATATTTACAGGTTATTTGATTGAGAAAAACGTCGAAACCGAAAAACAAAAAAAAGATGGTTTTAAAAAAAAAAAAAAAATTTTTTCGACCTCGACCGGGACAGTTCTGGCAAAACGAGGTGTTTCACCTCGGTTGAACCAAGAACATCTCGACCGAGGTAGGTTAACTGAGAGTTTTCGAAAACGATTTTTGTGTTACTTATCTGGATATGATCTCAATGAAGATCTTGTTTACTGACTGGTTTTAAATTCTTTATATGTTTGAAAGGTTTTATGATATGTTTAAGTTGCTAAATGCTTTGTTTGAAATTATTGGCATGTTTAATACTTTGTTTTTATCCAAATTATGTTGAATTTGAAGGTTGACACCGCAGGTTAAGTCCTCTCACATTCATCTTGGAAAGATCAAGACATTTCTTCTTCTTCTTCTTCTTCTTGATCATGCTTAGCCCCTCATATACGTTTTGCCTCCCTTTACCTATCCGGGAATTTGGAAGCAAGCAAAGTGGTGAAAGCAAGTTAAAGTTGAAGGTGGCTGAAAGTGAAAGTGTTAGAAAGCAATAATAGGTTTGGGGAAGTCAATCATGAAGATGAGTAACTCGGCACCATTCACATAGCCGGGTGTTTGTGTCTTGCCAAAGTCGGATTGAGCGATATTCCTAACGGGTCATGGTATGTGCATCAAGGGTTTGATGCATCTCAAGAAATTGATGATTGCGGATTTCCTAGGCTTCGGTTATTGTGCACCTCTATCCATGCATCCCAAAAAGTAAAGTAAAAGAAAAAGTGTGAAATAAGCGAAGCTTATTGGTGGAAGATGTTGAAAGTCAAAGTGAAAGTGAAGTTCATCCTTTTCCCGGATTCTAGCACCACATTACCTTACATACATCCCTACCCTTCATGTTTCTTGACCTTTTCTTTTGGGAAGCCCTTGAGACCTTGAGCTTGTTGATTGACTTAGCGGTTTAAATCGGATTATACATGATTAATTTTGATAATTGTGATTTATTATACATTCTATGATTTTATGCAAAGATGAACAACTTTCCTATATTTATAAAATGTTTTGATCATATTGAGTTTTTAATTTCCAGGAAGTACTCTCTTAGAGTGATCTATGATAGTTGCACACCATAAAATGTTTTTGAAGGACTTTTCATTGATTTTCTTGACTTATAATCCATTCTATCTTGTGCCTAAGATTTGGAACTTGCTTGGGGACAAGCAAGGGCTAAGTATGGGGTATTTTGATAGCATGAATTATAGTCTATATTTTGGGGTTTGTTTGGACGTTTTATCTTTCATAATCTGCATGTTTGTATGTACATTATGTGATTTTACTGCCATTTCATCTACCTTTGCGAGAATCGAGGTCTACACCTAGTTTCGTTGTAATTGCAGGTAATATGGTACGTTTTGCATCAAAAAGGAGCAAAAGGAGTCAAGAGTCATTTGGAGCTACATTCAGGAAGCATAGCCATGGATTAAAGATTCACTTTGGACCAGTTTTGAGAGATTCTACATTCAGTTATGAGTCACCTCGGTTGACCAGAGATTCATCTCGACCGAGGCGATCCAGAGACGCCGACTCGACCGAGGCGAATACCTAGGACGCGGCGAGAATATTTTATTCTCGGCTGAGATCTTTTAAAATTGGAAAGTGATCTTATATTTTTGGGCTGAGCTTCTAGAAGGAAGGAGATATGCAGAATCATATATTTTACCTATATTTATGGGATAATATCTTCTTAAGATTTATTATCTTTGGAGGTTTATTTTCCTATAAAAAGGGTTGGATTTTCCACAAATCCGACACCCGCTATCAGCGCAAGCAATCTCGCATACGACGCAGCAGCCGCAGCCTACTCCAATTTGGGAGAGATTTGAAGAACCTTTTTGAAGGTTGAAGGAAGATTGAAGACTATAGCTTTTTATAGCTTTTTGGAGGGTTTTTGTAAGATTGTCTTCAATTCCCTCATTGATTGTCTTGTCTTGTTGGATTGCTATCCAAGGAACGCTTTTGTTTGTGATATTTGATTCAGTTATTGAAGTGTTTTCATTAAATTCTTCTTTGTTCAAATATTCACCTTCTTCCCATATATTTAATACTTTCATTATGATGATGAGTGGCTAATTTCCTTGTGTGATTCTAGGGTGATTGGCTGAAGGTTGTGGGAAAAACAATGATAGAATAATCTTAGATTCCAGTAGGATCCTGAAAGTTCGAGTTTTTAACCTTAACCTTAAGCATCTCGTTCGGTTGATGAACATCTCGGACGGGGTGGAATTCTTCTGACCGAGGTGACTTATCCTATCCTAAACTGAGAGTTAAGTGTTAGAGTTTGCCAAAACCTATTCTTATTACACCTTTCTGGTTCAAAGCAAGCTTAGGATGAGACTTACCCGGTAATTCCTTAGTTCGTGTACCAACGATCATAAGTGTAGGTAATAAAGGTTTGTCCTTTATTGGGGTTTGAGTGTGCTTCCATCCCATCTTTGTGAGTTAGCCTGAGACTTACCCGGTAAAGGTTGATTCTATTCCCTTAGATGGTGTGTTAGTTTGAGGTTATAGTTCTTTATCTTAATTCCTTGAGACTTACCCGGTAATAGGAGTTACGGTTTAGGATTAGTGTGTAGTGAGACTTACCCGGTGATCTACTCCACTTTAGAAACACCTTCCCCACGCAAAAATCTCAGCTTTGTCCGCTTATCTATAGATCTTGAGTTGGAACCACAACTAGATGCTTTAATCCCTAGAATTGCATGTTTGCTTTATTTGACATCTTATTCATCTTTGATTGTATTGATTGCTCTTGTGGTTAGCATTGACATTAGCACACCGTATTGGACTTTGTTTCACCAAGTCCCTGTGATCGACCCCTGGAATTTTCTTGCTTTTACTACGATTGACCCGTACACTGCGGGTTCGCATCCTTGTTTTAAGCTTAAGTCTAGGGTTATAAATTTAAAGCTTGCACACACCGTTTGGAGCGAACAGGAAGCGCGGTGCAATCACTGGACGGGCCGCGATGCGGTCATAGTCGACTTGGTGTCTCTCGTGGATCACCGGTCTAATAGGTCTGGAGGAAGAAGAAGAAGGGGAAGGAGAGGATATGTCCCTCAGGACAAGCTGTCTATCTGAACTCATTTCTCAAACACCCTGTCAGATCACCTCGGTCGGCCTGACAAATCTCAAGAACACCTCGGTCGAGGCACAGGCCGACTGGACCGAGGCGCATAACTGCGCGGCGAATTTCCTCAAAAATCCAGCTCTTTTCCCCCAAAATCACTACAACTAGTTCCTATGGGGTACTTAATCTGTTTCTCAGCAAATGCAGGGGCAACCAAAGCCCAATTTGAAGGAAAACAGTGGAGAGGAACGAGGTTAGGGTTTTTCTTATTTTACCTCGATTCGGTCGATTCAGTTCGTTCTTCTTGCAGATTAGCACTTGCACTGGGATCCTTTACCCTTTCTTTGCAATTTGGAAGCAAGAATCGTCAAAAACGATCGAAGAACGGCGAAGCGAGGCGAATAGGCTACCGCGGTCGAGGAGAAGGTAAAGGAGGAGAGAGAAATTCAGCCCCCCTTTTATACCCTTTTCTGGAACTACTATTACCTCGGTCGAGGTGGTCTCGACTGGACCGAGGTGATACGGCCCGAGGTGGATCTTCAGAAACCCTAGTCGCCTCGGTTGCTCAAGAATCATCTCAGTCGAGGTGGTGTGATAGCAATCGAGATGTGCCTCAGTCAAACTCCGTCTTCTCAAATTCTCAAACTTCTGTCCTTCCAGTTATGCTCCTGGTTTGTACTTCTTCCTTAGATGTCACCTGTTGTCTGTCTAGGACGCCAAAAACAAAACAAAGCAAAGCAAAAGCAACCTATCTTAGACTAGAAAAAAGCGAAAAAGAAAGCAATACCTTGGGTTGCCTCCCAATTAGCGCTTGATTTAAGGTTGCTAGCTGGACCATGATGCGTCTCTCAAACGAGGTATAGTGGTGCAACCACCTCAACCGGAATTTCCAGTTTGTATTTCTTGAGTCTACGACCATTGACCTTGAAGTTTCCACTCATTTCGCCCCAAATCTCAACTGCACCATGAGGAAAAACATGTTTCACAACATAAGGTCCGGTCCATCTAGATTTCAACTTACCTGGAAAGAGGTGGAGGCGGGAGTTGAAGAGTAGAACTAAGTCTCCTTTTTTAAGCTCCTTAGGGATGATACGCTTGTCATGCCATTTCTTCGTCCTTTCCTTATAGATTTTGGCATTCTCATAAGCGTTCAAACGCAGCTTCTCTAGCTCATTGATATCCAATAGCCGCTTCTCGCCGGCTTCCTTAATGTCGAAGTTCAACCATTTGATCGCCCAATATGATTTGTGTTCTAACTCAACGGGCAAATGACAAGACTTCCCATATACCAAATTATAAGGGGTGGTACCTTTGGGAGTCTTAAATGCGGTCCTGTAGGCCCAAAGAGCGTCGTCTAATTTCATGGACCAATCCTTCCTCGTCCTAGAGACGGTCTTCTCCAAAATTGCTTTGATTTCTCTATTCGAGATCTCGACCTGTCCACTAGTTTGAGGGTGATAAGGGGTTGCTACCTTGTGGGTAACCCCATATTTCGATAGAAGTGCCTTAAACTTCCGGTTGATGAAATGCGTTCCTCCATCGCTGATGATGATACGTGGAGCTCCAAAACGTGGAAAGATAGTCCTGTTAAAGAACTTCACAACCACCTTGGCGTCATTAGTGGGAGAAGCAATGGCTTCGACCCATCTAGAGACGTAATCAACTGCTATAAGAATATAGAGGTTTCCTCCGGAGGAGGGGAAAGGTCCCATGAAGTCTATCCCCCATACATCAAAGATTTCCACCTCTTGAATGTTATTAAGTGGCATTTCGTTCCTCCTAGATAAATTCCCTGTTCTTTGGCATGCATCACAAGAGACAACAAACGATTGCACATCTTTAAATAATGTAGGCAAAAAGAAACCGGAACGTAATACCTTAATGCATGTCTTATCGGTGCTAGCATGTCCTCCACAAGGAAGTGAATGACAATGCCGTATGACGCTATTAACTTCATCTTCCGGAATGCATCTTCGAAGCATCCCATCCGGCCCGCGCTTGAATAGTAGCGGTTCATCCCAGTAGTAATGGCGTACGTCCTTGAAGAATTTCTTCCTTTGAGAGTACGTCAATCCGGGCGATATTTCCTGGCAAACAAGATAATTCACAATATCATCATACCAAGGTCCTTTATTATCAGAAAGTTGGTGATTGAATGTTCCACCAACTGAGGATGAATGTCAGAGAAAGGAGTGAGAAGTTTGTTATTTTCAGCAATCTCAGTTGACATCATCTCGCCTTCGACCTCGGTCGAGGCGCAGAGGCGTTGACCGAGATGTTCTTCAGTCGCCTCGCTTGGTCCAGAAAGTGCCTCGGTCGAGGTACTGTAACTGGAACCGAAACTGGAGATCCTCGTCTCCTGGATTAATCTCTCAGTTTTAGCTCCTGGATCTTCTTCCAGTGCCTTTAAGCTCCGTATATGTGCATCACAAGAAGCATCTATACCTTCCTCCATTAAACATAAACTAATAACCCTTTCAAGTGGATCGTTAATAAGGATAGAGCTCACCAATTCTCTTGATTCTTCTTCATCATAGATGTTGAAGATATCATCTCCTAGCTGCTCTCCTTTCATGGCCGCAAGTAATGCAAACTCCACTTCATCTCCGCCAATATTGAATTTCAACTTGGCGTTCTTACAATCCACGTTGCAACCCGAAGTTGCTATAAATGGCCTCCCGAGAATGATAGGAACAGGGTAATCTGTGGGAATGTCAAGTACAACAAAGTCTATTGGTAAATAGAAGTTACCTAACTTCACCGGAACGTCTTCCAAGATTCCCACGGGATGGGTAATGGAGCGATCCGCCATGTATAATCGAATCTTAACCGGCTTGGGCTCTCCAAGTCCGATCTTCACACATAGCTCCAGCGGAATGATGCTCACGCGGGCTCCTAGATCACATAAGGCTTCACAAGTGACATCCCCCACTTGAATGGGAATGCAAAATGAGTCGGAATCTCTCAACTTGGGTGGCATCTTCTCCTTCATGATTTGAATAAGCTCCGAGGATTTAGATGTCATCCTTACTTCACCAAAATCATCCGGTTTCCTCTTCCTTGATAGGATCTCTTTCAAGAACTTCCCATAGGCGGGCATCCCTAGAATAGCATCAAGGAAAGGAATGTTAATGTGTAATTTATTCATCAAGTCAAGGAACTTACCAAAGTGCTTGTCTAGATGTGCTCTGGCCCTTGACTGGGGGAATGGAAGTGGTGGTTTGTATGCAGGAGGTGGAACATAAACTTCAGTTTTCCCCTCCGCTTTCTGTGGCTCCACTTCGGTTGGCATCTCGGCCGAAGTGTTCTTCGACTGCACCTGGACCGAGGTGGTCTTCATCGGTACTAGCACCAACCGAGGCACTGGATCTGTTGTCTTCAGTCCACTCCTCGTTGTTATGGCCATAATATGGCCCTTAGGGTTGCTTTCCGACCTTGCTGGAAGCTTTCCTAGATCTCTTGGCGCTTCATTCGCCCTACTAGCAAGTTGTTGTTCAAAGGCCTTTTGGGCCTTCGAAAATAAAGTCATGGATGTCTCCATAGCACTAAGCTTGATCAAGATGGCCTCCAGCACTGCGTCTTTCTTTTCCGGCTGGGACGAACTTGATCCTTTCCCCTGGCTCTTTAATAGAGTAGAAGAAGAAGAAGAAGAAGAAGGGGAAGAGAGGAAAGGATTAGAGGAATCGTTAGAATTGGAGTTAGAATGATTGTTACCAGAATTTTGGTTGTTCGCCCTGCAATTATTGCTATTGGATCCTCTATTGTTGTTGTAGTTGTTGTTCCGGGAACCGTTGTTGTTGTTACGGTATCCATTGTTGTTATTCCTTGGTCCTTGATCTTCCTTCTTGGTTTGAGCAACCAAGAGTTCCTTCAATTGCTTCACATCATTTCTTCAAAGACGTGAGTTGATTGTTGTTTGGCGGAGCATCTTGGAAGTTAACTCTTTTAACTCCACCTTCAGCTCCTTGGTGGGTATATTTCTCCATATGCAAAGCTTGCTTCTCGATAAAGTCCCAAGCTTCGTCAATCGCCATGTCCATAAATGTACCGGCGGAGAGTAGTTGGAGGTTGAACTGGGTGCTTTCGTCCAGTCCCTTGACGTATATCTCCAACAACTCTATCTTTGGAATCCCATGATGTGGGAAATCCAAAAGAATGTCTTTAAACCTCTCCCATGACTTGGACAAACTCTCCTTGTCCTTCATAATGAATGCATTAATCTTTCCTCTCATTTCAGCGGTCTTAGAGGGGGGAAAGAATTTAGTCAAGAATTCCGTAGTCATCTCTTCCCAAGTGTTGATTTTTCCTAGAGGAAGAGATTGATACCAAGTAAGAGCTCTATCTTTTAAAGAAAAGTAAAAAGGTCTTAGCTTGTAGTTGTTGTTTTCTATTCTTGAGGGTCTCAAGGTCTCCATCAAGATCTCATAGTTTTGAAGATGTTGATGCGGAGATTCCTTCTCTAGCCCTCCGAACTGGCATTGGCGAATCATGGAAAGAAGTTGCGGTCGAAGTTCGTAGTCATGGTCCGCTGGATCTCCTAGGTTAACTCCTGGACGCCTCAGTTGTTGATTGGGGTCCATCCTTTGACCTAGGGTTTGTGGGATTCCTGCAAAAAGAGCGCCTCGGACTGGCATCTGAGGTGGAAGTACCTCGGCCGGGGCATCAGGTACTGGAACCTGCCTCAGTCGAGGGTCTGGAACTGGGACCTGCACCGGTCGAGGATCGGGAACTGGATCTTCCCTCGATCGAAGTAGATATTGGTCTCGTAAGGCTGCCATATCTGCTTCAATCGCTTCGGTTCTGGTGCGAGTTTCTTCTTTCTCTTGCCTCAGTTCTTCTCTGTTGAGGCGTAGCTGTTCTAACGCCTCCTTCAATTCGGCCTCAAGATCGCGATTGTCTTGGTTGCCCATCTTCGCTTCTCTTAAGCGTCGTTTATAAGTCTTTTCTGGTTCGGGATCGTAAGGAACGATTTCCTTTCCAGTGCGGGTTCTTCGCATAAACCTAAGAAAGAACCTGTGAAAGTCACTCAAGTAGAGTGGTTAGTAGACAAGGGGTCAAGTGCCCCAAAAGCGTACCGCAACCGGCTTGGTCTAGACCAAGTCCCCGGCAACGGCGCCAAAAACTTGTTCGCTCCAAACGGTGTGTGCAAGCTTTAAATTTATAACCCTATATGTAAGCTTAAAACAATGATGCGAACCCGCAGTGTACGGATCAATCGTGTAAAAAGCAAGGAGTTCCAGGGGTCGATCACAGGGACTTAGTGAAACAAAGTCGGAATAGGTAAGCTTTAGCAATTACTAACCACAAAGCAATTAAACAATCAAAGATGATAAAAGTCAATAAAGGAAATATGCAATTCTAGGGATTAAAGCATCTAGTTGTGGTTCCAACTCAAGATCTAAAGATAAGCGGACAAAGCTGAGATTTTTGCAAAGGGAAGGTGTTACTAAAGTGGAATAGATCACCGGGTAAGTCTCACTACTCACTAATCCCAAACCGTAACTCCTATTACCGGGTAAGTCTCAAGGAATTAAAATAAAGAACTATAACCTCAAACTAACACACCACCTAAGGGAATAGAATCAACCTTTACCGGGTAAGTCTCAGGCTAACTCACAAAGATGGGATGAAAGCACACTCAAACCCCAATAAAGGATAAACCTTTATTACCTACACTTATGATCTTAGGTAAACAAACTAAGGAATTACCGGGTAAGTCTCATCCTAAGCTTGCGTTGAACCAGGAAAGGTGTAATAAGAATAGGATTTGGCAAACTCTAACACTTAACTCTCAGTTTCGGATCAGATAAGTCACCTCGGTCAGCCAAATTCCATCCCGGCCGAGATGTTCATCGACTGAGCGAGATGCTTAGGGTTAAGGTAAAGACTCGAACTTTCAGGGTCCTACTGCGATTTAAGATTATTCTATCATTGTTTTTCCCACAACCTTCAGCCAATCACCCTAGAATCACACAAAGAGATTAGCCACTCATCATCATGAAAGTATTAATCAAATATATGGGAAGAAAGAGAATAATTGAACAAGAAAACCTTAAGAGAAAAGCTTCAATAACTGAATCAATTATAAAACCAACAAGCGTTCCTTGGATAGAAATCCAACAAGACAATCGACAAAGGAGGGAATCTAGGATGATCTTACAAAAACCCTTCAAAAAGCTATAAAAGCTATAGACTTTCTTCCTTCAACCTTCAAAAAGGTTCTTCAAATCTCCCAACTTGAGTATGGCTGCAGCGGTGTATATAACACAATCGCTGGTATAGCATGATATTGATTTGTGGAAAATCCAACCCTTTTTATAGGAAAATTACTCTCCAAAGATAAGATATCTTAGAAAGATCTCTTCCCATAAAAATAGGTAAAATATATGGTCTAACTTATCTTCTTCCTTCCACGAATCCAGCCTAAAAATATAAGATCCTCTTTCCAAAGATAAAAGATCTCATCCAAGAATAAAATATTCTCGCCGCGTCCCAAGTGTTCGTCTCGGTCGAGTCGACTCCTCTGGATCACCTCGCTCGAGGTGACTCTATAGTCAACCGAGGTGAATCACAACTGAATGTGAAATCTCTCAAATCTGGTCCAAAGTGAATCTCTAATCCATGACTATGCTTCCTGGAATATTCCTTAAGTTCTTGAATGTAGCTCCAATGACTCCATAGCTCCTTTTGCTCCTTTTTTATGCAAAACGTGCCATTTTACCAACGATTACAACAAAACTAGGTGTAGACCTCGATTCCCGCAAAGGTAGATGAAACAACAATAAAATCACATAATATACATACAAACATGCAGATTATTGAAGATAAAACGTCTAAACAAACCCCAAAATATAGACAATAATTCATGCTATCAATTGAAAACTCCACCTTGATTAAAATGTTGTATAAGTGTTGATGATGGAAGACTTAACACAAATGTAGTAGTTGGATATACTAACAATGTATTGATTATATTCTCTAGATGTTTGGTTGGTTTGCATTCAGTGCAGGTTTTATCTAAAGGTCAAAGGGTCTTGATATGAATCTTAAGGACCTTGAAGTATAACTCAAGGACAAAGGAAGATAGCGTTTACAAAGGGACGAATTCAAGAACCTTTGAGTTATAGATGCACGAAACAAGGATTTAAATGAGCTGAAGATTTTCCAGGAAGATTTTTTTAACAGAAAGATCTCATCAACCGAAGAAAGATCTCAACCGAAGATTAGAGAATCTTTTCAGAAGATTTTTTAAACAAAAAGCGGCAAGAATAATATCTTCTCTCTCTTAATTCAAAAGACGAGAAGATCAAGGAGCTAAGGATTGGATGTGTTCTCAGGAGCGAGCTGAAGATTTGCAATGTCTACCTTATCTCGAAAAAAGAAAAGATCTTCATGGAGAAGAAGATTCATCTTCAAACGGTAATCTCTACAACGGCTAGAAGACCTCTCCATAGAAGAGTATAAACGAAAATGATGGTCGAAGAAGACATATACACAAGCTTACACAGGAAAACATCTTTACATCTTCTAGCAACCTGATCATCTTCATTTGTTGTTTTTCTTTCTCTCATTTACACTAAAACTTATCCCCTTACAGAGAGAAAACATTAAAACTCCATTGGAAGATCGAAATAGTGTTATACTAGAGTGTGTATTACTTTGCGAAATAACTAGGCTATTATAGCTAGGTTAAGAGTTGAAGCTAGATCGTAGCATTGGCTGCAGTGAGAGAAGAAGGGGATTTCTTCTAGTTTGTATCTTGGACTCTTTGAAGCTGATAATAGATAGTTAGATCCTAAGGCTATACCTTGGGACGGAGAGTAGGCTATTAGAGCCGAACTTCGTAATTGTATCGATCTTTTCAATTCCGCACCATATATACTTTATTGTGACTAACTTAGTTTTGCAGGAGCAAGAAGTCAAGACCCTTGAAAAGAGTTTTAAAGTCCTTGAAATTAAAGTTTCACAAAGAGCACAGATTGACATCAAGGCCCTTGAAAGGAGTTTCAAGGCCTTGAGATTTGGTTTGCGAAAAGTTCCCATACTCTATTCAACCGCCCTTATAGAGTATCTTTTAATCTTTTATTTCACCTACCGGTTCTTCAATTGGTATCAGAGCTAGACTCACGTTTATTGATTTAACCATCAATGATACTAATCATGAATCTTATAGGTGATGGTGGATTTGCTCAAGCAAGATCCTCATGCGTATGTTCATTATTGACCAGGACATGGAGCTTTGGAGCATCATTCAAAATGGACCTAAAGTTCCAATGACAACGGTTGAAGATGTCCAAGTCCCAAAGAAGGAAGCTGACTTCACACAAGCTGACTTGGACAGTGTGTCAAAGAATTACAAGGCAATGAACTTACTATATTGTGGATTATATGCAAATGAATTCAACCGCATCTCATCATGCAAGAGTGCTAAAGAAATATGGGCCAAACTTGTTGTCACTTACGAAGGAACAAGTCAAGTCAAGGAAACAAATATTAGCATCTTTCTCAGACAATACGAGTTGTTGAAGATGAATCCAAATGAAACAGTCAGAGAAATGTTCACCAGATTCACTGAGATTGTGAACAATCTAGACTCACTAGGAAAGATCTTCACAAATGAGGAGAAAGTGAGGAAGGTTCTAAGGAGCCTACCTAAATCCAAGTGGGGACCAAAGATGACTGCTATTGAAGAAGCTCAAAATCTCACAACTCTTTCTCTTGATGACCTACTTGGAAAACTCATCACACATGAAACAGTTCTTGGTGAAGAAGATGGAGAACTCCCATCCAACTCCAAGAATTTGGCATTAAAATCCTGAAGAGCTGAAATACCATCTGATAAAGAGGGCAGTAATGATGATGAAGAAGAAGATGCAATCGCCATGATCTCCAAGGGTCTCGCAAGAATTCTTAAGTTAAAGAAACAATCTGTAAATAGAGAATTTCCACGAGCATCAAAACCCCGAGGTAAGTTTTCTAACTCTAATAAGAAAACAAGAGTATTGACTTGTTTTGAATGTGGTGAAACAGATCATCTTGTGAAGGATTGTCCACAAAAGAAGAGGACCAACTTCAAGAAAACCGATCGAAAGAAGAAAGCCATGGTTGCTTCATGGAGTGATTCAGAATCCACAAATGAACCAGAAGATGAAAATGAACAAGCAAACTTGTGTCTCATGGCCGATCATGAAGATGACTCAAATTTGTACATTGACAATGTGGTAAGTACAATCATGTCTCATCCTGAGATTGACCTTAAACAATTCCTTAAAGATATTATCTTAAGTGATAAGGAACATAGAATAAGGATAAATTCTTTAAAAGAAAAGCTTCATGAACAAGATAGACTATTGAGTGAAAAGTTTCTGGAAACTGAAAGTCTTAACACAAAAAAGGAAGATCTTGATGACAATATGAAGGCCTTGGGATCAGAAAATCTGATTCTCAAGGACAAACTATCCTCTCTTCTTCGAAACTATTTTGGTCTAAAGAAAGAGAAAGTTGATCTGACTTTGATGTGTCAAGACTAGAAGGCAGCACTTATTAAGTTTACTCGTTCAAAAGCTAATCTGGAAAGAATGATGGGTGAACAACAGTCTTCTCTTAACAAAAATGGTATAGGTTATCATAAGAGCTTTCCTAGAAAACCTACCACCACTTTTGTCAAGGCCAAATGAATCATTCATATGCCTACATGCTTGTACTGTTGTAAAAAGGGTCATGTCAAATCTACATGTCCTTATAGAAGAAATGATCCTTATATCATCAGAAACACCTATCCTTTATGTCTAAGGAAACAGGTCAATCAAATCTTGGTTCCTAAAGGTACTAGACCACCAAACATGATCGAACCTGAGTATAAACCAAAATATGCCATTTGGTCGACCCAGAAAGGTTGGTGTTTGATGTTTTGCAGGATATCATCAAGGTAAAGGAGCACAAATGGATATTATATAATGGTTGCTCAAGACACATGAGTGGAAAAAGCTCTTTATTCTCAGATTTAAAGAAGCAATCATTTGGAACCATTACTCTTGGTGATAAAGGAAAGTGTGACATAATTGGTATTGGTAAAATTTTCTATAATTCATCCAACTTTATTGATGATGTTTATTTAGTTGATGACTTGAAATATAATCTGCTAAGTATATCTCAAATTTGTGATAAAGGCAATAAAGTCATGTTTGATTCAGAAAAATGTGAGGTTCAAGACAAAAAGACGGGTGAATTGCTGCTTACTGCTCCTAGATGTAATAATGTTTACTCTTTGAGTATTAACCAAGTTGCAGGAACTAAGCTAAAATGTCTAAAGGCCTTGACTGATGATCCAAGGCTTTGGCATAGAAGACTTGGTCACGTAAGCATGCATACCATGTAGAAGCTACTTACAAAAGATTTGGTACGTGGTTTGCCAAACCTAAATTTCAAGGTTAATGACTTATGTAACGCGTGTACACAAGGTAAACAAACAAGAGGTTCATTCAAACCTAAGAAAGCTGTAAGTTCTTCTCGACCCATTGAACTTTTACACATGGATCTTTATGGACCTATGTGTGCCAAATCTCTCAGAGGAAAACAATACATCCTTGTTATTGTGGATGATTTCTCTCGTTTTACATGGATATCTTTTCTACGAGAAAAATCTGAAGCTTTATTTGAGTTTTAAAAATTGTGTAAGGAGTTACAAAGTTTGAAAAACCTACCAATCGTTTCTATAAGAAGTGATCATGGTAGAGAATTTGATCAACTGAAGTTTGATTTGTTTTGTGCAAAATGTGGTATTTCACATAATTTTTCAGCTCCTAGAACTGCTCAACAAAATGGAGTTGTGGAACGAAAGAACCGCACTCTTGAGGATATATCTAGGTCAATGCTTTTAGAAAACAATTTGCCAAAAAATTTTTGGGCTGAAGAAGTAAATAGTGCAAATTATATTTTAAATAGATGTTTAATTCGCCCTATTTTGAAAAAGACTCCTTATGAACTCTTCAAAGGAAGAAAGCCAAATATTTCATATTTCAAACCCTTTGGATGTTCTTGTTTTGTTCATAACAATGGCAAAGATAATCTTGGGAAATTTGATGCACGTAGTGATGCAGCTATATTCATAGGATATGCTTCAAATAGCAAAGGTTATCGTGTTTATAACAAACGTACCAAAATTGTTGAGGAAAGCATTCATATTATTTTTGATGAAAGCAATGATGGTACATTGAGTGAGAGTTTTGCAGATCTAAATCTAAATCAAAGAGAAGATCATAATTCGGATGAAGAGGAAGATCCTAAAGATCAAGACAAGAATATGCAGGAAAAGATTCAAGATACCAAAGAAAACCCTCAAGACCTTGAAACACAACTTCAAGACCTTGAAACTGGAAACTATGATAACAGAACTCCACTTCAAGGGCTTGAAACTCAACTTCAAGGCCTTGAGATTGGATCAACAGGAAATGCATCAATGGCACCTGAATCTATCCAAACATATGAAGTTCAACTTCTGGATCTACTCCATCTAGCAAAAGAAGAAAAGTTCAACAATCCTCATGTCATCCACAAGAGAATGTGATCATAGATCAAAATGCTGGAGTTCAAACTAGATCTAAAGTGAACAATCTATGTGCCTTCTCTACTTTTGTATCACTTGTCGAGCCAAAGAACTACATTCAAGCTCTTCAAGAACCAGATTGGATCATTGCCATGCAAAATGAATTAAATAAATTTGAGAGGAACAAGGTATGGACTCTTACTTCAAGACCAAAGCATCAATCAGTTATTGGCACGAAATGGGTATTTCGAAACAAATTGGATTAAAGTGGCAAAGTCATGCGAAACAAAGCACGACTTGTAGCGCAAGGTTATAACCAAGAAGAAGGTATTGATTATGAGGAGACTTTTTCTCAAGTTGTCAGGTTAGAAGCCATACGTATGCTACTTGCATTTGCATCTTTCGTGAGGATAAAACTTTTTCAAATGGATGTAAAATGTGCTTTTCTAAACGGCTTCTTAGAAGAAGTCTACGTTGCTCAACTTCCTGGTTTTGAAAATGATGAATATCCAGATCATGTTTTTAATTTAGACAAAGCTCTTTACGGTCTTAAGCAAGCTCCTCGAGGTTGGTATGAAAGATTGTCTAAATATCGTCTTGAAAACAATTTTAAAACAGGCTTGATTGATAAAACATTGTTTATCAAAACTAGAGGCAACGACATTCTACTAGTACAAGTCTATGTTCATGATATATTATTCGGTGCTACTAATGATTCCCTTTGCAAGGAATTTTCAGATATTATGTGCAGGGAATTTGAGATGAGCTTAATGGGAGAGCTAAATTTCTTTCTTGGACTTCAAGTTACACAAGCAAAGAAAGGAATTTTTCTCAATCAAAGCAAGTATACTAAAGACTTGCTTAAGAAGTACAAAATTGATCAATCTAAGGTTGCAAAGACTCCTATGAGTTCAACACTTTCGCTAGATCATGACAAGAATGGCAAACGTGTAGTACAAAAGGAGTATTGAGGTATGATCGGTTCATTGTTGTATCTAACTATTAGTCGTCCTGACATTATGTTTAGCGTGTGCATGTGTGTAAGATTTCAAGCTGATCCTAAAGAGTCACACTTGATAGCTGTGTAAAGAATTTTTTGGTATCTCAATGGCACTAAGGGTCTAGAGTTATGGTACCCACGTCAAAGCTCGTTTTATCTTGTTGGGTATTCAAATGAAGACTTTGTAGGTTAGAAGGTTGAGAGAAATAGTACTTCTGGATGTTGTCAATTCTTAGGGTCATCCCTAATTAGTTGGCACTCCAAGAAGCAAAATTTTGTTGCCTTATCCACAGCTGAAGTTGAATATATAGCTGTAGGAGCCGTTTGTGCTCAAAATCTTTGGATTGCTCAACAACTTCGTGACCTTGGATTTGACTTGAGAGGTATTCCTATAAAATATGATAATACTAGTGCTATTTCTATAACCAAAAATCTTGTGCAACATTCAAGGACTAAGCATATTGATGTAAGGCATCACTTCATAAGTGATCATGTTGAGAAAGGGTATGTTTCGATTTCTTTTATCTCAACTAACTTGCAGCTTGCATATATCTTTACCAAGGCTCTTCCTGAGGAACAATTTAATCAATCTAGTGTTATTTCTATAACCAAAAACGAGTTTTAATCATTCCTACGCATGCAGTCCAATTAATGATTTCAAGGGTCTTCAAATGAAATTCAAGGAGCCTTGAAACATATTTCAAAGGGTATATCAATAAAACGGATTAATAAGAAATCATATCTTTTAGATATTGAATTATCTAATTTTTATTCTTTAAAAGGGATTTGAAAAGGTTTTGTTCTCAGATTCAAAGGATTTTGAAAAGAGGTTACCAAAAATTTATGGAAGGAATTTTTATCATCTATGATTTTCCCAAGATCTTAAAAATCTTTTGATCTTACGTTGATAAGACTTTTTCCCATAAAACCCTCTTTATTTATTCCGCTTCCCTTTTCCTTTGAAAGAACGATGCTTTACTCTTCTGATTTTCCAAAACCCTCTTCATCTTCCTCTCAAAATTTTCTCAATGGCATCCAAGAAACCTTCAATCAACGAAACAACATCTTCTGTCCCTGAATGACAGAGGATTGTTCAAGTATCGTCTGATTCTGACTCAAGTTCCGAATCTGGGTCAAGTTCAAGTTCATCAGGTTTTTCAAGCGACGTAGATATTTTTGCTAAAATATGGCTCCCATCAAGTTTGTTCGCTAACCCAAGAGCAACTAAGAAATGGCTCACAAAGTATGATGATTGTTATCAGTGCATGTGTGAGCTAGTCCATTGCGAACCGTTTACCTGCTCTTCTATGCCGGGATTAGAAGTGCTCCAAGCAAGCTCTATTTGGATCATGTTAAACCCAGAAGAATCATCATACCCACGACTGACCACATTGTTCTATGCAAACTTAACGTCAAGACGATAGAGAGGTGAATGGATTCTAGATTCTGTTATCAAAGGTAAGAAAATTACCATTACTTCTGAGATTTTAGCCGATATCTTTGGATGCTTCAGAATAGTCAAACCCTAATAGAACTATAAGGCTAGCCAAAGAACAGTGTCTCCTTCCTAATGCCTTATCACCACCCACTATCACCTGTTTAACTCTGAAGGCCAGAATAATTTATGCTACTTTAGACAGATGCATAGTCCCTAGGTTTGCCAACAAAGACAGTATAACCAATGTTGTGCTGACTTTAGTTTACAATGTGATGAATTGGTTGAAAGTGAATCTGCCTGAAATTCTCTTGTCTCACATGGTGAATGTTATTAATTCTCCAAGTACCAATCATATGCCTTATGGGAATCTGCTTTCCATAATATTCAGACATTTTTTAGTTGATTTTTCTGATGAGGATTTGTATATTAACAATGGAGGATTGGATGAAGCTTTCTTCGAGACAATAGGAATTCAGAAGACTAAAGTGGGATTTAGTACTGTATGGTTGTTAAAGGAGCAGCCTGAATGGAATTTTTCTACACAACGGCGGTTGGCATTTATAGAAGAGTCATTGAACTCATTGAGATCTGATTTTGTGGATTTTAGAGTTTCACTGACTGATAAGATGGAAAAAAACTCAAGACTTACTGGGTATTCTCAATAAGAAAATTAACCAGTTGTTCCATGTAAGTGCTCTGTCTATAACAATTGCTAGTAGTATAAAGCCAATATAAGAGGTTGATGGACAGAAGACTCAAAAGGATGCTGAAAAGGTGATGGATCAATGTCATAAGATTGTTAAGGATAAACCCATTCGTCAACCATTGGCAGAAGACCCAGATATTTTGACGATTGAAGAGTTTGGGGTAGTCAAGAAATATGACAAGAATTCTGCACAAAGAGGAACAGAATTATCTCTCAAAGAGCGTGATCTCCCTGATGCTAAGGATCGGTGGAGAGATATGTGCTTACGAGACTATTATGGGAAATGAAGCTCCTCCAAGTGGTAAAAGGAAACTTGAAGGTCTCTACCTGTCATGACTGTTTTGAAAATTTTTTTATGGTTTGTGAAAATACTCTCGTTTTTGGGTTTGTAATCGTATTTTAAGACTCCTTGATTTGACTGTTTTTTCTCCCTTGTTGAAAGGCAAAGGTGGAGAAATATGATCCGACATATCGATATACTGCATTATGCATTTTTAGATTTTCATATGCATTGCTACACTAACAAATGCAGGTACGATAAAACATTTGTGTTGTCTTCCATCAAGGGGGAGATTGATAACTCCACCTTGATTAAAATGTTTTACAAGTGTTGATGATGGAAGACTTAACACAAATTTAGTAGTTGGATATACTAACAATGTATTGATTATATTCTCTAGAAGTTTGGTTGGTTTGAATTTAGTGCAAGTTTTATCTTAATGTCAAAGGGCCATGATATGAATCTCAAGGACTTTAAGTATAACTCAAGGACAAAGGAAGATAGTGTTTACAAAGGTACGAATTCAAGGACCTTGGAGTTATAGATGCACGAAACAAGGATTCAAATGAGCTGAAGATTTTCCAGGAAGATATCTTGAACAGAAAGATCTCATTAACCGAAGATTAGAGAATCTTTTCAAAAGACTTTCTCAACAAAAAGCGGCAAGAATAATATCTTCTCTCTCTCTCGATTCAAAAGACGAGAAGATCAAGGAGCTAAGGACTCGACGTGTTCTCAGGAGCGAGCTGAATATTTGCAACGTGTACCTTATCTCAAAATAAGAAACGATGTTCATGGAGAAGAAGATTCATCTTCAAACGGTCATCTCTACAACGGCTAGAAGACCTCTCCATAGAACAGTATAAATGAAGATGATGGTCGATAAAGACACATACACAAGCTTACACAGGAAAACATCTTTACATCTTCTATCAACATGATCATCTTGATTCGTTGTTTTTATTTCTCTCATTTATACTAAAGGGTATCCCCTTAGAGAGAGAAAACATCAGAGCTCCATTGGAAGATCTAAATAGTGTTATACTTGAGTGTGTGTTACTCTGCGAAGTAAATAGGCTATTATAGCTAGGTTAAGAGTTGGAGCTAGATCGTAGAATTGGATACAGTGAGAGAAGAAGGGATTTCTTCTAGTTTGTATATAGGACTCTTTGAAGTTGATAATAGATAGTTAGATCCTAAGGCTATACCTTGGCACGGAGAGTAGTCTATTTAGAGCCGAACTTCCTAAACATATCCTCGTGTCGATCTTTTCAATTCCCCACCATATATACTTTACTGTGACTAACTTTGTTTTAGAGGAGCAAAAAGTCAAGGCCCTTGAAAGGAGTTTCAAATTCCTTGAAATTAAAGTTTCACAAAGAGCACAAATTGACATCAAGGCCCGTGAAAGGAGTTTTAAGGCCTTGAGATTTGGTTTGTGAAAAGTTCTCATACTCTATTCAACCTCCCTTCTAGAGTATCTTTTAATCATTTATTTCACCTACCGGTTCTTCAATGTGCCTTAGACACTCGTGTTGATGTTGAGGTTATAATGTAGCCATCTGTGAGCTTGTTATTGTCTTGAGGGTTAGATTGACGTTGTAGGTTGGTTTTGGTTATGGAGACGAGTCTCCTAACCCTTGCAGTTTGTGATGTTGTGTGCCTTGCTATTGCAGGTGTTGATATCTTCCCCAAGGGGAAGCTGTGACGTGGTATTGGATACGAGTATATGAGGTAAGTCCATAGGACATACTTAGCGTTCAGTTGTGAGTTTGTATGATTGTGATGGTTGTGTGTGTTCTTATGATTGTGCATTTATAACCTAAACCGGACTAGGATGACCTTTATTACTTTAAATGGCCCAAGTGTATTATAACGGGTTGTGACCATGTTAGCATGAAATATTGTGATATTTTAGGCACGTTTTCTAGATGTATTTCATCCATATTGGTGTTCATTGATAAAGCATTGAAGCAATTGTGAGCTAGTTTGTCTATATTATCGATATAGAGGTCTACATAAGCTTTGTGTTGATTGTAAGCGAATAAGAGCTAAAACCAAACGAATTAAGAGAGAATGGAGATGAATTGAGCATGTCCAAGGATTGAGGACACCACAAAGGAGCTAAGGAAGATTCTAGGATAAAAATGGCACAAAACAAAGGGAATTACGAGCTACCTATGTTTCCACGCTCTAAAATACGGCCGTAATGGAATCCACGCTCTAAACCACGGCCGTGGAACTTGGCAACACAAGCGTGGAGCATTCCAGTAAGTTACACGGCCGTGGAAGTTATGAAGCACTGTAATCCAATTCCACGCTCTAAACCACGGGCGTGGAATCCTCTATGACCGTGATTTAGGCGATCTTTTAACGTACAAATTAAAGCCACGATCTTTTACATATGGGCTGAGAAGAGATATTTTATCTTGCCTTATAAAAGGACTGAAGGAAGGAGAATTCAGCACCTTCGCTTACGCCGCTTACACCTCCACTAAGTTCGCGCTTAGATCTCGCTTACGTCTTCGCATAGAGCATTATCGCTTGGAGGGTATTATTGGACGTACGAAGATTACGTCTTTTGTCCTTAGGTTTGATTAGAAGATGGATTGACATCCCGTTCTTCGTTCTTATCAAGGATTGTGATTATTTGTGTTATTCTAAATCCGATATACATTGTTGCTCTTGTTTGTGGATTTGAGCAATCACGATCAATCACGAGCAAGAGCTCGTTTGGACAAACACTTTGGTAAATTCCTTGAACTTATGTCTAAATTGCATATTAACATTCCGTTCATGGATGCTATTTTAGGAATGCCGACATATGGCAACTTCTTGAAGGAAATACTCTCCAACAAAAGGAAGTTGGACGAGTATGGGGAAGTAAGAATGACAAAGAGATCCTCGGAGTTGATTCAAACGATGAAGGAGGAGATGCCTCCTAAGCTAAGAGACCCGGGATCCTTTTGTGTGCCAATTGGAGTGGGAGAAGTGAAGTATGAAGCCCTTTGTGATCTTGGAGCAAGTGTAAGCATCATACCGCTTGCACATTGCAACAAAGTTGGGCTAGGAGAGCCAAAACCGGTCAAGATGACCCTCTACATGGCGGACCGTTCTATCACTCACCCGGTTGGGATCTTGGAGGACATTCTGGTGCAACTAGGGAAGTTCTATGTGCCGATTGATTTTGTTGTCTTGGACATTCCGGCGGACTATCCGGTTCCCATCATCCTAGGGAGACCTTTCCTAGCCACTTCCGGATGCTTGGTGGATTGTAAGAATGGAATTCTCTCCTTCAACGTAGGAGAAGAGAATATCAAGTTCAAGCTGTCCACAATGATGAAAGGGCCAACCCTTGATGAAGATCTATTCAAAATTATCGAGCAAGAGGAGTCTAGAGAAATTGTGAGCTCGATCTTGATCAAGGACCCCTTGGAGAAGGTTCTTAGCTTGAGTTTGATGGAGGAAGGTGTTGAGGAAGCTTGCAATGAAGAAATCAAAGCCTTTGAAGCATTAGAAAAGGAGACAAGAGCTGAATTTGAAGTTCACGAGAGCATGCTAAGTACCTGTAGGAACCACGGTCGTGGAGGGTGTTCCACGGCCGTGGAACTCACTGGAGCGCTCCGAAGAGCAAGCTTTGCAAGGTCCACGGCCGTGGATGTGGCAGGATCCGTGGAGTTTCCCGTGATTTCCCCAAAAGCAGCCCTTGTTGTTGATCAAGCTTCAAGGAGTCTTGGAGAACCTTCATTTGCTTTGGATTCATCTCATCCAACGTTATTTGGATCGTCTCCGCTCGATAAAGGTCCTCCTAAACTTGAACTCAAACCCCTCCCCTCTCATTTGAAGTATGCTTTTCTTGGTGATAATTCTACATATCCTGTGATTGTGAATGCATGCTTGAATAATGATGAACTTGCTAAGTTGTTGCATGAGCTAAGATTGCATAAGAAAGCCATTGGCTATACTATTGATGATTTAGTTGGCATTAAGCCCTCTTTGTGCATGCATAAGATATTGATGGAAGATGACCATAAACCCTCTATTGAACATCAAAGAAGATTGAATCCTATAATGAAAGAGGTAGTCAAGAAAGAGATCATTAAGTTGCTAGATGCGGGAATCATCTATCCTATTTCGGATAGTAAGTGGGTTAGTCCCGTTCATGTAGTTCCTAAGAAGGGTGGGATGACCGTAGTGACTAATGAGAACAATGAACTAATCCCAACTAGGACGGTTACGGGATGGAGGATGTGTATTGACTATAGGAAATTGAACATGGCCTTTAGGAAAGATCACTTCCCTCTCCCTTTCATTGACCAAATGCTAGAGAGGTTAGCTCAACATTCTCACTTTTGCTACTTAGATGGCTATAGTGGATTCTTCCAAATCCCTATCCACCCCGATGACCAAGAGAAAACCACATTTACATGCCCATGGGGAACTTTTGCATATAGGAGAATGCCATTTGGGTTGTGTAATGCACCCGCCACCTTTCAAAGGTGTATGATGGCTATATTTTCTAAGTACATTGAGAATATCATGGAAGTGTTTATGGATGACTTTTTTGTTTATGGTTCTTCCTTTGATGATTGCTTAGCTAACTTGTCACTAGTGCTTAAGAGATGTGAGGAGACAAACCTTGTCTTGAATTGGGAAAAATGCCACTTCATGGTAAGTGAAGGTATTGTGTTGGGACACTTGGTGTCCAACCGTGGCATTGAGGTTGATAGGGCCAAGATTGAAACGATAGAGAAGTTGCCACCACCTACCTCGGTGAAAGGGGTAAGGAGTTTCTTAGGGCATGCCGGTTTTTACCGGAGGTTTATTAAAGACTTCTCTAAGATTTCTAAGCCTCTTACTAACCTACTAATGAAAGATGTTGAGTTTGTTTTCTCCAAGGATTGCCTTGAGGCTTTTTGTAGGTTGAAGAACGCTTTGATCTCTGCACCTATCATGCAACCTCCGGATTGGAGTCTACCATTTGAGATCATGTGTGATGCAAGTGATGTAGCCGTTGGGGCTGTTTTGGGGCAAAAGAAAGATGAGCGCACATGACATTTATTATGCTAGCAAGACGCTAGATGATGCCCAACTCAATTATGCTACCACCGAGAAAGAGTTACTAGCGGTGGTGTATGTATTTGAGAAGTTCCGCTCATACCTTGTTGGAGCGAAGGTCATTGTGTATACGGATCATGCTGCGATCCGTTATCTCCTTACAAAGAAGGATGCCAAGCCTAGGTTGATTCGGTGGATCCTTCTTCTTCAAGAGTTTGATTTGGAAATCTGGGACAAGAAGGGGTCCGAAAATTCTGCGGCGGATCACCTTAGTAGACTCCCACCATTGGAGTTTGAGAGAGATGACATCCCGATTGATGACTCGTTCCGGGATGAGTAATTGCAAATGGTGGAGGAGTGCTTGTTCCAAGTGTCTAGAGGAAGTGAGCCATGGTATGCCGACATTGTGAACTATCTTGTGTGTGAGGAAGTGCCTCCCGATTTGTCATATGTCCAAAGGAAGAAGTTCTTCAAAGATGTGAGGCACTACTATTGGAGTGAACCACTTTTGTTCAAGAGAGGGCAGGATGGAGTCTTTAGAAGATGCATACCGGAGGATGAGGTGGAGAGTGTGATCCGCCATTGTCATTCCTTGCCATGTGGAGGGCATGCTAGCTCACACAAGACATGTGCGAAGGTGTTGCAATCAGGCTTCTTTTGGCCAAGTTTGTTCAAGGATGTGCAAAATTTTGTGGTAACTTGTGATGCTTGCCAAAGAACGGGCAACATCTCAAGGAGGAATGAGATGCCCTTGAACAACATACAAGAGGTGGAGATATTTGATGTGTGAGGTGTGGACTTCATGGGACCATTCCCCTCTTCATGTGGCAACCTCTACATCCTATTGGCGGTGGACTATGTTTCAAGATGGGTGGAGACAATCGCCTCTCCCACAAATGACGCCAAAGTTGTGGTGCGGTTATTCAACCGAGTGATCTTCCCTAGGTTTGGAACACCAAGGGTGATCATAAGTGATGGAGGGAAGCACTTTACTAATAGGAACTTTGGGGCACTTTTGGCTAAGTATGGGGTGACTCATAAGGTGGCAACACCTTACCATCCCCAAACTAGTGGCCAAGTGGAGATCTCCAACCGGGAGATCAAGGGAATTCTTGATAAGACGGTCTCTAGGACGAGAAAAGATTGGGCTATGAAGCTCGATGATGCCTTGTGGGCATATAGAACCGCTTTCAAGACACCAATTGGCACCACTCCTTACAAGTTAGTCTATGGCAAGTCTTGCCACCTTCCGGTAGAGATGGAGCATAGAGCTTATTGGGCCATTAAGTGGCTAAATTTTGACCTCAAGGAGGCCGGTGAGAAGAGATTGCTTGATATGAATGCTCTTGAGGAGATCCGTTTGGATGCTTACGAAAATGCCCGGATCTACAAGGAGAGGACCAAACGTTGGCATGATAAGCTCCTCATCCCGAAGGAGTTGAGTGAAGGTGACCTTGTCCTTCTCTTCAATTCAAGGCTGCGGCTCTTCCCCGGAAAGCTAAAGTCAAGGTGGACCAGTCCCTATGTGGTGAAGAAGATATTTCCCCATGGAGCAATTGAGATAGGAGTGGAGCATTGTGGAGATTTTAAGGTGAATAGGCACCGGTTGAAGAAGTATATCCCGGGAGCTCCGGTGGATATGATTGCCCCACTTCACCTTGAGTAGAACGCCCCCGAGTTTGGTCAAGCTAATGACCTTAAAGAAGCGCTTGATGGGAGGCAACCCATTGGTAACGTTTTCCCCTTTTCGTTTTTGTTTTTGTTTTGATTTTTCTGTTTTTGTGTGTTTGGTGTGCTTTGTTGTGTGCTAGAGTCTTGGTAGCATGGAGACCTTGCATGGCATGTGAATGATGATGAATCCCTCATCAATTATGGGTGGAGCGGACGCGGGATTTGGAAGGCTAGCGGTGCCTAGCGCGGATCCCGATGCCATGATGAACATTTAGAGCTCTCTACCATTGTTGATAGGATCATCAACCATCAATCCACTTGAGAAATCCCAAATACCAAAGCAAACCATTTTTACATTGTGAGAACCCTCTTTCACTCTTCTTTGCTTGAATGCCACATTGGGGACAATGTGTTTCTAAGTATGGGGTGGGGTTTGTATGATCTTTTGCATGATTAGCATCTAGGGTAGTTTCTTTTTGTCACATCTCTTGCATTGTACATAGATAGTTCGAAAAAATCCAAAAAAAAATCAGAAAATTTTAAAAAAAATTTAGTGCTTCTAAGCTTGGGAATGATCCTTATGATGAAATTGTCTTGTGAATTGGCTATGTATGGCCTTGTGTGTGAATAGATGAATGCATATGTGGACTTGAAGTACTTATCTTGAATCCCATGAATGATTTGTGATTATGATGTTTGTCTTGATTGGATTGAGTATTGAAAGTCGAAATTATATGCTAGTTCTTGCACATCATCTAGGAGTGATTAAGGCAATTCATCTTTCTCTACTTCTCATCTTGATCATGTTGTTTGAGCACCTCAATTGATATAAATTTGACCTTTTTTCACCCATCCGGGAATAGGAGCATGTTAGTGTGTTGATGTGTGAGAAAAGCAAGTGTGGGGTGAAGTTGTTGATGGATGAATGTTATGAATGAAGTGCTGAATTTGTTGTGAAAGTGTAGACAAAAATATAGGTTTGGGGACGTTGGTTTAAATGACGAGTAACTCGGCTCCATTCACATAATCGGGTGTTTGTGCCTTGCCAAAGTCAAATAAACCAATAGTCCTAACGAGCTTTGGTATGTGTGCCCGGTGTAGATGCACCTCGAAAAATAAAAAAACCCGAGGACGGCTAATCACCAAGGTTTCGGCTTTTGTACACCAATGCCATTGTCTCAAAAATAAGTGAAAAAGAAAAGAAAACAAAGAAAAGATGGAGAAAATTATACACTTGTTGGGAAGTTGAGCAAAAACGAAGTTGTGAAGTTAGTTCCATTCCCGGATTAGCATCACATAGCCTAGAAAAATTCCCACCTAATCACAACGTTTCTTGGCCCTTTATTTCACAAGCCCTTGTGGCCTATTTGCATGTGTGTAAGACTTAGTGATCTAGATTGAATATGTTCATGATCATCTTGACTTCTTCATTTTTACATTTCATGCATGCTTTCGAGTTAAGTACAATTGTCTTTCCGTGCCTTCATTTATTCGATGAATGATTGCTTGTCCATTACCATGAAACATGACTATGAAGGTGATCCAATATTAGAAGCACAACTCCAAAAGATTTTGTTATTTTTCTGCATGCATAAATCATGTCATCTTCTAGTCTATAGTTGGGGACTTGCTCGGGGACGAGCAAACCTTAAGTATGGGGTATTTTTGATAACACGATTTATGACTTAGGTTTAGACACTCATTTAGATAGTTTTTCCACTCGTTCATGCATGATTTAGCACTAGTTCACGACGTTTGCACTCAATTCATGTATTTTCTCGAGATAGACGTCTACACGGACTTTTGCATTGCTTTGTTGGTATTTTGTGAGATTTAGAAGCTTAATCGATACATTGGAGGACCGTTCCTCGAGATGACACACCTTCGGACTCATTGGGATGCAAGCTAGGGGCTAAGAAGGACTCATGGGACCTTGTTGTTGCATGCCATGCACCAAATCGTAGCTTAATGATCCAAAACAAGCTGAGGCACCAAAACCACAGTCACTGGAACTTCCACGGCCGTGGAATTGGACCGTGGTTTTTGCCAGACGGTTGTGACAGCTGTGCCACGATCTTCATGGCTGACTCTTGAAAATTTGTAGGATAAATAGGTGGTCCTGCAAGGCTGAAAGGGCATCCAAGGACATCCACTCTCACTACCATTCTCTCCCATACTCTCAACAAGAAGATTCTCTCAAATTGGAAGCTTGGAAGAGAACTACCATTGGAGAAGAAGAGAAGAACACACCATTGCTAGTCTTTGATAGATTTTATAGTGAAGATTATCGGAATCGTTTTCTAGGGTTGTAAGAATCAATTGAACCTTCTTTTGAAGGGTTGTGAGTCTTTCTAATCTCATTTTCAGCTTGGTTTACTTGTTTCACTTGTTCATCTCTTTCTCTTCATTATCTTGCAAATGGAAGCCATGATTTTATGTTTGATGATTTCGATTGTGATGATGTATGTTGTAGGCTAAATAGATGCGATTCTAGGGTAAGGAAAGGATGGTTATGGCTTGGACTATGATAGGATAGTCTTAAATGTATGTTTGGATGATTCGTTTGATTGAACCTAGTCACTGTTAGAATCCACGGTTTGTTCTAGACAAACCACGGCCGTGGACCTTGATGAACACCCCGTGATTTTGATGAATTTGCTTGTACTGATAAATCCAAGTGTTAGGTTGTTAGATTGTTGAAATCCTAGTGTTTGTTGAGCTAATTCTATCCTAGGGTGACCTAGTGTTAGCAACTAAGTGTTAGAAGAGACCTACCCGGTAATTCTTGCTCTTAGATACCGAAGATGACAAACTCTAGGTAGTAGTGAGCCTCACAAGCCTCTATTGGACTGAGTGTGCTAGGATAGGTGTTTAGGACTTGCCTTTCCGAGACTTACCCGGTAAAGAGAGGTTAGATCCCTAGAATATCATCCGGTTTGTGTAGAATTCCATTCCTTAGGCTCTTTGAGACTTACCCGGTGATGAGACCTTAGGAACGGACTAGTGGACCATGAGACTTACCCGGTGATTGATCCCAATCTAGAAACACTCACTCCCAACATACTATAGTTGATCCAAGGAATGATTAGATATCTTGAGTCCTATGCCATAACCGGAATTTCCAACCCCTAGAATCCGCTCTTCTCTCTTTGATCTCATATCTCGTGTTTAGCTTGTTTGTTTGTGTTGATTTGTTAGCTTAGTTGATTGTTTATTTTGCATGATTTGTGATCTTTGATTGATCACCTAAAAACCAAACCAAAAACATTGAGATTTTCATTTCTTTATTTCTTTCTCCTTTCTTAGCCTAGATCTTCACTAAACTTAGTCACTAATCAATTCAATCTCACCTCAGTCTTTGTGTTCGACCTCGGAATACTATCCCTACTACAAAACGTCCCGTACACTGCGGGTTTGCTAGGAGTTAGGAGAAATATAACGAGTATAAATTTAAGACTTTTTGCGTGTCACACGTTCTTAACGTAACACATTGCATGAAAAAGCTTTTGAAAAACCCATAAAAATTGAAAAATTTTGAAAATTTTGTGCTTCTAAGGATAGAGATGACTTCTATGATAATCACTACTTGTGAATTGAGTTTTGATGACAATCGCATGCTTAAACAAATAGTAAATTGAAAAGAATTTGAATGAGTTAATTATTCCTCTTTTGCAAGTTTCATAATGTGAAGAATGTTACCTAAATCATATTGAGAAATCAAGGTTGAAATCACATGATAAGTTCTTATACCTCTTGTTGAAATGATTAAGGCAATTCGATTTTCTTTCTTCTTTCTTTGATCATTAAGCTCCTCAATGAAATAATGGCCTCCTTTACCTATCCGGGAATTTGGAGGAGTTGATATTTGGCATATTTGATGTGGGAGGGCCATGAAAGAAAAATTTTGCATTCAAAGAATAGAAAGAACTTATAGGTTTGGGGAAGTCAATCATGACGATGAGTAACTCGGCACCATTCACATAGCCGGGTGTTTGTGTCTTGCCAAAGTTGGATTGAGCGATATTTCTAGCGGATTATGGTATGTGCATCCAGGGTTTGAGGCATCTCGCAAAATTGAGAAACGCCAATCTCCTAGGCTTCGGTTTTTGTGCACCTCTGTCCATAACTCCAAAAGTAAAGTCGAAAAATGAATTGAAAAGAAGAGAGCGAAGCTCTAAGTGAAAAGTGTTGCGAAACCGCAAGAGAAAAAGAAAAGAGTTAGCTATCCACTTTCCCGGATTCATGCACCACATTCCTTAAAGTTTTCCTTCCCTTTCCGCATTCTAGACCTTGTTTGAAAGTCCTTAAGATCAAGAGAATGGTATATGACTTGGTGATCTAAATTGAAGTTTCTTATGATTGATTTTGATAATGTTTGAAGGTTATGATGTTTACATGGAAGTTTGATCAATTCATGAGTTTTCTTTACTCTTTATTCCTTGATTATGTATATGAGAGTCCTATAAACGAATGAAGCAAGATTTGAGAATGATCTAATTACTAGGAAGCACATTCATCTAGTGTATCCATATTTCATCCTAACTTGAGTTTTAAAGCTTTTGAAAGACCTTGCTTGGGGACAAGCAAGTGGCAAGTATGGGGTATTTTGTTAGCATGAAATATTGTGATATTTTATGCACGTTTTCTAGATGTATTTCATCCATATTGGTGTTCATTGATAAAGCATTGAAGCAATTGTGAGCTAGTTTGTCTATATTATCGATATAGAGGTCTACATAAGCTTTGTGTTGATTATAGGCGAACAAGAGCTAAAACCGAACGAATTAAGAGAGAATGGAGATGAATTGAGCATGTCCAAGGATTGAGGACACCACAAAGGAGCTAAGGAAGATGCTAGGATGAAGAATGGCACAAACAAAGGGAATTACGAGCTACCTATGTTTCCACGCTCTAAAATACGGCTGTAATGGAATCCACGCTCTAAACCACGTCCGTGGAACTTGGCAACACAAGCGTGGAGCATTCCAGTAAGTTACACGGCCGTGGAAGTTGTGAAGCACCGTAATCCAATTCCACGCTCTAAACCACGGGCGTGGAATCCTCTATGACCGTGATTTAGGCGATCTTTTAACGTACAAATTAAAGCCACGATCTTTTACATATGGGCTGAGAAGAGATATTTTATCTTGCCCTATAAAAAGACTGAAGGAAGGAGAATTCAGCACCTTCGCTTACGCCGCTTACACCTCCGCTAAGTTCGCGCTTAGATCTCGCTTACGTCTTCGCATAGAGCATTATCGCTTGGAGGGTATTATTGGACGTACGTAGATTACGTCTTTTGTCCTTAGGTTTGATTAGAAGACGGATTGACATCCCGTTCTTCGTTCTTATCAAGGATTGTGATTGTTTGTGTTATTCTAAATCCGATATACATCGTTGCTCTTGTTTGTGGATTTGAGATTGATTTGAGGTTTATTGAAGGTTTTCGAAGGTTTTCATCTTTCATCCTTTTAAATCTTGAATTTGATATCATAATGACTGTTGTTGGCTAAAACCCTTTAGCAATTCTAAGGTGAAGGGTTGATAGTTGTGGCTTAGATAATGATAGATCGATCGTAAACAGATTGGACCCTGAGAGTTAGAGAGAATCGCCGACGAGCCAAAATCACGGTGTGTTCTTGAGTTCCACGGCCGTGGAATCTCAAGATCCACCCGTAATTTTCCCTAGTTTACGACCCTTGCTTTTACTTTAATCCAAAGTTAAAGATTTGCTTTAACTTAGTCTTGGCTTGCCTTTTCTAGGTGGTAGTGAAGCCTCAACAACCTCTACTTCGATTTCGAGTGTCACAACCTTAATCGGTTTAGTTAGTCTTGATCCTTGGATTACAAGTTTGGGTATTTGATATTAATTCTTGCTTTTAGATCCTTTCTATACTGAAACCTCAACAACCTTTATAGAGAGTGTCTTTAGATACGCCATATAAAGCCTTGGAACTTCACCGTACATTGCTTTACCTTAGCATACCTTTGCAACTCTTAACTTTGTCCTTATATCTTTAGTATATCTTGAATCGATTGCCACAACTGGATTCCTGGATCTTTAGGATTGTTGTTTTCCCAATATTTACAAAGTTTCATACATTTACTTGCTTGACAATTCTATAATTGGATTTAACCCCCCAAATCCCTATGTTCGATACTTTGGAATTCTTGCTTAACTACGTCGATCCGTACAGTGCGGGTTCGCTTGCTTGATTCTAGTTTTATAAACTTAAAGCTTATTTGCACACACGCTAAGTGGCGAACAAGTTTTTGGCGTCGTTGCCGGGGATTTGGTCTAGGCCGAATTCGGTTATCGGTTGTCAAGCTTGGGAGCTCTTCCCTTGTTATTTGATATCTTTTCGAGTGTATGCGCAGGTCTAGGAACAACGAAGACCTCTTACCTCTTGATGAAGAGCTTGAGAGGACTTTGAGGAGAAAGCTCAAGGAAAGAAAGATGGCTGAAGAAAGAGAATGTGATTACCAAACGGAGTTGGCGGAAAAAGAAGCTCAACTCCAATGGAGTGAGAAGACTCGCAGGGAGGAAATGGATCGTCATCAAGCGAAAGTTGATGATCTAACGGATATGATATTTCAAGTGAGGATGGAATTGAGCGATCTTAAGAGAAAGAAGAGCAGGAAATCCTCAAGGAGATCCTCAAGATCGGTTAGAACCCATTCATCCGGCGAGGTTAGCGACTCTTCCATGCCACCATTAGAGGACATTGATCCGACGATCAATGTGAATCCATTTGTTCCACGGGCAGCTGTCAATCGCCGTACCCCAGCTGGAGGTGCGAGAGTCGATCGTGTGGATGAGGAGCCAAGAACTCTTGGCCAAAGGATGGATCCAACGCAGCAACCACTCCGCTTGGGTGTGAACTTTGATGCTGATGATACACAAGGGTTTAGCTTCAACCCGCAAGTTATTACCATTGTCCGCACAAATCAATTTGGGGGAACAAGCGCTGAATCTCCACATCAACATCTACAAAATTTTGAGATCATGATGGAGACAATGAAGCCAAAGAATGCAACTACCAACAACTATAAACTCAAGCCTTTCTTCTTCTCCTTGAAGGGGAAAGCATTGTCTTGGTATCAAGCTCTTCCAAGTGGGAAACTAGACACATGGGAGGATCTTTCTTCGGAATTCCTCACTAAGTTCTTTCCGCCATCCAAGACGGTGGAGTTGAGAGGTAAGATTAATGCATTTTCTATGAGATCTAACGAAAGTTTGTTTCAATCTTGGGAAATATTTCACGATTTGCTATTGGATTGCCCTCATCATGGCATATCCAAATTGGCACTATTGGAGATATACTATAAGGGGTTGGATGTGGAGACACAATTCAAGCTCCAATCCCTTTCATGTGGTACATTCATGGACATGAGGGAAGATGACGCTTGGGACTTCATTGAGAAGCAAGCGCGAGTCATTGAGAAGTATTCTCACCGGAAAGTGGAGGTGAATCAAGTGGAGCAAGGAGAAAAGCTATCACAAGCGGCTCAAACTCAAATCTTTTCTCTCAATACGGAGATTAAAGAGTTGAAGGAAGCCATCAAAACCAACTTTCCAAAGCAAAAGGAACAAGATGTAGGTTATTTGGGCAACAACAATAACCACAACGGGAATGAGAATACAAACCGCAACAACCGGAACAACAACCGGAACAATTGGAACAACAACAACAACAACCGGAACAACAATTGGAACAACAATAGGGGTTCAAACAACAACAATTGGCATCCCAACCAACAAAATTCCGGAAATTCTTATTCCAATTCAGGAAATTCACTAACTCCACCTTCCTCTTCTTCCACTCCTTTGAAAAGCCAGGGGCAAACATCTAATGGTGGAAGTACTTCGGGGAAAGAGAAGCCCGATCCCATGTTGGAGACAATTTTGGGAAAGCTTCAAGGATTGGAGACTCGCATCATCAAGGTTGATGATCACATTACTAAGGTTGATAAAGCCCAAAAGGTTTTAGAAAACCTAATGTTTAGCCATGCGGAGGAAGTTCCTAGGAATCAAGGAAAACTTCCAGGAAAGACGGAGGACAACCCAAAAGGAAGGGTGATGGCAATCACAACTAGGAGCGGAGTAACAACTACCGACCCGCAGCCTAAGTTTGTAGAAGTCCCCGTTGAGAAGGAGAAAGAAAAGGGGAAGGAGAAGGAAGATGTCTACGTTACTCCTCCAGCTTACAAACCTCCCCTACCATTCCCACAATCTAGAGCAAGAGCGCGTCTAGACAAACAATTCGGTAAGTTTATTGAACTCATGAGCAAACTGCATATTAATATACCTTTCATTGATGCAATTGTAGGTATGCCAGCTTATGGAAAGTTCCTAAAGGAGATCCTCTCTAACAAAAGAAAGCTAGAGGATTTTGGAGAGTTCCTGAAGGATAAGGGGTCATTTTATATTCCCATAGGAGTGGGAGATGTCACATATGATGCATTATGTGATTTAGGAGCAAGCGTGAGCATCATTCCGCTTGCCTCATGCAGGAAGATCGGTTTAGGCGATCCTAAACCGGTAGAGATGACGTTGTACATGGCGGATCGATCCATAACTCGTCCCGTCGGTATAGTTGAAGACGTCCCGGTCAAGCTTGGTAAGTTCTACGTTCCTATAGACTTTGTTGTGCTTGACATTCCTGCAGATAGTCCGGTCCCGATCATTCTCGGAAGACTGTTTCTTGCAACATCCGGCTGTATAGTCGATTGCAAGAATGCTAGACTCGCCTTTGACATAGGAGAAGAGAAGGTAGAGTTTGTCCTTTCCACTTTAGTGAAGGAACCAGCCTTCGATGAGGATATATTCAATATCCATGACGAAGAGTTATCTAGAGAGGAGGTAAGTTCTATTCTCTTCAAAGATCCCTTGCAAAAAGTTCTTTCTATGAGCATTATGGATATAGGGGAAGAAGAGGAGTGCAATGAGGCAATTGAAGCCTTAGAGACACAAAAAGAAGTGTATGAAGAAGAGTTCGAGAAACTCCACGATGAGTCAGAAAACGTACGGATCCACGGTCAGACAGCCTATTCCACGGCCGTGGAATTCACCAACACAAGCGTGGAGCATTCCAGTAAGTTACACGGCCGTGGAGGAAACAGAGGCACCGTAATTACTTTCCACGCCCAAAATCACGGCCGTGGAGAAGGCAGGGGTGCCGTAATTTTGGGTAAATCCGAAGGAAATTGTGTTTCCTCCTCAAATTCTCTTGATTCTTCTCCAACACCTTCTACTTCCTTAGACACTTCTAAGGTAACATCGGATATTCCTCAAGAGCCATTGGAGACTCCTATAGTGATGGAATTGAAACCACTTCCTACACATCTAAGGTACGCATTTCTAGGATCTAATTCTACCTTTCCGGTAATTGCTAGTTCAGATTTAAGCATAGATGAACATAGTAAGCTTATGGTTGTCCTTAAGAAACATAGGAAAGCCTTAGGATATACTATAGAGGATTTAGTAGGAATCAAACCTTCCCTATCCATGCATAAGATCTTAATGGAAGAGGACTTTAGAACTTCGCGACAACCTCAAAGGCGGTTGAATCCGACCATGAAGGAGGTTGTCAAGAAGGAAATTCTTAAACTACTCGATGCATGTATCATCTACCCTATCTCCGATAGCAAGTGGGTGAGTCCCGTACAGGTGGTTCCGAAGAAGGGAGGAATGACGGTCATCACTAACAAAAACAATGAACTCATTCCTACACGAACCGTAACAGGATGGCGGATGTGTATAGACTACCGCAAGCTAAACAACGCGACAAGGAAGGATCACTTCCCACTACCCTTCATCGACCAAATGCTTGAAAGGTTAGCACAACATTCACATTTCTGTTATCTTGACGGTTATAGTGGTTTCCTTCAGATCCCGATACACCCGGATGATCAAGAGAAGACCACGTTCACGTGCCCGTGGGGTACGTTTGCCTATAGGAGGATGCCATTCAGGCTTTGCAACGCCCCATCCACCTTTCAAAGGTGCATGATGGCCATCTTCTCGGAATATATAGAGGAAATCATGGAGGTTTTTATGGATGACTTCTCCGTTTATGGTTCCTCTTTTGACAATTGTCTTTCTAACCTTACTCTTGTGTTACAAAGGTGTGAAGACACTAACCTAGTTCTTAATTGGGAGAAGTGTCAATTTATGGTAAAAGAGGGCATTGTATTAGGACACTTAATCTCTAGTAGAGGGATTGAGGTGGATAAAGCTAAGATAGAGACAATAGAAAAGCTTCCTCCCCCAACTTCGGTGAAAGGGATAAGAAGTTTTCTAGGACATGCTGGATTTTATAGGCGTTTCATAAAGGATTTCTCTAAGATATCAAAACCGCTTACTAATCTATTGATGAAGGATGCAGTTTTTCATTTTTCACAGGAATGTTTAGATGCGTTTAATATGATTCGGGAAGCTCTAATCTCAGCCCCGATCATCCAACCTCCGGATTGGAATCTTCCCTTTGAGGTTATGTGTGATGCAAGTGGCATAACTATAGGAGCTGTTCTTGGGCAAAGAAAGGAAGGACGAACCCATGCTATCTACTACGCTAGCAAGACGCTAGATGAAGTGCAGCTCAACTACGCCACTACAGAAAAAGAATTATTAGCAATTGTATATGCAATTGACAAATTTCGCTCTTATCTTGTAGGTGCAAAGGTGATTGTATACACGGATCATGTTGCGATCCGGTATCTACTTGTAAAGAAGGATGCGAAGCCAAGGCTAATTAGATGGATTCTTCTCCTACAAGAATTCGATCTAGAGATCCGCGACAAGAAAGGTTCAGAAAATTCTGTTGCGGATCATTTGAGTCGTCTAACACATCTAGAGGACGACCATCTACCTATAGATGACTCCTTTCCGGACGAGCATTTACACATCATAGAGGAGTGCATCGACGCGATCACCAAAGGTAACGAACCATGGTTTGCTGATTTTGTTAACTATTTGGTTTGTCAGGAGTTACCACCCGGATTATCCTACGCACAAAGAAAGAAGTTCTTTAAGGATGTTCGGGAATACTTTTGGAATGAACCTCTCCTCTTTAAGAGAGGTCCGGACGGCATTATTCGGCGATGTGTGCCGGAAGATGAGATGCAAAGTGTCATCCGTCATTGTCATTCACTACCTTGTGGAGGACACGCTAGTTCGAACAAGACTAGCGCTAAGGTATTGCAATCTGGATTCTTTTGGCCTACTCTATTTAAAGTTGTGCAAACCTTTGTTTCCTGCTGCGATGCTTGTCAAAGAACAGGGAATATATCTAGGAGGAATGAAATGCCTCTCAACAACATCCAAGAGGTGGAGATGTTTGACGTTTGGGGAGTAGACTTCGTGGGACCTTTCCCATCATCTTGTGGAAACCAATACATACTTTTAGCAGTGGATTATGTTTCGAGATGGGTTGAAACAATTGCCTCTCCCACCAATGATGCCATGGTAGTGGTTAAGTTCTTTAACAAGTCCATCTTCCCACGATTCGGGACACCATGGACAATCATTAGTGATGGAGGTTCTCACTTCATTGCCCGACGTTTCGAGGCTCTTTTAGCTAAGTATGGGGTGACTCACAAGATCGCCACCCCTTATCATCCACAAACTAGTGGACAAGTGGAGATCTCAAACCGGGAGATCAAAGGAATTCTAGAGAAGACAGTTTCAAGGACAAGGAAGGATTGGTCTTTGAAGCTAGATGACGCATTATGGGCGTACCGGACTGCATATAAGACTCCCATCGGAACAACACCATACAACCTTGTGTATGGGAAGTCTTGCCACTTACCGGTAGAGTTTGAGCATAAGGCGTATTGGGCAATAAAGTGGTTGAACTTCAGCATGAAGGAAGCAGGAGAGAAGCATCTCTTGGACCTCAATGAGCTTGAAGAACTTCGCTTGAATGCCTACGAAAACGCCAAAATCTATAAAGAAAGAGCGAAGCGTTGGCATGATAAGCATATCATCCCAAAGGACCTCAAAGAAGGAGATCAAGTTCTCCTCTTCAATTCAAGGCTTCGTCTCTTTCCAGGTAAGCTTAAATCTCGTTGGACTGGACCTTTTCTAATCAAACGTGTTTTTCCCCATGGTGCAGTTGAAGTATGGGGTGAAAAGGGTGGAAGCTTTAAGCTGAACGGTCAACGACTCAAGAAGTATACACCGGAACTTCAAGCTGAAGAGTTCGCACCCACCGCACTCGAATAAGTGCGAATATGGTCTAGCTACGGACCTTAAACAAAGCGCTTCTTGGGAGGCAACCCAAGGTATTGCATTAACGTTTTTGTTTTTGATTCATAGATTAGAATAGTATAGACGTTTTTGTTTTGTTTTGCCTTCGATACCTTCCGGTATGTTCGTGTTTTAGGATGTAGGAACAGTGGAAAAGAAACTATGAGTTTTCTATTAGAGAGTTTGGAGCCTTCTTTGGGTTCCATGAGACCTTCAATGGTCGATTCCCTAGTGGCGTGTACGCCAAGGATTTCTGGGAGGAGATAGCTATGGTATACGCCAACGAGGACCGCTGGCAACCTGCTGATACCAAGGCTAGGTTGATCTATCACCTAAACTTGAAGATTGCCCATAGAGTGCTTTCTGAGTGTCTCTTCCCTAGGACGGAGACACCTCAGAAGATCAAGACGGAAGAGTTATTTTTGCTTTACTGTATGTTGTACGGTAGGCCAGCTGACTGTGTCACCCTCTTAGCTTCTACTATGAGCAAGCTAAATAACAAGAGGGCCGGCAACATTGGATACGGTGGGATGGTCAACCTCCTTGCTAGGCAGTTAGGGATAGACTTCTCCGTGTGCACCCACATTGCAGCTAGACCTCTAGGACTTTAGAGCCTCATGACTAGAGGCATCATCTCCACCTCAGTGATGACCCTGGATGATCTACCGCTTTAGCCTCTCCACCACCGTTTTGTGAGTTCTTTTTCTTTCTTTCTTTTCTTTATTTTCTTTTTGAACATTAGGGACAATGTTTGTTCCAAGTATGGGGTGGGGTGTGACTAATCGTTTGTAATAACTCTTACTCACTTTGTATGCTTTTATCGAGAACACCTTGCATGTTTCATTCCTTTGTTACACGTTTCATTATTGCATTGCATGAAAAAGCTTTTGAAAAACCCATAAAAATTGAAAAATTTTGAAAATTTTGTGCTTCTAAGGATAGAGATGACTTCTATGATAATCACTACTTGTGAACTGAGTTTTGATGACAATCCCATGCTTAAACAAATAGTAAATTGAAAAGAATTTGAATGAGTTAATTATTCCTCTTTTGCAAGTTTCATAATGTAAAGAATGTTACCTAAATCATATTGAGAAATCAAGGTTGAAATCACATGATAAGTTCTTATACTTCTTGTTGAAATGATTAAGGCAATTCGATTTTCTTTCTTCTTTCTTTGATCATTTAGCTCCTCAATGAAATAATGGCCTCCTTTACCTATCCGGGAATTTGGAGGAGTTGATATTTGGCATATTTGATGTGGGAGGGCCATGAAAGAAAAATTTTGCATTCAAACAATAGAAAGAACTTATAGGTTTGGGGAAGTCAATCATGACGATGAGTAACTCGGCACCATTCACATAGCCGGGTGTTTGTGTCTTGCCAAAGTCGGATTGAGCGATATTCCTAGCGGATTATGGTATGTACATAAAGGGTTTGAGGCATCTCGCAAAATTGAGAAACGCCAATCTCCTAGGCTTCGGTTTTTGTGCACCTCTCTCCATAACTCCAAAAGTAAAGTCGAAAAATGAATTGAAAAGAAGAGAGCGAAGCTCTAAGTGAAAAGTGTTGCGAAACCGCAAGAGAAAAAGAAAAGAGTTAGTTATCCACTTTCCCGGATTCATGCACCACATTCCTTAAAGTTTTCCTTCCCTTTCCGCATTCTAGACCTTGTTTGAAAGTCATTAAGATCAAGAGAATGATATATGACTTGGTGATCTAAATTGAAGTTTCTTATGATTGATTTTGATAATGTTTGAAGGTTGATAACACGATTTATGACTTAGTTTTAGGTAATCATTTAGATAGATTTCTCACTCATTCATGCATGGTTTAGCACTAGTTCACGACGTTTGCACTCAATTCACGTACTTTGTCGAGATAGACGTCTACACGGACTTGTGCGTTGCTTTGTAGGTATTTTGGGAGATTTAGGAGCTAAAACGATACGTTTGAGGATCGTTCATCAAGATGACACACCCTCGGACTCATTAGGATGCAAACTAAAGGCTAGGGAGGACTCATGGAACCTTGCCAACACAAGCCATGCACCAAATCGAAGCTTAATGATCAAAGGCAAGGCTGAGCACAAAATCACGGTTCACTGACAGATCACGGCCGTGATTCTGGCCGTGGTTTTTGCCAGGTTTTCGTGACAGCTGTGCCACGATCTCTTGGCCAACTCTTGCAAAGTTGTAGTATAAAAGTGGTCCTGCATTGGCTATGAGAAGCATCTTGGAGCAGCTCTCTATTATCCACTATCCTCTAACAAAAATATTCTCTCAACAAGAAGATTCTTTGGGAAGAAGGAGGTAGAAGGAAGCCACCATTGGAGAAGAGCTTCATTGGAGAAGAAGAAGAACACACCATTGATAGTTTTTGATAGCTTTGTAGAGAAGAATTTCGAAATCGGTTTCTAGAGTTGTATGAACATTTGAACCTTCTTTAAGAAGGGTTGTGAGTCTTTCTAATTCCGTTTTCAGCTTGGTTTTGTTTACTTCACTTGTTCATCTCTTTCTCTTCATTATCTTGCAAATGGATGCCATGATTTTATGTTTTATTATTTCGATTTCTATTATGAGTGTTTTAGGCTAAATAGATGTGGTTCTAGGGTAAGGAAAGGATGGTTATGGATAGGGCTATGATAGGATGGACTTAGATTTACCTTTGGATGACTTGTGTGCATGAACGTAGTTTCTGTTAGGAATCACGGCCAATTCTTGCCAAACCACGGCCGTGGAAAGGTAGAACAAACCGTGATCTTACCTGGTTCGATGGATCTAGTCTTAGATTGTTAGAATGTTGAAATCCTAAGTGTTTGTTGAGTTAAATCTATCCTAGGGTGACCTAGTGTTAGCAACTAAGTGTTAGGAGAGACTTATCCGGTAATCCTTGCTCTTAGATCTCAAAGATGACAAACCCTAGGTAGTGGTGAGCCTCATAAGCCGCCATTGGATTAAGTGTGCTAGGATGGTTGTTTAGGACTAACCCTTCCGAGACTTACCCGGTAAGGATACGTTAGATCTCTAGGTAACAATCCGGTTTGTGTAGAATTCCGTCCCTTAGGTTCTTAGAGACTTACCCGGTGATGAGACTTTAGGGATGGCCTAGTGGACCATGAGACCTACCCGGTGATTGATCCCAATCTAGAAACACTTAACCCCAACATATCATAGTTAATCAAAGGAAAGAGTAGATAGCTTGAGTCCTATGCCATAACCGGAACTTCCAACCCCTAGAATCCGCTTTACTATCTTTGATCTATATCTCGTATTTTTGCTTGTTTGTTTGCGTTGACTTGTTAGCTTAGTTGATTATTATATTTCGTATGATTTGTGATCTTTGATTGATCACCGAAAAACCAACGAAAAACAATTGAGATTTTCATTTCTTTATTCCTTTCTCTTTTCTTAACCTAGATCTTCACTAGACTTAATCATAAATTCAATCAATCTCACCTTAGTCTTTGTGTTCGACCTCAGAATACTATCCCTACTACAAACGTCCCGTACACTGCGGGTTCGCTAGGAGTTAGGATAAATATAACGAGAATATAAATTTAAAACCCATTGCGTATCACATCCTGAGCGTAACAAGTTTTTGGCGCCGTTGCCGGGGACTAGGTCTAGATTGAGTCTATTTTGTGATTGTTTATAGTGTAGATCTTTCTTGTTGCTTTTGATCTCTCTTTGGTGTGTGTCTTTGCTTTTCAGGACATCTTTTACTCTTTAGGTGTATGCGAAGTTCTCGTGGCAAGGATTTAGCTCCATTCGATCCCGAACCGGAGAAAACCCTTAGATCTAGATCCAAGAGCATTAAAAAGGGAAAAGAGATGGACGGAAGAGATCTCCAAGCTGAATTGGATGAGGCTTTAGAGCAAATTAGGATAAGAGATGAAGCTTTGGAGAATGAAAGGAGACTTGTCAATGAGAGGCAAGAGGCAACTAGGAGGGAGATTGAGGAGATTAGGCAAGCTCTTGTGCAAAGAGAGCTTAACCGTCAACAACCTCCTCCACCTCCACCACAACCGCATCCGGCGGTGAATATTAGGGTTGTGCCCATTGCTATGGAAGAGCCACAAACGTTGGGGCAACGTATGGATCCGGCACAAAGAGCACACCGTCCGGGTGTGAACTTAGGAGATCCCGCAGCCCATGATTACGAGCTCCGCCCTCAAGTTCTACAAATGATCCGGCATAATCAATTTGGAGGGATGGAAGGAGAGTCTCCTCATCAACATTTGATGAATTATGAGATCTTGATGGAGACTCTTAGACCGCCAAGATTGGAGAGCAACAACCATAACCTTAGGGCTTTTTCCTTCTCTCTTAAGGATAAAGCCTTGGCTTGGTATCAATCTATTCCACAAGGGCGAGTTGGTACTTGGGAGGAGATGACAACCGAGTTTTTGACTAAGTTCTTCCCACCTTCCAAGACTACCGAGTTAAGAGGGAAGATCAATGCCTTCGTGATGAAGGATAGAGAGAGTTTATTCAAGTCTTGGGAGAGATTCAAAGATCTTCTCCTAGATTGTCCACACCATGGCATACCGAAAATTGAGCTATTGGAGATCTACTTCAAGGGACTTGATGAAGATAGCCAATTCAAGCTCCAATCTCTTTCCGGTGGGACTTTTATGGAGAAGCATGTAGATGAAGCTTGGGAGTTTGTGGAGAAGCAAGCTCTAGTGATTGAGAAATACTCCCATAGGAAGAGTGAAGGGAGAAAGGCGGGAGCTTATGAGGTGAGTGAAGTCACCATGAGCAATTTCAAGCTTGACGCCATCAACAATGAATTGAAGTCCTTGAGGGAGTTGTGTGCTACAACTTTGAAGAACCAAGCAACTCCTCAAGTGCTTCCACAAGCTAACTTATCTTCCAAGGAAGAGGATGTGAATTACATGGGAAGGGGAATTTACAACAACTACCAAGGCCCAAGGAACTTCAACAACAACCGGCAATTCAACAATTACCGGCCCAACCACAACCATCCCGGATTTTCATACTCTAACCCGGATGGAGCCTTGAACCCCCCCGCTTCCACAAGCACAACTCCACCACCAAGAGCTTCACAAGAGCCTCCACCCGGATTTACTCAACCTCCAAAGGATAGAGCCGAAATGATGTTTGAGCAATTGCTTGGAAGGTTGAGTGGTCTTGAGAGCACCGTGACTTCAATTTCTAAAGCTCAAAAGGTTTTGGAAGCACAAGTGTTCCAAAAGGCGGGTGAAGCCCATAGAGATCCGGGAAAGCTTCCCGGAAGAACCGAAGACAACCCAAGAGGCCAAGTGTTGGCAATCACAACAAGGAGTGGGTTGAGCATGAAAGATCCTTTGCCCAAGGACAATGCTAAAGGGAAACAAGTGGTGATAGAGGAAGAGACTTTGCAAAGAGATGGAGGCAAGAGCAAGGAGGTAGAGCCAACCTATGTGGCACCGCCTTCATACAAGCCACCACTACCGTTCCCACAATCACGAGCAAGAGCTCGTTTGGACAATCACTTTGGTAAGTTCCTTGAACCAATGTCTAAATTGCATATTAACATTCCGTTCATGGATGCTATTTTAGGAATGCCGGCATATGGCAAGTTCTTGAAAGAGATACTCTCCAACAAAAGGAAGTTGGAGGAGTATGGGGAGATAAGAATGACCAAGAGATCCTCGGAATTGATCCAAACAATGAAGGAGGAGATGCCTCCCAAGCTAAGAGATCCGGGTTCCTTTTGTGTCCCAATTGGAGTGGGAGATGTGAAGTATGAAGCCCTTTGTGATCTTGGGACGAGTGTAAGCATCATACCGCTTACACTTTGCAACAAGGTTGGGCTAGGAGAGCCGAAACCGGTCAAGATGACCCTCTATATGGCGGACCGTTCTATCACTCACCCGGTTGGGATTTTAGAAGACATCCCGGTGAAACTAGGAGGATTCTATGTGCCAATTGACTTTGTCGTCTTGGATATTCCGGCGGACTATCCGGTTCCCATCATCTTAGGAAGGCCTTTCCTAGCCACCTCCGGATGCCTAGTGGATTGTAAGAATGGGACTCTCTCCTTCAACATTGGAGAAGAGAACATCAAGTTCAAATTGTCTACAATGATGAAAGGGCCAACCCTTGATGAGGAATCTAGAGAAGTTGTGAGCTCGATCTTGATCAAGGATCCCTTGGAGAAGGTTCTTACCTTAAGTATGATGGAGGAAGGTGTTGAGGAGGCTTGAAAAGAAGAGATCAAGTCCTTAGAAGCATTAGAAGAGGAGATAAGTGCTCAAGATGAAGGCCACGAAGAGGAGCTGAACAGCTGCAACAACCACGGCCGTGGAAGTGGTTCCACGGCCGTCAAACTCTCTGTAAAGCCACAAAAAACAAGCCAGGCAAGGTCCACGGCCGTGGAACTTGAGCAAACCGTGGAGTTGGCCGTGGTTTCCCCTGGATCAGCCCTTGATGGTGATCAAGCTTCTAGGAGCCTTGGAGTGTCTTCATTTGCTTTGGATTCATCTCATCCAACCTTATTTGGATCGTCTACACTCGATAAAGGTCCTCCTAAACTTGAATTCAAACCCCTCCCCTCTCATTTAAAGTATGCTTTCCTTGGTGATGACTCTACATATCCGGTGATTGTTAATGCATGCTTGAGTGATGATGAACTTGCTAAGTTGTTGCATGAACTAAGATTGCATAGGAAAGCCATTGGCTATACTATTGATGATTTGGTTGGCATTAAGCCTTCTTTGTGCATGCATAAGATAATGATGGAAGATAACCACAAACCCTCTATTGAGCATCAAAGGAGATTGAATCCTATAATGAAAGAGGTAGTCAAAAAGGAAATCATTAAGTTGCTAGATGCGGGAATTATCTACCCTATCTTGGATAGTAAGTGGGTTAGTCCCGTTCATGTAGTACCTAAGAAGGGTGGGATGACCGTAGTGACTAATGAGAACAATGAACTAATCCCAACTAGGACGGTTACGGGGTGGAGAATGTGCATTGACTATAGGAAGTTGAACATGGCCTCTAGGAAAGATCACTTCCCTCTCCCCTTCATTGACCAAATGCTAGAGAGGTTAGCTCAACACTCTCATTTTTGCTACCTAGATGGTTATAGTGGATTCTTCCAAATCCCTATCCACCCCGATGACCAAGAGAAAACAACCTTTACATGTCCATGGGGTACTTTTGCATATAGGAGAATGCCATTTGGGTTGTGTAATGCACCCGCCACCTTCCAAAGGTGTATGATGGCTATCTTTTCGGAATACATAGAAAATATAATGGAAGTGTTTATGGATGATTTCTCTGTTTATGGTTCTTCCTTTGATAACTGCTTGGCTAACTTGTCATTCGTATTGCAAAGAAGTGAGGAGACAAATCTTGTCTTGAATTGGGAAAAATGCCACTTCATGGTAAGTGAAGGCATTGTGTTAGGACATTTGGTGTCTAACCGTGGCATTGAGGTTGATAGAGCCAAGATTGAAACGATAGAGAAGTTGCCACCACCTACCTCGGTGAAGGGGGTAAGGAGTTTCTTAGGGCATGCTGGTTTTTACCGGAGGTTTATTCAAGACTTCTCTAAAATTTCTAAGCCTCTCACTAACCTACTAATGAAGGATGTTGATTTTGTCTTTTCCAAAGATTGTCTTGAGGCTTTTTGTAGGTTGAAGAACGCCTTGATCTCCGCACCTATCATGCAACCTCCGGATTAGAGTTTACCATTTGAGATCATGTGTGATGCAAGCGATGTGGCCGTTTGGGCTGTTTTGGGGCAAAGGAAAGATGGGCGCACTCATGCCATTTACTATGCTAGCAAGACGCTAGATGATGCCCAACTCAATTATGCTACCACCGAGAAGGAGTTGCTAGCGGTTGTGTATGCATTTGAGAAGTTCCGCTCATACCTTGTTGGAGCGAAGGTCATAGTCTATACGGATCATGCTGCGATCCGTTATCTACTTACAAAGAAGGATGCCAAACCAAGGTTGATTCGGTGGATCCTTCTTCTTCAACAGTTTGATTTGGAAATCCGGGACAAGAAGGGATCCGAGAACTCCGTGGCGGATCACCTTAGTAGACTCCCACCATTGGAGCTTGAAAGAGATAACATCCCGATTGATGACTCATTCCGGGATGAGCAATTGCAAATGGTGGAGGAATGCTTGTTCCAAGTGTCTAGAGGAAGTGAGCCATGGTTTGCCGACATTGTGAACTACTTAGTGTGTGAGGAAGTGCCTCCCGGCTTGACATATGCCCAAAGGAAGAAATTCTTCAAAGATGTGAGGCACTACTATTGGAGCGAACCACTTTTGTTCAAGAGAGGGCCGGATGGGATGTTTAGAAGATGCATACCGGAGGATGAGGTGGAGAGTGTGATCCGCCATTGTCATTCCTTGCCATGTGGAGGGCATGCTAGCTCCCACAAGACATGTGCGAAGGTGTTGCAATCGGGCTTCTTTTGGCCAAGTTTATTCAAGGACGTGCAAAGCTTTGTGGTAGCTTGTGATGCTTGCCAAAGGACGAGCAACATCTCAAGGAGGAATGAGATGCCCTTGAACAACATACAAGAAGTGGAAATTTTTTATGTATGGGGTGTGGACTTCATAGGACCATTCCCTTCTTCATGTGGCAACCTCTACATCCTATTGGCGGTTGACTATGTTTCAAGATGGGTGGAGGCAATCGCTTCTCCTACAAATGACGCCAAGGTTGTGGTGCGATTCTTCAACCGAGTGATCTTTCCTAGGTTTGGAACACCAAGGGTGATCATAAGTGATGGAGGGAAGCACTTCACCAATAGGAACTTTGGGGCACTTTTGGCTAAGTATGGGGTGACTCACAAGGTGGCAACACCTTACCATCCCCAAACTAGTGGCCAAGTGGAGATCTTCAACCGGGAGATAAAAGGAATTCTTGAGAAGACGGTCTCTAGGACGAGAAAGGATTGGGCTATGAAGCTCAATGACGCCTTGTGGGCATATAGGACCGCTTTCAAGACACCAATTGGCACCACTCCCTACAAGTTGGTCTATGGCAAGTCTTGCCACCTTCCGGTAGAAATAGAGCATAGAGCGCATTGGGCCATCAAGTGGCTAAATTTTGACCTCAAAAAGGCCAGAGAGAAGAGGTTGCTTGATATGAACGCACTTGAGGAGATCCGGTTGGATGCATACGAGAATGCCCGGATCTACAAGGAGAGGACCAAGCGGTGGCATGACAAGAGGATCATCCCCAAGGAGTTGAGTGAAGGAGACCTTGTCCTTCTCTTCAACTCAAGGCTGCGGCTCTTTCCCGGAAAGCTCAAATTAAGATGGACCGGGCCATATGTGGTGAAGAAGATCTTTCCCCATGGAGCTATTGAGATAGGAGGGGAGCATTGTGGAAACTTCAAAGTGAATGGGCATCGTTTAAAGAAGTATATCCCGGGAGCTCCGGTGGATATGATTGCCCCACTTTACCTTGAGTAGACGCTCCCGAGTTTGGTCAAGCTAATGACCTTAAAGAAGCGCTTGGTGGGAGGCAACCCATTGGTAACATTTTCCCTTTCTTGTTTCGCTTTTGTTTTAGATTTTTCTATCTTTTTGTGTGTTTCGTGTGCTTAGTGTGTGTGCTAGAACATTAGTGGCATTGGAAGCCTTGCTTGACATATGAATGATGATGATGAGCCCCTCATCAATTATGGGTGGAGCGGACGCGGAACTTGGACGGCTAGCGGTGCCTAGCGCGGGTCCCGATGCCTTGATGAACACTTAGAGCTCTCTACCATGGTTGATAGGATAATCCAACATCAATTCACTTGAGCAATCCCAAATACCATAGCAAACCACTTTTACATTGTGAGAACCTTCTTTCACTCTTCTTTACTTCATTTACACATTGGGGACAATGTGTTTCTAAGTATGGGGTGGGGTTTGCATGATCCTTTGCATAATGAGCATCTAGGATAGTTTAACATTTTCACATGTCTTGCATTGTATATATTCAATTCGATAACCCCTAAAAATTCAGAAAACTTAAAAAAAATTTGTGCTTTCTAGGCTTGGATATGACCCTAATGATGAATCTTGTCTTGTGAATTGGCTATGGATGGCCTTATGTGTTAAATTGATAAATGCATATGTGGACTTGAAGTACTTCTCTTGAATTCTATGGATGAATTGTGATCATGATGTTTGCCTAAAATGATTGAGTATTGAAGGTCGAAATTACATGATAGTTCTTGCATACCATCTAGGAATGAATGAGGCAATTCATCTTTCTCTACTTCTCATCTTGATCATGATTATTTGAGCACCTCAATGGATATAATTCGACCTCTTTTGACCCATCCGGGAATAGGAGCATGTTAGTGTGTTGATGTGTGTGAAATGCAAGTGTGGAATGAAGATGTTGATGAAGGAATGTCATGAATAAATGCTAAATTCGTTGCGAAAGTGTAGCCAAAAATATAGGTTTGGGGGCGTTGGTTTAAATGATAAGTAACTCGGTACACTTCACATAATCGGGTGTTGGTGCCTTGCCAAAGTCAAATAAACCAATAGTCCTAATGAGCTTTGGTATGTGTGCCCGGTGTGGATGCACCTCGAAAAATAGAAAAAGCCCGAGGATGGCTAATCACCAAGGTTTCGGCTTTTGTACACCAATGCCATTGTCTCAAAAATAAGTCAATGAAAAAGAAAGGAAAAGAAAAGATAGAGAAAAGTATACACTTGAGGGAAGTTGATCGAGGACAAGATTGTGGAGTTAGTTCCATTCCCGGATTAGCACCACATAGCCTAGAAAAATCCCAACCCAATCACAACGTTTCTTGGCCTTTTAGTTCATAAGACCTTATGACCTATTTGCATGTTTGTAAGACTTAGTAATCTAGATTGGATATGCTCTTGATCATCTTGACTTCTTCATCTTTACATTTCATGCATACTTTTGAGTTAAGTACAATTGTCTTTCCATGCCTTCATTTATTCGATACATAATTGCTTTTCCGATTGCCATAAAACATGACTATGAAGGTGATCCAATAGTAGAAGCACAAACCCAAAAAGATTTTGCCACTTTTCTGCATACATAAATCATGTCATCTCGTAGTCTATAGTTGAGAATTTGCTCGGGGACGAGCAAACCTTAAGTATGGGGTATTTTGATAACACGATTTATGACTTAGTTTTAGGTAATCATTTAGATAGATTTCTCACTCATTCATGCATGGTTTAGCACTAGTTCACGACGTTTGCACTCAATTCACGTACTTTGTCGAGATAGACGTCTACACGGACTTGTGCGTTGCTTTGTAGGTATTTTGGGAGATTTAGGAGCTAAAACGATACGTTTGAGGATCGTTCATCAAGATGACACACCCTCGGACTCATTAGGATGCAAACTAAAGGCTAGGGAGGACTCATGGAACCTTGCCAACACAAGCCATGCACCAAATCGAAGCTTAATGATCAAAGGCAAGGCTGAGCACAAAATCATGGTTCACTGACAAATCACGGCCGTGATTCTGGCCGTGGTTTTTGCCAGGTTTTCGTGACAGTTGTGCCACGATCTCTTGGCCAGCTCTTGCAAAGTTGTAGTATAAAAGTGGTCCTGCATTGGCTGTGAGAAGCATCTTGGAGCAGCTCTCCATTATCCACTATCCTCTAACAAAAATATTCTCTCAACAAGAAGATTCTTTGGGAAGAAGGAGGTAGAAGGAAGCCACCATTGGAGAAGAGCTTCATTGGAGATAAGAAGAACACACCATTGATAGTTTTTGATAGCTTTGTAGAGAAGAATTTCGGAATCGGTTTCTAGAGTTGTATGAACATTTGAACCTTCTTTAAGAAGGGTTGTGAGTCTTTCTAATTCCGTTTTCAGCTTGGTTTTGTTTACTACACTTGTTCATCTCTTTCTCTTCATTATCTTGCAAATGGATGCCATGATTTTATGTTTGATTGTTTTGATTTCTATTATGAGTGTTTTAGGCTAAATAGATGTGGTTCTAGGGTAAGGAAAGGATGGTTATGGCTAGGGCTATGATAGGATGGACTTAGATTTACCTTTGGATGACTTGTGTGCATGAACGTAGTTTCTGTTAGGAATCACGGCCAGTTCTTGCCAAACCACGGCCGTGGAAAGGTGGAACAAACCGTGATCTTACCTGGTTCGATGGATCTAGTCTTAGATTGTTAGAATGTTGAAATCCTAAGTGTTTGTTGAGTTAAATCTATCCTAGGGTGACCTAGTGTTAGCAACTAAGTGTTAGGAGAGACTTATCCGGTAATCCTTGCTCTTAGATCTCAAAGATGACAAACCCTAGGTAGTGGTGAGCCTCATAAGCCGTCATTGGATTAAGTGTTCTAGGATGGTTGTTTAGGACTAACCCTTCCGAGACATACCCGGTAAGGATAGGTTAGATCTCTAGGTAACAATCCAGTTTGTGTAGAATTCCGTCCCTTAGGTTCTTAGAGACTTACCCGGTGATGAGACTTTAGGGATGGCCTAGTGGACCATGAGACCTACCCGGTGATTGATCCTAATCTAGAAACACTTAACCCCAACATATCATAGTTAATCCAAGGAAAGAGTAGATAGCTTGAGTCCTATGCCATAACCGGAACTTCCAACCCCTAGAATCCGCTTTACTATCTTTGATCTATATCTCGTATTTTTGCTTGTTTGTTTGCGTTGACTTGTTAGCTTAGTTGATTATTATATTTCGCATGATTTGTGATCTTTGATTGATCACCGAAAAACCAAAAACAATTGAGATTTTCGTTTCTTTATTCCTTTCTCTTTTCTTAACCTAGATCTTCACTAGACTTAATCATAAATTGAATCAATCTCACCTTAGTCTTTGTGTTCGACCTCGGAATACTATCCCTACTACAAACGTCCCGTACACTGCGGGTTCGCTAGGAGTTAGGATAAATATAACGAGAATATAAATTTAAAACCCATTGCGTATCACATCCTGAGCGTAACAAAGGTTATGATGTTTACATGGAAGTTTGATCAATTCATGAGTTTTCTTTACTCTTTATTCTTTGATTATGTATATGAGAGTCCTATAAACGAATGAAGCAAGATTTGAGAATGATCTAATGACTAGGAAGCACATTCATCTAAAAGAAGTTTTGTTTTTGAGAGTGTATCCATATTTCATCCTAACTTGAGTTTTAAAGCTTTTGAAAGACCTTGCTTGGGGACAAGCAAGTGGCAAGTATGGGGTATATTGTTAGCATGAAATATTGTGATATTTTAGGCACGTTTTCTAGATGTATTTCATCCATATTGGTGTTCATTAATAAAGCATTGAAGCAATTGTGAGCTAGTTTGTCTATATTATCGATATAGAGGTCTACATAAGCTTTGTGTTGATTGTAGGCGAATAAGAGCTAAAACCAAACGAATTAAGAGAGAATGGAGATGAATTGAGCATGTCCAAGGATTGAGGACACCACAAAGGAGCTAAGGAAGATGCTAGGATGAAGAATGGCACAAAACAAAGGGAATTACGAGCTACCTATGTTTCCACGCTCTAAAATACGGCCGTAATGGAATCCACGCTCTAAACCACGGCCGTGGAACTTGGCAACACAAGCGTGGAGCATTCCAGTAAGTTACACGGCCGTGGAAGTTGTGAAGCACCGTAATCCAATTCCACGCTCTAAACCACGGGCGTGGAATCCTCTATGACCGTGATTTAGGCGATCTTTTAACGTACAAATTAAAGCCACGATCTTTTACATATGGGCTGAGAAGAGATATTTTATCTTGCCCTATAAAAGGACTGAAGGAAGGAGAATTCAGCACCTTCGCTTACGCCGGTTACACCTACGCTAAGTTCGCGCTTAGATCTCGCTTACGTCTTCGCATAGAGCATTATCGCTTGGAGGGTATTATTGGACGTACGGAGATTACGTCTTTTGTCCTTAGGTTTGATTAGAAGACGGATTGACATCCCGTTCTTCGTTCTTATTAAGGATTGTGATTGTTTGTGTTATTCTAAATCCGATATACATCGTTGCTCTTGTTTGTGGATTTGAGATTGATTTGAGGTTTATTGAAGGTTTTCGAAGGTTTTCATCTTTCATCCTTTTAAATCTTGAATTTGATATCATAATGACTGTTGTTGGCTAAAACCCTTTAGCAATTCTAAGGTGAAGGGTTGATAGTTGTGGCTTAGATAATGATAGATCGACCGTAATTTTCCCTAGTTTACGATCCTTGCTTTTACTTTAATCCAAAGTTAAAGATTTGCTTTAACTTAGTCTTGGCTTGCCTTTTCTAGGTGGTAGTGAAGCCTCAACAACCTCTACTTCGATTTCGAGTGTCACAACCTTAATCGGTTTAGTTAGTCTTGATCCTTGGATTACAAGTTTGGGTATTTGATATTAATTCTTACTTTTAGATCCTTTCTATACTGAAGCCTCAACAACCTTTATAGAGAGTGTCTTTAGATAAGCCATATAAAGCCTTGGAACTTCACCGTACATTGCTTTACCTTAGCATACCTTTGCAACTCTTAACTTTGTCCTTATATCTTTAGTATATCTTGAATCGATTGCCACAACTGGATTCCTGGATCTTTAGGATTGTTGTTTTCCCAATATTTACAAAGCTTCATACATTTACTTGCTTGACAATTCTATAATTGGATTTAACCCCCCAAATCCCTGTGTTTGATACTCTGGAATTCTTGCTTAACAACGTCGATCCGTACACTGCGGGTTCGCTTGCTTGATTCTAGTTTTATAAATTTAAAGCTTATTTGCACGCACGCTAAGTGGCGAACAGACCACTTGGCTCCGCCTGCGGGTAGGAGGAGGTGCCCAGAAGATGATCTCACAGGAGGGGACGAGTGATGATCACCCCCATGCAAAACTCTTGTGTTACGTTGGATGGGACGGGGTTCTTGAGGCTCCTCGTGTTACAAGAGAAGTTGAATTAGTAATGGAATAACATGATGAAAGATAATAAATGAATGTGTGTGGCATTGCATGTATGAGATGTTGATGTGTATTTGTGCTATTACTTTCATGCTTATTCATTGTTGTAGCTAACGGTGTATACCGTGTTGTAGATGATCTGGAGGTTAGGAAGATTGCAGAGTGAGCCAGGTGGTGTGACTATCCGATGACTTATGTACATTAGGATGCGTGGGATATGGGATCTTTTATATCATATGTTTAGGTTTGATGTTTTGTACTCGGCTTTGTGTTTGTAAACTCTTTTGATGTATCATATTCACATTTTATGTATTTGGTTTTAATCTACATGTGCCTTGTTGTAAGATCCAGTGAACTTGTTATCAGGCTAGGGTCAGGATCCATTGTGAGATCCTAGCCCAATGTCGCACTCCAAGTCCTGTGGATTTGGCGTGTTACAGTCTTCCCTAGAAGCTTGTCATGATCTCTAAGAGCTTCTCCGGCCTTGCTAAACACTTGATTCTCTAAAGCGTTTTGAGCTTTAGAAATCGAAGTGACCGAACTCTCTAGGTTCGACATCTTTTTCAGCATCTCTTCCATCATAAATTCCAGCTTATCCTTCGATTGCTTGCTAGAACTTTGAGCTTGATCCTAAATTTTCAAAGGAGTAGAGGAAAAAGGTGGTGTTAAAGCTTTCTGAGCATGGGAATAAGGATTACCGGAATTTTGTTGATTGGATCTCCAATTTCCATAGTTCCGGTTGTTGTAGTTGTTGTTGTTGAAACCATTATTCCTATCCCCTTGATAATTTCCTCTTCCTAGATAGCCAGCATCTTGCTCATTTTGTGCTTGAATGCTTGGCTTCAAGAGGGCTTTTAGCTCCTTAATCTCATTGTGGAGTGAAGAAAACTAATTTGAATTTGTTTGAGCTGAATACACTCCATGTGCTGCAGATTTTCTTCCCTCGTCTTCCACTATTCAATGGGAATATTTCTCAATCACTAGAGCTTGTTTTTTAACAAACTCACAAGCATCATCAACCAACATCTCCATAAAAGTTCCAGGTGAAAGCGATTGGAGTTTGAATTAACATTCTTCATCCAATCATTTGTAGTAGAACTCCAACAATTCCAGTTTGGAATGCCCTGGTGTGGGCAATCCAATAGAAGGTCCTCAAACCTTTCCTAAGACTTAAACAAACTTTTGTTAGACTTCATAACAAAAGCATTAATCTTACCTCTCAATTCAACGGTCTTGGATGGTGGGAAGAATTTTGTGAGAAATTCCGAAGTCATGTCTTCCCATGTGTTCACTCTTCCATCCAGACGAGATTGATACCAAGCCATGGCTTTGTCCTTCAAAGAGAAGTAGAAGGGCCTCAACTTGTAGTTATTGTTCCTCGCTCTTGGCGGCTTCATTGTCTCCTTCAAAATCTCATAATTTTAGAGGTGTTGATGCGGAGACTCCTTTTCCAATCCACCAAACTTACTTTGGCGGATCATAGTTATGACTTGGGGCCTAAACCCGTTGTCATGATCATCTGGATCTCCCAGATTCACGCCACAACTGCACGGTCGTTGAGTTGGGTCCATACGCTTCCCCAATGTTTACGGTTGAGCAACAATAGGAGCAATAATAGGAGCAATAGGTGCAGCCGGTGCGGCCCTGGCTGGCGCACACATAATAATTGGTGGATCATCCGCCTCTTCTTCAAAATCGGGCATATCAAGATCATTTAGTTCATCTTTCTTAGCAACAACAGCTTTCTCTTCTCTTACTTGTTGAACCATTGCCCGGAACGCATCCATATCAGCATGTAACCGAATTCTATCAGCTATCTCTTCAAGTCTCTCTTCTACAAGGTTCTTTAGACTTTGATCAAGAAGAGCACGAGTTTCCTCCAACTCAGCCTGGAGCTTCTTCTCATTATTTTAAGCCATTTTAGCTTCTCTCTTTTTCTTCTTAAGAGTCTTCTCAATTTCAGGATCAAGGGGAATGAGGTCTTCCCCTTGGCTAGACCTTCGCATATACCTAAAATAAATCCTGCAAATATCACTGAAGCAAAAATATCAAATAACAAGAGCAAAAGCTCCCAAACCACACAACCGACAACCGAATTTGGCCTAGACCAGATCCCCGGCAACGACGCCAAAAACTTGTTCGCTCTCAGACGTGTGTGTAACCGTGAACGATATAGCTTTAAATTTATAACCTAAGATATATGTCTGAACAATATGCGAACCCGTAGTGTACGTATCAATTGTAATAACAACAAATATTCCAGGGGTCGATCATAAGGACTATGGTGAAACAAAGTACGGCAATTCAAGTTGTCAATCAAAAGCAAGCAATAAAGAAAATATATCAAAGATGATGTAAAAATCAGATAAAGGAATGCAGGTTCTAGAGGTCAAAGCATCCAGTTGTGGTTTTGACTCAAGATTTCTAAGGATAACGTGGACAAAGCTGAGGTTTGCAAAGGGAAGGTATTTCTATGGTGTGAATAGATCACCGGGTAAGTCTCACTACTCACTATCCCAAACCAAAGATCCCATTACCGGGTAAGTCTCAAGGAACTAAGGCAAAGAACCATACTCTCAAACCAACACACTACCTAAGGGGATAGAATTAACCTTTACCGGGTAAGTCTCAGGATAACTCACAAAGGTAGGATGGATGCACACTCAAACCCTAATAAAGGATAAATCTTTATCACCTAACACTTGTCATCATCGGTATACAAACAAAGGAATCACCGGGTAATTCTCATCCTAGGCTTGCGTATGGACCAGGAAAGGTACAACAAGGATAGGATTTGGCAAACTAAAACCTAAACAAAGGTATGTATCAGATAAGGTCACGCCTCGCTCAGTTCATATCCGACCTCAGTCGAGGTGTTCTATGAACCAACCGAGGTGAGGTTCAGTTAAGGTTTGGCTCGAGCTTTCAGGGTCCACAAAGGTTAAAGGATCATTCTTTCATCGTCTTTCCAACAACCTTCAGCCAATCACCCTAGAATAGCACAAGAATTTAGCAAATAATCATCATGATAGCAATAATCAAATATATAAGAAAAGAAGCAATATTCAAACAAGAAAACCCTAACACAAGGTCTCAATAATCTCTAAATCAAACAATCAAACCAATCCAACAAACTGTGTTCCTCAAAAAGTTTCAAAAGACAACAACTAAGGTTCCCCAAGAAAACCTTACAATTTTCCATCAAAACCTACAAACTTGCGCACTAAGCAATCTTCCTTGAATTCCTTCCTTCAATGCTTCTTAGAAAATTATGTGATCCAAAGAACCACGTAGTTGGGGATGAAAGCCAACTTCCATGGGGTTTCCCCTCAAATTGAATCCCCAAAGGTGTTGTTGCGATCTTCTATCGCGAAATAGCAAGGCCAACTTATGTGGGTCGTACCTTCAATGTTGAAGGTTATCAAAAATATACAGGAATTCTCTAGGGTTTACAAACTTGGCCTTTTGGGTCGAGAAACAAAGTGAGGCCGCTAGTATCAGAGATTACTTTGACGCGGTATCAGAATCCGATCCGATATCAAAGTCCGCTCCAGGTATCAGAAATTACTCAAGGTCAAAGTCCACACTCGGTATCAGAAATCAATATGCGTCAAAGTCCACTCTCGGTATCAGAGTTCACTCTAGCGCGTTCCTAGCTTCCTTTTATGCTCCTTTTGTTCCGCTTCAAGGCTTAATCCTTAAATATGTCATCTTGCACCATAATTCGCCAAATTACCTACAATTGCAATAAAACTCTATGTAGACCTCTTTTCTAGCAAAGTAGGTGAATATAACCGTAAATTCCATGAATGTATGTCTATGCATGCAAAATAAAGGGAAAATCTACATAAATACATGCCTAAAAATAGGTTATAATTCATGTTATCAACCTTCAGCCAATTACCCTAGAATCACACAAGAATTTAGCCAATAATCATCATGATAACAATAATCAAATATATAAGAAAAGAAGTAATATTCAAACAAGAAAATCTTAACACAAAGGTCTCAATAATCTCTCAATCAAACAATCAAACCAATCCAACTTGTTCAAGGCTTTCAACTTTATCTTCAACTTCCTTCCTTAGAATATCTTTAATCTTCCAATCTAACCTCCAAAACTCTCGTTAGACTTCATAAAAAAAGCATTAATCTTACCTCTCAATTCAGCGGTCTTGGATGGTGGGAAGAATTTTGTGGGAAATTCCGAAGTCATGTCTTCCCATGTGTTCACTCTTCCATCCGGACGAGATTGATACCAAGCCATGGCTTTGTCCTTCAAAGAGAAGTAGAAGGGCCTCAACTTGTAGTTATTGTTCCTCGCTCTTGGCTTTGACCTAGCTTCTTCCCCAAAACACTTCTCCATTGTAGCCTCTCTTCCAAGCACCCATTGTGGGTGTTCTTGGAAGAGATTAGTGTAGATTTTCATTTTAAAGTGAGATTAGAGTGGTTTTGAGTGAGGTTTCCATTGTTGACAACTTGGAACAGCTCTTGGAGCCCTTGAAAGATTTGGTAACTTCTATTCTAGCTTTTAATGTCTTTTCTTTGGATTATTCTTCATTATCTAGCCATGACTTACAAGCATGCTCTATTTGTGAAGTTTGATCTTGAAATGTATGTTGTTGTCTAAATAGTTGTGATTCTAGGGTGAAGGAATGATGTTTATGCTTTGGACTATGATTGTATGGACTTCCATGTTAGCTTAGGATCGATTTGTGTACGAAACCCCAACTCAGTGGAGAATCACGGCCTGTTCTTCATGATTCCACGGCCGTGGTTTCCATGATCCACCCGTGATTTTCTCTGTTGTGCTTGTATTGATGAATCTGGATGTTAGGATGTAGATGTGTTGAAATCCTAGTGTTTGTTGAGCCTAATCCAGCTTAGGGTGACCTAATGTTAGCAACCTTTTTGAAGGATGAGACGTACCCGGTAACTTCCTCTCTTAGATACACAAGATGATCAACTCTAGGTAGTAGTGAGCCAAAAAAAGCCGCTATTGGATTGAGTGTGCTAGTATCATTGCCTAAGACATACCTTTTCCGAGACTTACCCGGTAAGGAGGGGTTTGACCTTTAGGTAGTGGCCGGTTTGTGTAGAATTCCCGTCCTTAGGTTCCTTGAGACTTACCCGATAATAGGACCTTAGGTGCGAGACTAGTGGAGCATGAGACTTGCCCGGTAATTACTCCCATTAGAGAAACACCCAACTCCGGACAACCACAATCTTCCTTAGATCTTTAGAAGCATGAGTCCATTGTCGTAATCGGAATTCCGAATCTCTAGAATCCACTTTCTTACCTCTTATCTCTTATCTTTGTATTTGTGTGTTTGCTTGCTTGTTTGTGTTGATATATTTGTGATCTTTCTTTGATCACCCAAAACCAAAACCATCCAAAAATATTGTGTTTTGCTCTTTCTTTATTCCTCATCTCATCTTAATTTAGATTTACACTATCTTTGATCATTGAATGACTTGATTTCACCTCAGTCCTTGTGTTCGACCTCGGAATACTTTCCTTCCTACATAACGATCCGTACACTACGGGTTTCGCTAGGTAGTTTAGGATTTTAGTTCGAGTTTATAAATGTAAAGCTTTTTGTTCTACCTAATTAGCGTAACAAGTTTTTGGCGCCGTTGTCGGGGACTAGGTCTAGATTAAGTCATTTGATTTTGATTGCTTTTAGTGTTTATATTTCTTGTTACTTTTGATCTTGTGTTGTTTTTGTCTTTGCCTTTTCATTTTTGCCATGAACGGATTGTACTTCCAAGACGACCTTGACGACATGGAGTATGAGGGATGGATGGAAAGCCAAGATCTAGGACCTCTCCATGATGAGTTTGAGTATTGGGAGGAGTTTAATGCATATCATGAGTCCCATGATCAAGCTCACATGACTACATTACCTCATGAGGAACCTCACCATCAACTTTATGAAGATCGATTGGAATCAATGCTAGAAGAAATGTTGAGGAAGATGGATGATCTAGAGAGTAACCTTGCTTCCATTTCGAGTTCTCATATGGAGCTTGAAGCGGAAGTATTTCAACAAGAAGAGGTTAACCATGAGGAGATCCAAGAATTGCCCGAATCCACCATGATCATTAAGGAACTTCAAGAAGAGTTGGATGAAGCTTGGGAACAAGTAAGGCTAAGGGATTTGGCCTTGAAGGATGAAAAAAGATTGAATTTCGAGAGGGAAGAACAAATAAGGAGGGAGATTGAGGAGATTAGGAATGCTCTTATGCTAGGAGCTCCTACCATCCTTCAAGATTTACCTCCACCTCCTTCACCTTTGGAGGAGTGCAATGAAGTGATCTCACCCTTGGACATCCTTGCCATCAACCCCGGAACCACACTTGAAGAGCTCACGAGGGATGAGGAAAACAGAGAGAACCACGGCCCATCTGGCACTTCCACGCCCGTGGATTTGCCCGTGGAAAGCTCTGTCGTAGAGAACCCTAAGTTAACTTCAACTCCTTCCAATCCTTTCTTGCTTGCCCGGAGTACATACGAAGATTGGAGTCCCTTTCCTAAGGAATCTCCCATATTGAATGATGGAGGCAAGAATGATGGATCCATGATTGTTATGAAGCACTTCAATGAAGAATTCTTTCCAAGAATCGGCTTTCTTCGGATCATAGAGGATGAAGATGGAAAGCATTTCACCGGTGTGACGGCGGAGTACCAATTGTCTAAGTATGGGGTGGTACCTACGGTTGCAACTCCATACTATCATTAAGGGAGCGGTGATGAAGGAGTCTACTACTCACCGGTAAAGAGAGAACTTAAAGCTTATTTGGGCATCAAGTGACCCTTGCTTGTCATCATGGATGCCGGTAAAAGATGGTTGCTTGGACTCCTCAAGCAAGCCATGGTATTTGAGGTGGATTGACATATCCACGGAGTTTGGTCAAGCTAATGACCTAAAAGAAGCGATTCTTGGGAGGCAACCCAAAGGTAACAACTCTTTCCCTTTTCTCTTTCGTTTTCGTTTTTGCTTTTGCTTTTGTTTTTGTGCGTTTTTGTGTTTTGTGTTTGTGTGGTAGATTTTAGGTAATGAGGAAGCCTTGCAAGGCAAGTTAATGATGATGATCCCATTTTCAACCATGGGTGAAGCGGACGTGAGACTTGGACGGCTTGAGGTGTCTTTGTTGGATGGAAGAGCTCTCATCTCGCATACACCTTGGTGCGGGTCTCGACGCCGGAATGATTATGAAGAGCTCTCTACCATGCTTGAATGATCAGCCGCACCACCACTCCACATGAGTGAACTAAAATACCAAACGACACCATTTTTACATTGTGAGGACTTCTTTCACTCTTCTTTACTTGATTTGCACATTGGGGACAATGTGTTTCTAAGTATGGGGTGAGGTCTTCATGATTCTTAGCATGGCATGATCGCATCTAGGATAGTTTCATTTTATTGTCACACGTTTCTTTTCATGTTTTGCATTGTACATATATATCTCAAAAACTCCAAAAAAATCGAAAAAATTTAAAATTTTGTGCTTCCTAGTTTGGATATGACCCTTATGATGAGATTGTTTTGTGAATTGGCTATGGATGGCCTTGTGTGTTGAATATATTTATGCATATGTGGACTTGAAATACTTCTCTTGAATCCTATGTATGATTTGTGATTATGATGCTTGTCTTGATTGGATTGAGAATTGATGGTCGAAATTACATGCTAGTTCTTACACATCATCTAGGAATGATTAAGGCAATTCATCTCTCTTCTTCTCATCTTGATCATGTTATTTGAGCACCTCACTTGATATAAAATTTGACCTCTTTTGACCCATCCGGGAATAGGAGCATGCTAGTGTGTTGAGTGTGTGAAAAGCAAGTATGGGGTGGTGAAGTTGGTGTGTGAATTTTGTGAATGAAGTTGTTGAAAATGTGTTGTGAAAAGTGTAGAAAAAAATATAGGTTTGGGGACTTTGGTTTTGATGACGAGTAACTCGGCACCATTCACATAATCGGGTGTTTGTGCCTTGCCAAAGTCGGATAAACCGAATGTCCTAACGAGCCTTGGTATGTGTGCCCCGTGTGAGGCTCCTCAGAAAAATCCCGAGGTCCGTTAATCACCAAGGTTTCGGATTTTGTACACCAATGCCATTGTCTCAAAAATAAGTGAAAAAAATGAAAAAAGAAAAGAAAAGAAAAGAAAAGAAAGAAAAGAAAGAGAAAAATACACTTTGGTTGATGAAGTATAAATGTGAAGTTGTGGTTGTTTAGTTCCTTTCCCGGATTTGCACCACATGACCTTAGAAAATTCCCACCTTATCATCACGTTTCTTGGCCTCTTCTTTCCTAAGCCCTTCAGACCTATTTGCTTATGTGTATGACCTAGTGATCTAGATTGGATATTCTCATGATCATCTTGACTTCATCATTTTTACCTTTCATGCATGCTTTCGAGTTAAGTATGATTGTCTTTCCGTGCCTTCATTAATTTAATACATGATTGCTTGTCCATTGCCATGAAACATGACTATGAAGGTGATCCAATTTTAGAAGCACAATTCCAAAAATATTTTTCTGTTTTTCTGCATTCATAAATCATGCCATCTCGTAGCATATAGTTAGACCTTGCTCGGGGACGAGCAAGTGCTAAGTATAGGGTATTTTGATGACATGATTTATGACACTAGTTTAGCCACCCTTTTAGATAGTTTTTCTTTCCATTCATGCATGTTTCCGCATTAGTTTGTGACGTTTACGCTTAATTCATGCATATTGTCGAAATAGACGTCTACACGAACTCTTGTCGGTTTTGTAGGTATTTTGGGGAGCTTTTGGAGCTTAATCGATACATTCGAGGATCATTCCTAGTGGTGGCACACATCCGGACTCTTTAAGGAGAAAGATAGGAGCAAAGGAGAACACATAGGACCTTGTTGGTGCATGCCTTGCACCAACTCATTGCTTGATGATCGAAGGAGAGTTTCTGGAGCAAAACCACGGCCCAGAGGCCATTTCCACGCCCGTGGTTTTGGCTGTGGTTTCTGTCTGGACCACTTTGCAACGTGTCCCATGATCTCTTTGCCCGACCTTTGCTTATTGGAGGAGTATTTAAGTGATATTGCAGGCTGTATTTTGGATCTCTCTCTTCCCTTTTTGACCTAGCTTCTTCCCCAAAACATTTCTCCATTGTAGCCTCTCTTCCAAGCACCCATTGTGGGTGTTCTTGGAGAAGAGATTAGTGTAGATTTTCATTTTTAAGGTGAGATTAGAGTGGTTTTGAGTGAGGTTTCCATTGTTGACAACTTAGAACAGCTCTTGGAGCCCTTGAAAGATTTGGTAACTTCTATTCTAGCTTTTAATGTGTTTTCTTTGGATTATTCTTCATTATCTAGCCATGACTTGCAAGCATGCTCTATTTGTGAAGTTTGATCTTGAAATGTATGTTGTTGGCTAAATAGTTGGGATTCTAGGGTAAAGGAATGATGTTTATGCTTTGGACTATGATTGTATGGACTTCCATGTTAGCTTAGGATCGATTTGTGTACGAAACCCCAACTCAGTGGAGAATTAGGGCCTGTTCTTCATGATTCTACGGCCGTCGTTTCCATGATCCACCCGTGATTTTCTCTATTGTGCTTGTCTTGATGAATCTGGATGTTAGGATGTAGATGTGTTGAAATCCAAGTGTTTGTTGAGCTTAATCTAGCTTAGGGTGACCTAATGTTAGAAACCTTTTTGAGGGATGAGACTTACCCGGTAACTTCCTCTCTTAGATACACAAGATGATGAACTCTAGGTAGTAGTGAGCCAAAAAAGCCGCTATTGGATTGAGTGTGCTAGGATCATTGCCTAAGACCTACCTTTTCCGAGACTTACCCGGTAAGGAGGGGTTTGATCTTTAGGTAGTGGCCGGTTTGTGTAGAATTCCCGTCCTTAGGTTCCTTGAGACTTACCCGGTAATAGGACCTTAGGTGCGAGACTAGTGGAGCATGAGATTTACCCGGTAATTACTCCCATTAGAGAAATACCCAACTCTGGACAACCACAATCTTCCTTAAATCTTTAGAAGCATGAGTCCATTGTCGTAATCGGAATTCCGAATCTCTAGAATTCGCTTTCTTACCTCTTATCTTTTATCTTTGTATTGGTGTGTTTGCTTGCTTGTTTGTGTTGATATATTTGTGATCTTTGTTTGATCACCCAAAACCATCCAAAAATATTGTGTTTTGCTCTTTCTTTATTCCTCATCTCATCTTAGTTTATATTTACACTATATTTGATCATTGAATGACTTGATTTTACCTCAGTCCTTGTGTTCGACCTCGGAATACTTTCCTTCCTACATAACGATCCGTACACTGCGGGTTTTGCTAGGTAGTTTAGGATTTTAGTTCGAGTTCATAAATGTAAAGCTTTTTGTGCTACCTAATTAGCGTAACATCTCCCAAGAAAGATTGGGACGGAACTATCTGCAGGAATGTCAAGCACAACAAAGTCTATAGGGATATAGAAAGTGTCAAGCTTAACTAGGACGTCTTCAATGATGCCCACGGGTTGAGTAATGGATCGATCCGGCATGTATAACGTCATCTTTACCGGTTTAGGTTCACATAAACCAACCTTCTCACACAAAGCAAGTGGAATGATGCTCACACTTGCTCCCAAGTCACAAAGAGCATCATATGTTACTTATCCTACTCCAGTTGGTATACAAAATGACCCCGGATCTCGCAGCTGTGGGGGCATCTTTTCTATCATAGTTTTGATGAGATCCGATGACTCCGAAGTCATCTTAACTTAACCTAAAATCGCATCAAGAAAAGGTATTTTAATGTGCAGTTTGTTCATGAGCTCAACAAACTTACAGAAGTGCTTGTCTAGATTTGCTCTCGCTCTAGATTGCGGGAATAGTAAAGAAGGTTTGTAAGCTGAGGGAGGGAAATAGACATTCTTCTTTTCTTTTTCCTTCTCCACCTCCTTGTCCTCTTCAATTGGGACTTCCAAAGGACCAGGCTGCTTACCCTTATCATTAACCTTCGGCTGCGGATCGGTGGTTGTGACACCACTCCTTGTTGTTATTGCCATCACTCTTCCATTCGGATTGTCCTCAATTTTTTCCGGAAGCTTTCCTTGATCTCTAGGAGCTTTTCCGGTCTTATTGAAGACTTGATTTTCTAAGGTATTTTGTGCCTTAGTAACCGAAATAACCGAAGTCTCTAGATTGGTCATCTTCCTTATCGTCTCCTCCATCATGGATGTTAGCATGAAATATTGTGATATTTTAGGCACGTTTTCTAAACGTATTTGATTCATATCGATAGTCTTTGATTGAACTTTATGCATATGTGAGCTAGTATTACCTATATTGTCGATATGGATGTCTACACTAGTTCTATGTTGATTTTTAGGTGATTTGGAGCTATTTCCGAACGGAATCGAGCAAAGGAGAGTTGAGTAGATATGTCCATAGATTGAGGACGTTCTTTGGAAGCAAATTTGAGTTTTAGCTTGAGGAATGCACGAGGCTAGGGAAGAATCACGTTCTTGCCCTAAATTACGCCCTAAAATACGGCCGGAATTCAAACCACGTTCAGAATTACGGCCGTGGATTTGGAGTCAGAAATTGATGTTCATTCCAGAGGATATTACGGCCGTGGAACATATGGTGTAAACCGTATTTGTTTCCACGCCCTAAATTACGGTCGTGGAACACTTCCACGACCGTGATCTTGGCGAATCTTTTCGCCACACTTTGAAGCCACGATCTTTTGAAGATTGGGCCGGGCCGACACTTTGCCCTACATTATAAAAAGACGGGAAAAAGGAGATTCCGTCATCTTCGCTTACATCCTCGCTTACGCCGGCTTACAATCGTGGCACATCTTCACTTAGCAACGCCGTTTACCCTCATTGAGGAGCATTTTGGAGATCTCGTTGGAGATCAAGGTTCGTACAAGGAATTGCCCTAATCTCGCACTTGGTGGAGATTATTGCTGGGATTTCCTTATTTTCCGGATTGGCGGAAGATCGAAGTTTTCGGAAGATTTTTCAAGAAGATCTCTCTTCTTGTTTAGGTTTGATTTGGAAAACGGATTGACATCCCGTTCCCCTTTCTTTCCTAAGGTTGTGATTGTTTATTTTACTTTGAATCTTTTGACAATACTTGTTCTCTTTGTGACTTTGAGATTGGTTTGAAGGTTATTGAAAGTTCTTCAAAGTTTCCATCTTTCTATCTTTTAATTCTTGAATTGATATCAAAATGACTATTATTGGCTAAAAACCTTTAACAATTCTAAGGTGAAGGGTTGATAGTTGTGGCTTAGATGATGATAGATCGATCGCAAACAGATTAGACCCTGAGAGTTAGAGAGAATCGCCGACAACCTTAAATTACGGCTTGTTCTTGAGTCCACGGCCGTGGAACCTCAAGAACCAACCGTGATTTCCTTTAAGTCCACGAAATTGCTTTTACTTTAATCCAAAGTTAAAGATTTGCTTTAACTTAGTTTAGACTTGTCTTTTCTAGGTGGTAGTGAAGCCTCAACAACCTCTACCTCGATTGTGAGCCTCAACAACCTCAATCGGTTAAGTTAGTCTTGCTCTTTAGGTTATGAGTTTGGGTATCTGACACTAATTCTCATCTTTAGAATCTTTCTATATTGAGCCTCAACAACCTGTATAGAGAGTGCCTTGTAGATGAGTTGTATAAGGTTTTTGGAACTTCACCGTACGATTACCTTACATTAGTATACCTTTGCATATCTCAACTCTGTCTTTACATCATTAAGTATATCTTGAATCGATTGCCACAGCTGGATACTTGGATCTTTAGGATTGTTGTTTTCCCAATATTTGCAAAACTCTCATATTTATTCGCTTGATAACCTACTATCGAATTTGTTCCCACCCAAATCCCTGTGTTCGATACTCTGGAATTCTTGCTTAGCTACGTCGATCCGTACACTGCGGGTTCGCTGCTTGATTCGAGTTTTATAAATTTAAAGCTTATTTGCACACACCTTTAGGGGCGAACAAGTTTTTGGCGCTGTTGCCGGGGATTTGGTTTCGGCCGAATTCGGTAACCGGTTGTCAAGCTTGGGAGCTTGCTCTCGTCATTTGATATTTTCTTAAGTGCATGCGCAGGTCTAAGAACACCGAGGATCTCTTACCTCTTGATCAAGAGCTAGAGAAAACCTTTAGGGCAAAAGCGCAAGGAAAAGAAGATGGCTGAAGAACACGAACGTGATCTTCAAGCGGAATTAGCGGAGAAGGAAGCTCAACTCCATTGGAATGAGAACCTCCGCCGGGATGAGATGGATCGCCATCAATCCCAAGTTAACAGTCTACAGGATCAGATATTCCAGATGAGGTTAGAAATAAGCGACCTTAAGAGTAAGGAGATCAAGAAATCCTCAAGAAGGACATCAAGATCTAGAAGAAGGAGAGGTCATTCATCCGCTGATGATAGTGACTCCTTCATGCCACCATTAGAGGAGATTGATCCTACGGTCAATGTGAATCCTTTCCATCCACAAGGAGCTACTAACCGCCGCATTCCACCTAGGAATAAGAGGGTCGAACGTGTGGATAATGAGCCAAGAACTCTTCGCCAACGGATGGATCCAACACAACAACCACGCCACTTGGGCGTGAATTTTGATGCTGAAGATGTGCAAGGGTTTAGCTTTAACCCTCAAGTTATTACTCTTGTTCGCCAAAACCAATTTGGCGGTACAAGCGGTGAATCTCCACACCAACACTTGCAAAACTTCGAGTGCATGATGGAGACGATGAGACCGAAGAGCGCTACCACCAACAGTTACAAGCTTAAGCCCTTCTTCTTCTCCTTGAAGGGAAAGGCATTGTCATGGTATCAAGCTCTTCCTAGTGGGAAACTAGATACGTGGGAAGACCTTTCCGCGGAATTTCTCACCAAATTCTTTCCGCCTTCCAAAACGGCGGAACTTAGAGGTAAGATTAATACTTTTTCTATGAGACCTAACGAAAGTTTGTTTCAATCATGGGAAAGGTTTCAGGATTTGCTCTTGGATTGCCCTCATCATGGCATATCCAAACTTGCCTTGCTGGAGATTTACTACAAGGGGCTGGATGCGGGAACGCAGTTCAACCTCCAATCCCTCTCATGTGGAACGTTCATGGACATGAGAGAAGATGACGCTTGGGACTTCATTGAGAAGCAAGCAAGAGTCATAGAGAAATACTCCCACCGGAAAGTGGAGGGAAATCGTGTGGAGCAAGGAGCAAAGCTCACACATGAAGCTCAAAATCAGATTTTCTCCCTCAACAATGAGATCAAAGAGTTGAAGGAGGCTATCAAGACCAACTTCCCAAAGCAACAAGGGAAGGATGTTGGTTATTTGGGCAACAATAATGGCGGCAACAACAATAACCGGGGTAACAACCGGAATAACAACTGGAATGGAAACAACAACAGCCGGTACAATGATTGGAACAACAATAGGGGTTCAAACAACAACAATTGGCGCCCCAATCAACAAAATTCCGGTAACTCTTATCCTTCCAATTCTAATTCACTAACTCCACCTTCCTCTTCCTCTACTCCTTTGAAAAGTCAGGGGCAATCATCTAATGGAGGAAACACTTCGGGGAAGGAGAAGCCCGATCCCATATTGGAAACGATCATGGGAAAGCTTCAAGGGTTGGAGAACCGCCTCATCAAGGTTGACGATCAAGTTTCTAAGGTTGACAAGGCTCAAAAGGTTTTGGAAAACCAAATGTTCAACCATGCGGAGGAAGTTCCTAGAAACCAAGGGAAACTTCCAGGAAAGACGAAGGACAACCCTAAGGGAAGGGTGATGGCGATTACAACTAGGAGCGGAGTGACTACTACCGATCCGCAGCCTACGTTCGTTGAAGTCCCCGTAGAGAAGGACAAAGGAAAGGGGAAGGAGAAGGAAGATGTCTACGTTCCTCCTCCAGCTTACAAACCTCCCCTACCATTCCCTCAATCTAGAGCGCGAGCGCGCCTAGACAAACAATTCGGTAAGTTCATAGAACTCATGAGTAAGCTGCATATTAATATACCTTTCATTGATGCTATTGTAGGTATGCCGGCTTATGGCAAGTTCTTGAAGGAGCTCCTCTCCAACAAGAGGAAGCTAGAGGATTTCGGAGAGGTCAAGATGAGTTCGGATTCTTCGGATCTCATCAAGACTATGAAAGAGAAAATGCCCCCAAAGTTGAAGGATCCGGGGTCATTTTGCATTCCCATTGGAGTGGGAGATGTCACATATGACGCTTTATGTGACTTAGGAGCAAGTGTGAGCATCATACCACTTGCGTTGTGCAGGAAGATCGGTTTAGGCGAACCTAAACCGGTAAAGATGACGTTATACATGGCGGATCGATCCATCACTCGCCCCATCGGTATTGTAGAAGACGTCCCGGTCAAGCTAGGTAAATTCTTTGTTCCCATCGATTTTGTCGTGCTTGACATTCCTGCAGATAGTCCGGTCCCGATCATACTCGGAAGACCGTTTTTTGCAACTTCCGGCTGCATGGTCGATTGCAAGAATGGTAGACTCGCTTTTGATATTGGAGAAGAGAAAGTAGAGTTTGTTCTCTCCACTCTAGTGAAGGAACCAATATTTGATGAGGATATTTACGATATCCAAGACGAAGAAGGTTTGTCTAGGGAGGAGGTAAGTGCGATTCTCTTTAACGATCCTTTACAAAAGGCTATCACTATGAGTCTAACCGATGTAGGGGAAGAAGAAGAGTGCAAAGAGGAAATTGAAGCCTTAGAAGCACAAGAAGAGATCCATGAAGAGGAGTTTGAGAAACTCCACGATGAGGCTGAGAATGTAAGAATCCACGGTCATACCCTGTATTCCACGACCGTGGATTTCACAACCAGAATCGACCTCCATTCCAGGGGATTACACGGCCGTGGAACACATGGGGAGGCCGTAATTCTGACCGTGGAAGAGGGTGACCGGCAAACTTCTTCAACTTCTTCTAATTCTTCTCCAAACCACTCAACACCCTTAGAAACTTCTAAGGAAACGTCGGATGCTCCTCAAGGATCATTGGAAGCTCCGAAAGTGATGGAACTCAAACCACTTCCTACTCATCTAAGGTACGCTTTTCTTGGATCTAATTCTACCTTTCCGGTTATCGTTAGCTCCGAATTAAGCATAGATGAACATGAACAGCTCATGACTGTCCTTAGGAAACAGAGAAAAGCCATAGGCTATACTATTTAGGACTTAGTAGGAATTAAACCCTCCCTATGCATGCATAAGATACTAATGGAGGAGGACTTTAGGACTTCAAGACAACCTCATAGGCGGTTGAATCCGACCATGAAGGAGGTTGTCAAGAAGGAAATTCTTAAACTTCTTGACGCAGGTATCATCTATCCTATCTCCGATAGCAAGTGGGTGAGCCCAGTTCAAGTAGTTCCAAAGAAGGGAGGAATGACGGTCATCACCAACAAGAACAACGAACTCATTCCTACCCGAACCGTAACTGGATGGCGGATGTGCATAGACTACCACAAGCTCAACAACGCAACGCGGAAGGATCACTTTCCATTGCCATTCATCGATCAAATGCTTGAAAGGTTAGCACAACATTCACTTTTTTGCTACCTTGACGGTTATAGTGGCTTCTTTCAGATCCCGATACATCCGGATGATCAAGAGAAGACCACATTCACGTGCCCTTGGGGTACGTTCGCCTATAGGAGAATGCCGTCCGGGCTTTGCAACGCCCCAGCCACCTTTCAACGGTGCATGATGGCCATCTTCTCCGAATATGTAGAGGAAATCATGGAGGTCTTCATGGACGACTTCTCCGTTTACGGTTCCTCTTTTAACGAATGGCTTTCTAACCTTTCTCTTGTTTTACAAAGGTGTGAAGACACTAACCTAGTTCTTAATTGGGAGAAGTGTCAATTCATGGTTAAGGAAGGAATCGTATTAGGTCACTTAGTCTCTAGTAGAAGGATAGAGGTAGACAAGGCTAAGATAGAGACCATAGAGAAACTTTCTCCCCCAATCTCAGTGAAAGGGATAAGAAGTTTCCTAGGACATGCTGGATTTTATAGACGTTTCATTAAGGACTTTTCTAAGATATCAAAACCTCTCACTAATCTATTGATGAAGGATGCGGTTTTTGAGTTTTCGCAGGAATGTTTGGATGCGTTTAATACCATCCGGCAAGCTCTAATTTCAGCACCTATTATCCAACCTCCGGATTGGACTCTCCCCTTCGAGATTATGTGCGATGCTAGTGACGTAGCTATTGGAGCTGTTCTTGGACAACGAAAGGAAGGGCGAACCCATGCCATATACTACGCTAGCAAGACGCTAGACGAAGCACAGCTCAACTACGCCACTACAAAGAAAGAGTTTTTAGCCATTGTCTACGCTATTGACAAGTTTCGCTCTTATCTTGTAGGTGCAAAGGTGATTGTCTACACGGATCATGCAGCGATCCGGTACCTCCTTGCAAAGAAAGATGCGAAACCAAGGCTGATTAGATGGATTCTTCTCCTACAAGAATTCGATCTTGAGATCCGCGACAAGAAAGGCTCGGAAAATTCTGTTGCGGATCATTTGAGTCGTCTAACACATCTAGAGGACGACCATCTACCCATTGATGACTCCTTTCTGGACGAACACCTACACATCATAGAGGAGTGCATCAACGTGATCTCCGAAGGTAACGAACCATGGTTTGCTGATTTTGTTACCTATTTGGTTTGCCAGGAGATACCGCCCGGACTATCCTACGCACAAAGGAAGAAGTTCTTTAAGGACGTCCGGGAATACTATTGGAACGAGCCCTCCTCTTTAAGAGAGGTCCAGATGGCATCATTCGGCGATGTGTGCCGGAAGATGAGATGCAAAGTGTCATCCGTCATTGCCATTCACTACCTTGCGAAGGACACGCTAGTTCGAACAAGACTAGCGCAAAGGTATTGCAATCTGGATTCTATTGGCCCACTTTATTTAGAGATGTGCAATCCTTTGTTTCTTGCTGCGATGCTTGTCAAAGAACAGGCAATATTTCTAGAAGGAACGAGATGCCCCTCAACAACATCCAAGAGGTGGAGATTTTCGACGTTTGGGGAGTTGATTTCATGGGACCATTCCCATCTTCTAGTGGAAATCAATACATACTATTGGCGGTAGATTACGTTTCTAGATGGGTGGAAGCAATTGCCTCTCCCACAAATGATGCCATGGTGGTGGTTAAGTTCTTCAACAAGACCATTTTTCCGCGATTCGGGACACCAAGGACGATCATTAGTGATGGAGGTTCTCACTTCATAGCCCGTCGCTTTGAAGCTCTTCTAGCTAAGTATGGGGTTACTCACAAGATCGCTACCCCTTACCATCCACAAACGAGTGGACAAGTTGAGATCTCAAACAGGGAGATCAAAGGAATTCTAGAGAAGACGGTTTCAAGGACTAGGAAGGATTGGTCCTTGAAGCTAGATGATGCATTATGGGCGTACCGGACTGCGTACAAGACTCCCATAGGAACCACACCATACAACCTTGTGTATGGGAAGTCTTGTCACTTGCCGGTGGAGCTGGAGCACAAAGCGTTTTGGGCTATCAAGTGGCTGAATTTCGGCATGAAAGAAGCGGGAGAGAAGCGTCTCCTAGACATCAACAAGCTGGATGAACTCCGTTTGAACGCCTATGAAAACGCCAAGATCTACAAGGAAAGAGCAAAGCGTTGGCATGATAAGTATATCATTCCAAAGGACTTCAAAGAAGGAGATCAAGCCCTCCTCTTCAATTCAAGACTTCGCCTCTTTCCAGGTAAGCTTAAATCCCGTTGGACCGGACCCTTTCTAATTAAGCGCAATTTCCCCCATGGTGCAGTTGAAGTATGGGGTGAAGCTAGCGGAAGTTTTAAGGTGAACGGCCAACGATTCAAGAAGTATACGCTGGAACTCCAAGCTGAGGAGTTCGCGCCTACCGCACTCGAATAAGTGCGAGATTGGTCTAGCTACGGACCTTAAACAAAGCGCTTCTTGGGAGGCAACCCAAGGTATTGCATCTTCGTTTTTGTTTTCAATTCATAGATTAGTTTAGAATAGACGTTTTCGCTTTGTTTTGCCTCGATTTCTTCCGGTATGTTCGTGTTTTTGGTTGTAGGATCGATGGAAAAGGAGAAAGGGAAGATAATGTCGAAGAAGAGTGACGAAATTTGGACTTTGAAGCTTTACAGAAGGTTCCACGGTCTAAATTACGGTCGTCATAGCTACAGTGGCCGTAATTTTCAAAAGCCTTTGAAAAATCACCAAAACCACGGTTCCGTACACTTCCACGGCCGTGGAACACCCCGACAGACCGTGATTTTCAAAGTTTTGCCTGCGACTATATAAGCCACATTCTTCACAAAATTACCCAAAAACTTACCCCTTTCCACGACCTAAACGCCGAAATCCCACGACCCCCTCCAAATCTTCGTTTTCTAATTGTTTTCAACGATTCTTCATCCTAAACTGCAGCAAATCCAACCACGAACAAGATCCAAGCGACAAACCGAGTGGAAATCCATCAACAAACGTGCATTTCGGATTTTTCAATCCGAAAAAGAGGTCTATTCTTTCTTCTTGATTTTCGCGGATTTGGTTCGTTTTTGCTATAGATTTTTAGGAAGAACTGACAAAGACTGGAAGGAATTAGATTAGGACTGCTTGTTGTGGTGATTGTTGGTGAATTTAATGAGATTCGCGAGATTCTGAGACGAATCACGGTCTCTGGGTAAACCACGGCCGTGGAACCTGAAGAACAGACCGTAATTTTGGAGAAAAATGGATTTTGTAAGGAGAGTGTCGGGAAGGATAAAGGAGAAGAAAGGAGAGCAGAATAAGAAAAGGAAAGGCAATCCCTCCACCTCTAGGGCACCACCACCCTCATCTCCTTCACCTCCATCTTCACCTTCACCTCCATCTTCACCCCCTCACCCTAGCATTCCGACCATACACGAGAACTACCTTGCTGCATTTGAGAAGATACAGAAGAGGGCAGTGATTGGCCCTAGGTATTTGTTGTTGGAGGATCTACATCCTCTCAACATAGTAGATGATCTTACATGGCTCTTGGATAGGGCCGGATTACTTGTCTTCACGAACGTTCGTGAAGACGCCTATGAGGAGATCACCCGAGAGGTTGTGACGTCTTTCGAGCACAGCCACGTCGATAGGACCGTCTCTTTCCGTCTCATGGAACGAGACTACCATTTGAGTATTGTTGAGTTTGGGACCATTTTCGGGTTCCATGAGACCTACAATGGTCGATTCCCTAGTGGTATCTACCCTAAGGACTTTTGGGCGGAAGTTGCGATGATTTACGCCGACGAGGACCGTTGGAAGCCCGCCGATACCAAGGCTAAATTGATGTACCATTTAGCCTTGAAGATAGCTCACCGCGTTCTTTCGGAGTGTCTCTTTCCTAGGACGGAGACGCCCCAAAAGATCAAGACGGATGAGCTATTCTTGCTCTATTGTATGCTGTATGGACGCCGTGCAGATTGTGCTACTCTCTTGGCTGCTACGATGAGCAAGCTCAAGAACAAGTCGAAGGGGAACATCGGATATGGTGGGATAGTTACCCACATTGCTAGGAGTTTTGGTGTAGATTTTTCTGCTTGCACCCGCATACCGGCCGTACCTTTAGGATTACATGCATTCATGGTTAGGGGACTCATTTTCCCCACACATAGAGGTCCGCCTTATGCGGGCATGCCTTGGGAGAGCAGGACAGGCAGGGGTATTGAGTGGCTGCCGGAGTATTCCATTGTGGCGGGACGCCACAATTGGAAGGAGACGTTCACTGCGATGCACGCGAACAGGCTAGTAGCTCCCCCTTACGTCCCACCACCGGTTGTGGAGGAGGAGGAGATGGGAGATCAGTACGAGAGTGGTGGAGGAGCGGAGCAGGAGTTTGGCACGTTTCCGGACCAGCCGGAGGCGGCCCCACATGTACCTAGACGCTCTCCACGCCCAGCTAGAGCCTCAGGCTCGTCATCTCGCCGCGCTAGCGTGAGTGAGAGGCCCACGTGGATGACTACACCTCCCACTTGGTATGACACCCCCCCTCCTTGGTCCACACAGCAGCCAGCAGCACCATCACCAGCACCAGCACCATACGATCGCGCCCCGGGATGGTACGAGCAGATGCCGGATTGGGCCACCGGACTTTCTGAGAGAGTTGGAGCGCTAGAGATCCGGGCGGACGCTAGAGACGGACGTTTAGACGACCTTGACCACATGATGAGGGACGTCTACCGCCAGCAGTTTGGGCGGCCATACGACTCCAGCTTCTCCCCATTCCCACCTCCGCCGGCGCCGCAGTGATTTGTGCATGACCGTTCGTTTAGACATTCCCGCCACCATTTTGTGAGTTTCTTTTTCTTTTCTTTCTTTTGTTCTTTCTTTTGAACATTAGGGACAATGTTCGTCCTAAGTATGGGGTGGGATGTACTAAAAAGTTTGTAATAACTCTACTCTCTATGTTTGCTTCATTTGAGACTATCGTTGCATGTTCATTATGTGTCACACGTTTCCTTATTGCATTGCATGAAAAAGAACTTTAAAAAACCCATAAAAATTGAAAAATTTTGAAAATTTTGTGCTTCTAATGAATTGAGATGATTTCCATGATAATCATTACTTGTGGATGGAGTTTGATAACAATTGCATGCTCAAAAGAATAGTGAATTGAAAAGAATTTGAATGAGTGAATTTTACCTCTTTTGCAAGTTTTATAATGTGAAAACGTTACCTAAATCATGTTGAGAAATTGAAGTTGAAATCACATTATAAGTTCCTATACTTCTTGTTGAAATGATTAAGGCAATTCGATACTTTCTTTCTCCTTTCTTTGATCATCTAGCTCCTCATTGAAATATTAGCCTCCTTTACCTATCCGGGAATTTGGAGAAGTGAATGAAAAAGGCACGTTTGATGTGGGAGGGCCATGAGAGCAATTATTTGCAATCAAATGAATAGAAAGAAATTGTAGGTTTGGGGAAGTCAATCATGACGATAAGTAACTCGGCACCATTCACATAGCCGGGTGTTTGTGTCTTGCCAAAGTCGGATTGAGCGATATTCCTAGCGGATTACGGTATGTGCGCTAAGGGTTTGAGGCATCTCTTGAAAATTTGAGAAACGCCGATCTCCTAGGCTTCGGTTTTTGTGCACCTCTGTCCATAACTCCAAAAGTAAAGTCGAAAAATGAAAAGAAGAGAGCGAAGCTCTAAGTTGAAGTGTTGCGGGAACCGCATAAGAAGAAGAAGGTAGTTGTCCACTTTCCCGGACTTATGCACCACTTTCCCTTAAAGTTTTCCCTTCCCTTCCATATTCTAGACCTTTTCTTTGAAAGTCCTTAAGATCAAAAGAATGTTATATGACTTGGTGATCTAAATTGAAGCTTCTTGTGATTGATTTTGATAATGTTTGAGGGTTATAATGCTTGTTTTGAAGTTAAATTGGTTCATGATCTTTCTTTACCTTTTACTCTTCAATTAAGTGTGTGAAAGTTTGATGAACGATTGAAGCAAGGTTTGAGAAAGATCTATTCTTTAGAAGTCACATTCACCCAAAAGAAGGTACACATATTTCATCCTAACTCTTGTTTAAAGCTTTTTGAAAGACCTTGCTTAGGGACAAGCAAGTGTTAAGTATGGGGTTATTTGTTAGCATGAAATATTGTGATATTTTAGGCACGTTTTCTAAACGTATTTGATTCATATCGATAGTCTTTGATTGAACTTTATGCATATGTGAGCTAGTATTACCTATATTGTCGATATGGATGTCTACACTAGTTCTATGTTGATTTTTAGGTGATTTGGAGCTATTTCCGAACGGAATCGAGCAAAGGAGAGTTGAGTAGATATGTCCATAGATTGAGGACGTTCTTTGGAAGCAAATTTGAGTTTTAGCTTGAGGAATGCACGAGGCTAGGGAAGAATCACGTTCTTGCCCTAAATTACGCCCTAAAATACGGCCGGAATCCAAACCACGTTCAGAATTACGGCCGTGGATTTGGAGTCAGAAATTGATGTTCATTCCAGAGGATATTACGGCCGTGGAACATATGGTGTAAACCGTATTTGTTTCCACGCCCTAAATTACGGTCGTGGAACACTTCCACGACCGTGATCTTGGCGAATCTTTTCGCCACACTTTGAAGCCACGATCTTTTGAAGATTGGGCCGGGCCGACACTTTGCCCTACATTATAAAAAGACGGGAAAAAGGAGATTCCGTCATCTTCGCTTACATCCTCGCTTACGCCGGCTTACAATCGTGGCACATCTTCACTTAGCAACGCCTTTTACCCTCATTGAGGAGCATTTTGGAGATCTCGTTGGAGATCAAGGTTTGTACAAGGAATTGCCCTAATCTCGCACTTGGTGGAGATTATTGCTGGGATTTCCTTATTTTCCGGATTGGCGGAAGATCGAAGTTTTCGGAAGATTTTTCAAGAAGATCTCTCTTCTTGTTTAGGTTTGATTTGGAAAACGGATTGACATCCCGTTCCCCTTTCTTTCCTAAGGTTGTGATTGTTTATTTTACTTTGAATCTTTTGACAATTCTTGTTCTCTTTGTGACTTTGAGATTGGTTTGAAGGTTATTGAAAGTTCTTGAAAGTTTCCATCTTTCTATCTTTTAATTCTTGAATTGATATCAACATGACTATTATTGGCTAAAAACCTTTAACAATTCTAAGGTGAAGGGTTGATAGTTGTGGCTTAGATGATGATAGATCGATCGCAAACAGATTAGACCCTGAGAGTTAGAGAGAATCGCCGACAACCTTAAATTACGGCTTGTTCTTGAGTCCACGGCCGTGGAACCTCAAGAACCAACCGTGATTTCCTTTAAGTCCACGAACTTGCTTTTACTTTAATCCAAAGTTAAAGATTTGCTTTAACTTAGTTTAGACTTGTCTTTTCTAGGTGGTAGTGAAGCCTCAACAACCTCTACCTCGATTGTGAGCCTCAACAACCTCAATCGGTTAAGTTAGTCTTGATCTTTAGGTTATGAGTTTGGGTATCTGACACTAATTCTCATCTTTAGAATCTTTCTATATTGAGCCTCAACAACCTGTATAGAGAGTGCCTTGTAGATGAGTTATATAAGGTTTTTGGAACTTCACCGTACGATTACCTTACATTAGTATACCTTTGCATATCTCAACTCTGTCTTTACATCATTAAGTATATCTTGAATCGATTGCCACAGCTGGATACTTGGATCTTTAGGATTGTTGTTTTCCCAATATTTGCAAAACTCTCATATTTATTCGCTTGATAACCTACTATTGAATTTGTTCCCACCCAAATCCCTGTGTTCGATACTCTGGAATTCTTGCTTAGCTACGTCGATCCGTACACTGCGGGTTCGCTGCTTGATTCTAGTTTTATAAATTTAAAGCTTATTTGCACACACCTTTAGGGGCGAACAATGGACTCCAACCTATCCTTCGGTGGCTTGCTAGAACTTGGAGCTTGATCCTGATTTTTCAAAGGAGTAGAAGAAGAAGGAGGTGTTAGAACATTTTGAGCATGTGAATAAGGATTACCGGAATCTTATTGATTGGATTTCCAATTTCCATAGTTCCGATTGTTGTTGTAATTGTTGAAACCATTGTTCTTATCCCGTTAATAGTTTCCTCTTCCTAGATAGCCAGCTTCTTGCTCCTTTTGAGCTCGAATGCTTGGCTTAAAGAGGGATTTTAGCTCCTTCATCTCATTGTGAAGTGAGGTCAATTGATTTGAATTTGTATGAGCTGAGTTCACCCCATGTGCTGCAGATTTTCTTCCCTCATCTTCCACCCTTCTATGGGAGTATTTCTCAATCACTAGAGCTTGTTTTTCAACAAACTCCCAAGCATCATCTACCGTCATCTCCATAAAAGTTCCAGCTGAAAGTGATTGGAGCTTCGATTGGCATTCTTCATCCAATCCTTTGTAGCAGACCTCAAATAACTCCAGCTTTGGAATGCCATGTTGTGGGCAATCCAATAGAAGGTCCTTGAACCTTTCCCAAGACATAAACAAACTTTCGTTAGACTTCATAATAAAAGCATTAATTTTACCTCTCAATTCGGAAATCTTGGATGGTTGGAAGAACTTTGTAAGGAACTCTGAAGTCATGTCCTCCCATATGTTTACTCTCCCATCCGGAAGACATTGATACCAAGCCAAGGTCATTTCCTTCAAAGAGAAATAGAAGGGCCTCAACTTGTAACTGTTGTTCCTAGCTCTTGCCGGCTTCATTGTCTCCATCAAAATCTCATAATTATGGAGATGTTGATGTGGAGACTCCTTTTCCAATCCACGAAACTGACTTGGGCAGATCATTGTGATGACTTGGGGCATAAACCCACTATCATCAGTATCTGGCTCTCCCAAATTCACGCCATAACGGCACGGACGTTGAGTGGGGTCGCTGCCCCAATGTTTGCGGTTCAGCAACCATAGGGTAACAATAGAAACGTGAGGTGCAGCCGATGCGACCCTGGCTGGCGCACGAACTACAACCGGCGGATCATCCGCCTCTTCTTCCAATTCGGGCATATCTAGATCAACAAGCTCATCCTTCTTAGCAACAGCAACTTTCTCTTCTCTTACTTGTTGAACCATCGCCCGGAGTGCATCCATATCCGCTTATAAGCGAATTCTATCAGCAACCCCCTCAGCTCTCTCTTTAACAAGGTAATGTTGACTTTAATCAAGACGAGCTCGAGTTTCCTCCAATTCAGCCTGGAGGTTCTTCTTATTATTTTCAGCCATCTTAGCTTCTCTCTTTTTCTTCTTAAGAGTCTTCTCAATTTCATGATCAAGGGGAACGAGGTCTTTCTCTTGGCTAGACTTTCGCATACACCAAAAAGAAATCCTGCAAATATCACTTCAAGCAAAAAGATCAAATAACAAGAGCAAAATCTCCCAAGCCAGACAACCGTAACAAAATTTGGTCAAAGTCAAATCCCCGGCAACGGCGCCAAAAACTTGTTCGCCCTCAAATGTGTATGCGCAAATAAGTTTTAAATTTATAATCTGAAATCAAGCAGCGAACCCGCAGTGTACGGATCAATGTAGTATCGCAACAATTCCACAGTCGAACTCAGGGATTTGGGAAAATCAAATCTAGTTCGGAAATCGTCTGGCAAATAAAAGAAAGCTTTTGTATAGATTAATGGGAAAACAACGATTCTAAAGCTTCAGGTATCCAATTGTGAAAATCGATTCAAGATGTTCTATATATATCTAAGGACAGAGTTTAGGATTGCAAAGGTATAGATCAAAGGTAGTTATGTACGGTGAAGTTCCAAACCCATATGTCTTACCCAAAGGCTCTCTCTATAAAGGTTGTTGAGGCTGCAATATAGAAAGGATCTAAGGACAAGATTAACGCTCCAATACCCAAACCGAAACCCAAGGGATCAAAGATAAGCCAAAAAGGTTAAGGTTGTGACACTCAAAACCTAAGTAGAGGGTGTTGAGTCTCACTACTACCTAGAAAAGGGTAAAACAAGGCTAGGTTAAAGCTAATCTTTAACTTTGGATCAAAGCAAAAGAAAACCACATCAAACAGAGAAAACCACGGGCTGTTCTTGAAGAACCACGGCCGTGGAACTCAAGAACAGGCAATGGAAAGGTTCGACGGCGAGGTTTCTCGCAACTCTCAAGGTCCAATCTGTTTTGGTTCAATCTATCCTCATCTATGCCACAACTATCAACCCTTCACCTTAGAATAGCATGAGGGTTTTTGCCAACAATCATCATCATCAAATCAATAATCAAATCAAAAAGAGACAAAAGATAAAACCTTGAAAACTCAATATTGAATATGAAATCAATCTCAATAAAATTCAAAAACCGTGCTTGCGTTCAATTACAAAGGTAGAATCAGAAAACTCTCACAAATCTCTAAGAACAACAAAGAACGGGTTGTCAATCCGCCTTCAAAGTGCAGCCAAAAGATCTTCCGAAAACCGAATAAGGAAAGTGCAAACTTTCTTCAATCTTCTCTCAATCTTGCTAAAGCCAAGCGGAACCTTGTCAAACCCTAAAATCGAACTGTCGAACGAACCCGTTTTCCTCTTTCTCTAGCATATTTATAGGAAACACTAGGGTTACGAGAGGCCCGTGACGACTGCTGGCGTTGCAAAAAACTAGGGTTAAATTAATTCCCAAAACCACGGCCGTGGAATGGCATTTTAGGTCGTGGAATCTCCAATTTCTGCGTGCAATCCTTTGGTCGTCAAAGCTTTCCACTTGTGCTTCTTCCTTAGTTGCCCCAATGTATCTCCCTGATTTCCAACATGATCGAACACTCCCACATGTTCCAATTATGCTCCAATCCATGTCTTTATTCACCTAAAATCACAACAAAGCTTGTGTAGACCTCCATATCGATAAAGTAGATGAATGTGCTCATATATCTCCAAACTCATATCTATGTACACAAAAGAAGGGAAAATTCTACCTAAATGTATGCCTAAACTAAGGTCATATTTCATGTTATCATCATGGTATGTGCGTCTAGCGTGAGGCATCTCGATACAATTGCAAGAATTGTTGGTAGTTAAGGCTTTGGTTTTTGTGCACCTCTATCCATGTTCTCAAGTGAAAAAATTAAAAAGTAAAAAGTTTGGAGTTTTTCTTATTATGGTGGATGAGTTGTGAAGTTATTGTCGTTGTAGAGTTTATTTCCTTTTCCCTGATTTTGCACCACAGGTCCTATAAATATCACCCATAACACATTCTTGGCCTTTAAGATTGGAAATCCTTTAGGTCTTTGAGCATGTTGTTTGACTTGTGGTCTAAATCGGATTTCCCATGAATAATTTTGATACATTTCGAGTTATGATGCTTGTTTGAGTTTCTTGCAAGGTGTGATTATTCTTTTCGTAATATGATTCTCTTTATTCGTATAAAGTTTCTCACTAGTCATGAAGCAATCTCAAAGAGCAATCTGTGAATAAAAGCACAAAACCAAAAAGGTTTAATTTTTTCCTTGTTTTTGCTTGCACATTTTTCATACATCTTTGTATCCTAATGTTTGAACCTTGCTTGGGGACAAGCAAGAGGCAAGTATCGAGTATTTTGATAGCATGAAATATGACTTTAGTATAGAGATGCATTTAACTAGTTTTTCACTTTTCATCGCATACATAGACATATATTCTTGGCATTTATGATCCATTATCATCCAATATTCTAGAATCGAGATCTACACAATCTTTGTGGAAATTGTAGGTGAATTGAAGCAGAAAAGAAGCATTTGTGTAACATTCCGAATCCGCAGGACTCGAGGTGCTACTGGGTTATGGATTTTGACCCTAGCCTAACAATAAGTTCACTGGACCTTACAACAAGGCACCGATATATACAAAACTAAAACATAAAACTATATAACTGTAGATATCAAAAGGTATACAAAATCATAGCCGAGTACAAAATGTCATCATCATACATATACATAAACATCCCCCAAAACCATAACCACCTAATGTACGGAAGTCCTTAGCTAATCACCCTGTCGGATCACTCTACAACCCTCCTATCTTGCAAAGCATCTACAACACAGTATGAACCGTTAGCTAACAATTCATATATAAGATAATGCATAAGAACATACACACTTCATGAGAAGGTAAACACTCAATCATATTGTCACACATTTCCCGTTTAAATATCTTTATAACATCATACACTCAAGTCGTATATATATAGATGAAAATATGTGACACGAGGAATATATCACCCTCGCCTCTTGGTCCCATAGCCATTTGGAGTAGTATCGGCACACTTCCCGTGTACCCTAAGGGAATGGTGAAGTGTCCATCCTGTATACAAGGACTAGCCTGACTTATAGAGAACCTCCCAGACTCCTTACAAGATGAAAGGGAAAGGTTATCACTGCCACTGCAAGGGGGATAAACATAAAAAATAAGTCGGTAATAATCTACATCGCATGCATACTTATATCAATCATCACATCAACATACTAGAATACTCACTCCTGGTCTGGGACAGTCTGGCCTCAGATGACTAGGGTCACCACAGTTGTAACATTGTTGTCCCATATCTGCAGACGGTGCAGACGGTGCAGACGAGGGGTAACTCTGACGTCTCTGGTCTCGTCTAGAACCAAAAGCTCCTCCACCTCCACTGGTTTGCCCAGTGCGCTGCCTCTTCTCCGACCGTCCGGTCTGAGAAGCTCCCCTCTGACTAGCTCGCTCACTCTCGTTTAGTAGAAGCCCGGTCCTGGTAATCAGCTAGAGACTCGCAATGGAATCCCGCCATGTATGAACGCGTGCTCTCTCTCAGACGATGAGAGAACAAATACACATGCTGGTCCTCAGATGGTGCAGCTGGACCCAGCAATGCTAACTCAGTCTGGAAGCGGTGGATGGCGTCAACAATAGGCACGTCCTCAAAACCAGCCTCCACGAAATCCTGCAGCTTATCTCTCCTTAGTAAGGCAGGGCAGAACTGATCCCTAATCATGCTCCTCATATGATCATAATTGGTGGCTATGGTCCGTATAGTCCTCCACCACTGGTGTGCAAGGTCACGGAATAGAGATTGCACCAGCTCTATCTGTCTGTCCTCAAGGCACCTGATAAACTCTAAGGTTGAGTCTACATACCCTATCCACACCTCAGCCAGTAAATCAATCTCCCTTGAGAACTGTGGCACTCCCTGTTGGTGAAATGCCTTCAACCAGGCATCTAGTCGAGGCCCTCGAATCTCCTCCATAGCTCGAACTGGCTCAGCAACACGTGCATGTGCAGTTAGCACCTGTGTTGCTCCCTGAGATCTTTCAGAAGATTCCTCATGTACTAGTAAGTCTGGGGGCCGTCTGTCAGCCCTGATGTCCTCCTCAAAACGTCGGAGGTACCCTTTGAACTCCGGTCCTCCCATGGAGACACGGTCAGCGTCCTCAGACTGAGGTTGGTGTGAATGATATCTCATAGATCCACCACTCCTCGTCTCTGGAACAACGCTCTCTGCAACCTCCTCATGTATCTCCTCCAACACTAGTGGATCAGTAGCGGGAACTAGTCCCTCACCTACCACACCCGGAGAAAGGGGTGGTCTACCTCTACCTCATCCTACAGCGGCAGTAGCTCTAGTCCAAGCCATCTGCGGGGTATGCACACCTAACTTAAAAGGCTCTATATAGGCCATATGTATATATACATATATATATATATATATATATACTCAACATATACACATACATAAAGCATAATACATATATACATAACTATACTGCAGAGATCAATAGCAAGATTGGCGACTTCTCGTACATCTAATCCAAAACCACATTTAAAACCAAAAACCTTTGAAAACGTCAAACCCCATGTGGTTCTGTTTATTTTACCTATCCAACCTCATTGCAAGTAGCAAGTTCCATTGTTGTCAACCTAAGGCACTGATACAAACTCTATAACACCCCGAATCCGCAGGACTCGGAGTGTCGTATTGGGCTAGGATCTCACAATGGATCCTGACCCTAGCCTGACAACAAGTTCACTGGACCTTACAACATGCCATTGACTGATATAAAAACAAATATATAAAACTGTATAAAACTGTAAAACCAAAGGTAAGACAACATAGCCGAGTATAAAACACAACGCCCTCACACAAGAGGTAACAAAAGATCATCCTCACGCAGGAGGGAAAGGTAACAAACCCAAAAGCCCATAACAACCTATGTACGAGACGTCCTCGGCCTGCCACTCTGCTAGATCACCCAGCAGCATGCCTATCCTGTGTGGCATCTACAACATGGTAATAAACCATTAGCTAACCATACGCATATATAGAGTAATACATAAGCACAATCACATCAGCATGCTTTCACTCATTTACCCATTTAATCATCTCAATAGTAATGGTCATTCACTCAAATCGTATATATAAGTATATATGAAACTATGTGACACGAGGACCGATACATCCTCGCCTCTGAGCCTGAGCTGCACAAGTATCGGTCACACAATTCGTGTACCCTGTGGGAGTGGATTGTGGCCTTCCTTTGAAGTCAGTCTGGCCTGACATCAGAGAACCTCCCAGACTCCACGGCGGGATGAAAGGGAAAGGTTATCACAACCACGCATATGGGGCAATCAATAAAACATAGGTCGGTATAAATGACATCTCATGCTATCATAGCAAACATACAAAGCACACACCACTCATGCAAACACCAATATAAGGATGGCAGCTAAGTAAGTCCTACGGACTTACCTCAACCTCGATCACAACTCAACCACGATCACCTCTACACTGGAGGGACAACACAGTCTATAAATAGGCATAAAGAGATATATCAATCTCCTAACAACACAAGGGTCACACCTAGACCCAAAGGGATCCATAGGGATCAAGCTCAACCTCAAAACCACAACTAACATCAACCTACGTCATTAAAGCCATACAAGGCATAAACCGATCATAACCTCAACCAAACACATCCTCACACCTCTAGCATGATCCTATGCTCTCACACTAGGAAAGGAGGGAACAAAGACATCCTGAGGAAAGTCTAGAAGCAACAAACACCTGCAAACACCAAGCTGGTGCAGGTGGCGCAGGGACGGCTAGGAGGTGGCGCAGGGGCGGTGCCCTGCCGGTGTTGGGGCGGCTCAAGACAGGTGCAGGGGCGGCTGGTGTGCAGAAGACACCACTTCAGCCTCTTCTTCACTCTTTCCTTCGATTTTGTACTCCTTCTTCACTCCAACAGCAACATACATATATAGCATACATATATACACATCAACACAAGCCAAACATGGCTAGAACATGATCCAAGTCTAAGGAAACCTAAGCTAACTAAAGAAAGATAGGAAAAGAGATGAAAAGATGAAAGAATGAAGAAAGAAGAGATGGAAGCAATGAAAGCTCACCAAGCTGAAGATCCAGAAGCTCAACACAACACCAAACGTCTTCAAGCTGGCTCACAAGGCTCGGTAACCACAAACATCAGCAAAGCCAAGCAAAAACTCTCCAACTCACACACAAACTCAAAGAAGATCAAGCAAGGGTGATCCAAGGAGAAGAGAGAAGAAGATGTATGTAAGGAGAGAAAGAGATGGAGCTGAGAAGGTAAACCCTCATCAGGAGGTAAGAGATGAAGTATTTAAAGGAGGTAAAAAGGGTAAAGCACGGGTCAAAGGGTCAAAGAAGACGGTTGCAGCACACAGAGCCGCGGGGGCAGACTCTGTGAGCCGTAGGGGCGGCCCAGGCAAACCGCAGGGGCAGTTCCAGGGTCACGCAGGGGCGGTCCAGGCATAATCCTTGCCCTCTACACACTCTCTCAGCAACTCAGCAACTAGGCTCTTATAGAATCGCCCTCCGCTCGCAAGTCGCCCCTCCCAATTGCAACTCAATGTCGTCGGCGGTAGGTAGAGACGATGCTATCAGATGGTTGGGATTTGGCCGGGGCACTTGAACGATTAGGGTTATCAGATGGTTGGGAGAGTCGGTAGATCGACATGGATAAATCGATTAGGGCTATAGTCTATAGAGGGTTTTTTACCACGGTTATTAAAAAACCGGGGTCCGAAATTGTTGTACACCACGGTAAGTTCATATAACCGCAATCAAAAATTATTATACCCCCGTTAGTTCATATAACCGGGGTCCGAAATTTTTATAAAAAATAAAAAATCGAATGTCCACGGTTATGCATATAACCGTGGTCCAAAAATACCCTTGATCTCGATTCTTTCAAACCGCTAAAATATAAGCGAGGTCTAAGAGGTCTTTGTACAAGTGAACGTACAATCCAAGCTAACTTCATCGACTGAAGTTTATCTACTCCATTCTTTCTTAGTTCTAATCTCGAAAGAGTGAGATAAACACATAAGCTTTATTGGCATATTATAAGAGAGTTATACTCAACGTTACGCTACGATGTAACTAGGCTATTGTTGCTCGAACTGAGGTTACTCAATGATAGTGTTGCTACAAGTGAGAGAAGAAGGGCATTTTTTCTATGTTGTATGTAGGAGTAAAAAAAAGTAGATAATAGATAGTTAAATCCTAGGGTCGGGAATCCTAGGCAGAGAGTATGCTATTTACGGCTGAACTTTGTAAACGTATCGCGTGTCGATCTTCATTGAAATTCCACACTCTATATTCTTTTATTATGACTATTGTATTTCTGCAGGTTTGCAAGTCAAGACATTGAACATCACTTCAAGGCCTTGAAAATCAGTTATGTCACAGTTTACAAAGATCGACTTCAAGGCCTTGAAATACACTCCAAAGCCTTGATATCCGATATTGCGAAAAGTTTTCATACTCGATTCAACCCCCTCTAGAATATCACTAAACCCTATTTCATTACCTACTCGGTTCTTCACTGTAATACCACTACCACCCATAGGACAATTTATTTTTCGGTTTGAATTGGACCTGGCCGGGCCGGATATTTAAGTACAATCCAATAGGACTAGCTAAACTTCAAAAGGTTTATAATTCGAAAAAAAATCCAAAATTACATAAAGTCCAATTAGTCTAACCGTCTAACCAAACTTGAATATTCAATTTAAGTCCACTCAAACTTGAATATTCAATTGAATTATAGCCATGCATTTTATTAGTCTATTTTTATCAATGGTTTGCTGTAGTATCTAATTTCAGCTAGAATTGAATGATTTGATAAAAATAAATCATAATTATACATTTTGCTCTCATGTAATCGATGAGAGGCACTCGTATAACTCCTGCCACTGAGGCTAGGTACATCCTCATCGATGAAGCATATGACATATTGTAATACTTCATTTCTTTGTAGCAAAACGACACACTCAGATAGCAAGGAGTGATAAGACGAGTGATTACTTAAATGACGTGGGCTCGAGGTCGCATTATAACAAGACGAATATTCAACTTGCATGCATTAATGGTAGTCCCACTGAAGTAAACTTATTGGCGCTTGCGTTTACTTGGACAAAATGCTATCTTCTTTCTGTCAAGTCATCATTCTATGTGTGAATTCCTTTGCTTGGAGCATCGGCTGATTATGACTTCTAGGTTTTGTACACAAACCCTCTAATAATGTTTACTTGCCGTCCTTTACAACTCAGTGTAGGAACGTCTTTTTTAAAACTTTTTTCAAAAATTATAAGAACATCAAAAATAAGGAAAAAATTCACAGGATTGTTATACCGCTAGCATGTGTATAGTCGAAATAGAAGATCTTTGTCCTTTCTTATGAAAACACTCCGGATTATGTTGGTTTGAATAGAGTTCCGAATCTCAAGATAAAACTGCACTAGATCAAGACCCGTAATGGCTTTTGAAATCTGGCAAACTGCTTATGCGTTGCACTCTCGAATTTTAAAGCGGAAGGAGGGGAGAAAACGTTTGTCTTTTTGCTTTGGTTGTGTGTTGGAATGAGAAGATGAGACCCCTTTTATAGGCGAGCTCAAAAGACAAAGGAGATCAACGCTTTTAATCCGAGATTTAAAACCTGGATATTCTATTAAATCAGAATTTTCGAATTAAACTCGAATATTAAATCTTGATTTGTTTTCATTTGTGTTGTTGATGCTTGATTTGACCAATCATTGGGCCCAAACCATTTTAATTTTGTAGTTCATTACGAGATTGGGGCAAAAATGATATCCTTGAGTAGTCAGCCCAACACCATCAGTCCAGTCCGTTCTCGTCGTAGAAGCTGAGCCTGAGCATGTGATTGTGGTTGCTGCTCGGCTCGGCGCCACTTGAGTGTAGTTGGTTAGCTACGCCAGCTCCCATTGGAAATAGTTAGTTACCCAAAGGTCACGGCCTTCAAGAGTTTTTCCTCCCGATATACTTTAAGGATTCTTCTCCTTTTTGTTGATGTGGGATAACCACATTTTTGTTCCTATTTCTCAAGTTTTGTGTTTTGTACACGTAACTTCAATCATCATTATCTCATTCACTCGGAATCCAATTTAGTAAATAAGTATATCATGATGTAGCGTTCGCGGAGATGAAGTTAACGCTTCCGTTTTCCGGTGTTGACGATGGCTGGAGCACACCGGAAATTTGCCCGGAAAAACCCAATGCACTACATATATAAAATATTGGTTTCAACAATCCTCCACATGAATAGAAATGATTCTAGACATGTTTTTTTCAAAAAACATTGTTTGAGAGTACAGCAAAAAAAAACATTGTATATGGGAAGAGTGCATTTTTCAACCTTGAACAGCCCGTAGTGAGTAGCTATCAGATTTACTTGTCTAGGAGTTGACCATGATGCCTTGAACCATTTGGGCTTTAAGGTAAACCGTGACAATAACTGTCACACAGTTTCATCTTCTCAAATAACCAAGTTCTTTATTTGTGTTTATTTTGGCCTTAAACATGCATAGTTAATCATGAGTGAACTTGGAGAATTTAACTCCTCATTCTCCTAGACACGGCTCCATGTCACACTCACAAGGTGATTTGACCACATCGAGTATCTTGAACTATCCTGATGGAATCATTAAAAGTAAATGCTTAACCTCAAGTCATAAAGCTCACATTGTGTATCATCCTAGGAACTGGGTAGAGACGTGAGTCTCATAATACTCCACTCGATTCAACTTGGTTAATTTGTCCCTTTGAACCTACATCTTGGGATCTCCAGTTACGTAGGTGGTGTTGTCCTTCAAGCATCATCTTTCGTCATAGGCTTTAAGCTCATTCCCCTTGGTGATTTAACCACTTGACCTATTGACAAGACTTTAGTAAATGGATCCTCAAGGTTGTCCACTAATTTGTAGTTTTTCAAGACTACTACAATTGAGATCAATTTTCTAATGAATTTATAGCCAATTGGGTATCACAATTTACACTTATTGTCAGCACTAGGTTCTCCCACATTGAAATGTCCTTAAAAAAAAATTTTTAAAAACTCGTCTTCCTCTATTGTTTCATCCAAAGCAATGAAGTCACACTCTATCATGGATTTGGCAAATCCAAAGCAATGAACTCACACTCCATCATGGATTTGGCGAATAACTTTTGTTGGGACAATTTCATGACATTGTTGCACCACCAAGTGTAAATACATATCTACACGTAGATTTTGAGTTTTTAGAATTAGCTATCCAATTAGCGTTATTGCATTCTTCTAGAAATGTTGGGTATTTGTCATATTGTATCCCATAACTTTTAGTATGACATATTTAGTTCAATAATCTAGTTATATGTTTCCATTGTTTAAAGTCTGGATTACTTATGTAGCAACTTAGTACATTGACTAAGTACGCCAAATCCGGACGTGTGCAATTGGTCAAGTACATAATGATGTCAATAACACGTGCATATTCTAGTTGTGACACTGTCTCCCCCACCTTTTTTGTTAAGTAGAGATTAGGATCCACGGGAGTGGTTACGGTCCCCGTTGAGTAGTTTTTGAATCTCTCAAGGACCTTTTCACCATAATAAGATTGGGACTGGATATGTCTTTTGGAGTGTCTAGTGATATTTATTCCTAGAACAACATCCTCTAATCCCATATCTTTCATGTCAAATTTTTTGCTAAGCGTGTAATTAGTGTGGTTGATCAAGTCTTTGTTGTTGTCAATGATAAGCATGTCATCGACGTACAAACACAGCAAGACGTTTCCATTAGGAGTAGGCTTGAAGTATATGCATTTTTCTCTTTTATTAACTTTGAAACCATTTGACATCATTACTTCATCAAACTTTTCATGCCACAACTTTGGGGCTTGTTTGACTCTATATAGGACTTTACAAGTCTACACACTTTGTGATCTTGACCCGGAACAAGATACCCATCGGGTTGTTTCATATTAATCTCCTCTTCTAACTCTTTGTTTAGAAAGCCATATTTGACATCCATTTTGTGGATTTGTAGGTTTTGTAATGTTGCTATTGCTTTTAGCATTCTTATAGATGTTATTCTCGTCACCGGAGAATAGGTGACAAAGAAATCCAAGCCTTCTTTTTGGTGGAATCCATGCAGCACAAGCCTAGTCTTGTACTTCTCTATTATGTAATCAGTTTCCATCTTTCTTTCAAAAATCCATTTTCACCCAAGTATTTTGGTACATTAAGACAAGTCTACTAACTCTCATGTGTGATTCTGCATAATGGAATCTATCTCACTTTTTACCGCTTCCTTCCATGAAGGTGCATGATAACACGATTTATGACTTAGGTTTAGACACTCATTTAGATAGCTTTTCTGCTCATTCATGCATGGTTTAGCACTAGTTCACGGCGTTTGCACTCAATTCATGTATTTTGTCGAGATAGACGTCTACACGGACTTTTGCATGCTTTGTAGGTATTTTGGGAGATTTAGGAGCTTAATCGATACATTCGAGGATCGTTTCTCGAGATGACACGCCTTCGGACTCATTGGAATGCAAGCTAGGGGCTAAGGAAGACTCATGGGACCTTGTTGTTGCATGCCATGCACCAAATCGTGACTTAATGATCCAAAACAAGCTGAGGCACCAAAACCACGGCCACTGGGACTTCCACGGGCGTGGAAATGGGCCGTGATTTTTGCCAGACGGTTGTGACAGCTATGCCACGATCTTCATGGCCGACTCTTGCAAATTTGTAGGATAAATAGGTGGTCCTGCAAGGCGGAAAGGATCCATCCACATCCATTCTCACTCCCATTCTCTCCTACACTCTCAACAAGAAAGATTCTCTCAATTGGAAGCTTGGATTGGAGCTACTCTTGGAGGAGAAGAAAAGTTCCATTGGAGAAGAAGAGAAGAACACACCATCATTTGTCCTTGATAGGTTTTAGACTGGAGATTATCGGAATCGTTTTCTAGGGTTGTAAGAATCGATTGAACCTTCTTTTGAAGAGTTGTGAGTCTTTCTAGTTCTTATATTCAGCTTGGTTTTCCTTGTTCTACTTGTTCATCTCTTTCACTTCATTTTCTTGCAAATGGAAGCCATGATTTTATGCTTGATGATTTTGATTGTGATGATGTGTATTGTTGGCTAAATAGATGCGATTCTAGGGTAAGGAAAGGATGGTTATGGCTTGGGACTATGATAGATTAGACTTAAATGTATGCTTGGATGATTCGTTTGATTGAACTTAGTCACTGTTAGAAACCACGGTTTGTTCTAGACAAACCACGGCCGTGGATCTTGATGAACACCCCGTGATTTTGATTAACTTGCTTGTAATGATAAATCCAAGTGTTAGGTTGTTAGATTGTTGAAATCCTAGTGTTTGTTGAGTTAAATCTATCCTAGGGTGACCTAGGATTAGCAACTAAGTGTTAGAAGAGACCTACCCGGTGATTCTTGCTCTTAGATACCGAAGATGACAAACTCTAGGTAGTAGTGAGCCTCACAAGCCGCTATTGGACTGAGTGTGCTAGGATAGGTGTTTAGGACTTGCCTTTCCGAGACTTACCCGGTAAAGAGAGGTTAGATCCCTAGAATACCATCCGGTTTGTGTAGAATTCCTATCCTTAGGCTCTTTGAGACTTACCCGGTGATGAGACCTTAGGAACAGACTAGTGGACCATGAGACCTACCCGGTGATTGATCCCAATCTAGAAACACTCACTCCCAACATACTATAGTTAATCCAAGGAATGATTAGATAGCTTGAGTCCTATGCCATAACCGGAATTTCCAACCCCTAGAATCCGCTTTTCTCCCTTTGATTACATATTTCGTATTTGCTTGTTTACTTGTGGTGTTAGCTTAGTTGATTGTTGATTTCGCATGATTTGTGATCTTTGATTGATCACCTAAAAACCAAACCAAAAACATTGAAATTTACATTTCTTTATTCCTTTCTCTTTTCTTAGCCTAGATCTTCACTATCTTTAGTCACTAGTCGATTCAATCTCACCTCAGTCTTTGCGTTCGACCTCGGAATACTATCCCTACTACAAAACGTCCCGTACACTGCGGGTTCGCTAGGAGTTAGGAGAAATATAACGAGTTATAAATTTAAGACTTTTGCGTGTCACATTCTTAGCGTAACAGTGCATCAAGTGTAGAATTTCTTTGTTATAAGTTCTAGGTTCTTTCTCCAATAGAAAGGTCGTTGTGAACTCACCACCAAAGAGTTTCTTCTCCTTCGAGGTTCTTCCACTTCAACTTTGTTTTGTACGGAATTAGAGGTGCCCTCGTCTCGTTGTTCACGAGTTCGTTTCTGATACACTTTATCTCTACAAGGAAACACGTTTTTAAAGAAAGACACATCCCTTGATTATATTATCGTATTAACATGGATATCTGGTAAATCTGATTTATGTACCAAAAACCGATAAGAACTACTATTGTAAATACAATCAACAGTTTTAGATCCAATGGTGACCTTTTTTGGACGTGACACTACTACTTTGTTGAGGTACCCCCACACTTTTAGGTATTTGTACAAAGGTACGTTACCTTTTCACAACTCGTATCACATTTTACTAGTTACTTTATGTGGTATTTTGTTGAGGATGTAGTTTGTGGTAAGCAACGCTTCCCCCCACATGTACTAGGTTAACCCAAATTACAACATTGCATTCATCATCTCTTTTAGAGTTCAGTTTTTACGTTCCGCAACTCTATTAGTTTGTGGGTAATAAGAAGCGGTTGTTCGATGAACAATCTTGTGTTTAATCTCTACAGAATGTGTTGAATGGTTCATCATATTTGCCTCATATATCACTTCGCATAATTTTAAAGTTTTTCTAAGTCGGTCCTCCACTTCTAACTTGTATTCCTTAATTTTTTTTCAACGCTTCATATTTTCTTCTTAGCAAATATACATCACTATCATCCTTGCGGTTGTTTGACTCAATCTCATCTTGCCCATGAAGCCTTCAACGGTCAACTCCATAGTCTTGTATAGACTATGTATAAGTTAGTTTTTGAAGTCTTTCCACGATGGAGGGAGCTTCCAAATGAAGGCCTCCACTTGGAATGCCTCACACATTTGCATACCTTCTACTAATATCTCATGATCTAAGAGTTGTATATGTTCAGCTTGTTCCGTGATTTGCGTTGAGTCAACCATTCGATAGTTCATGAACGTATCGACGTACTTCTTGGTTCCTGCATCCTAAGACTTGTATTTTCTCTAGGCTAGTCTAGAGCTCCTTAATAGTACCGACTTTCTTATGCACTTGGTATAGAGAGTCAATCAAATTGTTCATAATCCAGCCTTTGCAAAGGTAGTCTCATTGCACCAAGCCTCAAAGCTGGATTTGGTCCATGTCCTTGTAGGGGAGAATATTGGTTTATCCTCCTTCAGGTACTTGTGCAGCTTCATTGTGGCAAGGAATAACAACATCTTCTCTTGCCACGTTTTGAAGCCCGTTCCATCGAACTTCTCAAGCTTGAGTCCTGCGCTCAACAAGTCAAACATCATTATTGTCTATGGAGCTGAGGCGGGGTTGTTATTTCCTCTGACTCCTCCAAAAGCCGAGTTTTCTGGGTTAGCCGGTGGTAGACCCCTCCCAAACTGAATTTGTGGTGTCGCCTCACGTCGGTTAACATCACTCGTATCCATGCCATTTGAGCTTCAAGTTCCTGTATTTAAGTCGGCTATATTAATTATCTTATTAACGAGGGCATTGTCGCTTGCATTCAATTCATCCATTTATAAGTTTTCTGTTGCACAAAAAATTTAGTGCAAGAGTTAGTGGGTCGGTTTTCGTAATTTCTTTAAATCGGATAAAATACAAATATAAACCGGTTATTTAACTAGTTAAAAGTATTTATGATTTAAAAAATCAAATGCTAGGGAAAATATGATTTAAATATTTTTTAGAAAATCGTTTTTTTTCTTTAGTAAACCAAAATGAATAAAACAATATCGGATGCAATAGTTTGTGTACGGAAATAGTTAGTTTTCGGAAAAAATTCCAGTAATTATTTCTCCGAACTATGAATTTGTAAAACTCAAAAAAACGTTATGACACAACAGTTTTACGAAAGAAAGTTTCATTTTTCATAATTTATTTTGTAGGAACGTTTTTTTCATGACTCCTTTCAAAAACTGTAAGAACATCAAAATTAAGGAAAGCCCACAAGATTACTATACCGTTAGTATGTGCAGAATCGAAATAGAAGATCTTTGTCCTTAGTCTTAAAAAGGCCTTGGATTACGGTCAGTTTGAATAGTGTTCCGAGTCCCATGATAAAGGAGATCAGCGCTTTTAATCCGATATCTTAACTTTGGTTATTCCATTAAATAAAAATTTTCGAATTAAATTCAAATATAAAATCTTAAATTTTTTCATTTATATAGTTGATGTTTGATTTGACCAATCTATGAGTCTAGACCATTTTAACTTTACAGCCCATTACGAGATTTGGTAAAAATGATAGCCTTGAGTGGTCAGCCCAACACTATCAGTCTAATCCGTTCCCGTCATGGCCCAAATAGCCTAAGCATGCGGTTGTGGCTCAACTCTGCACGCGTGGTCGGTTAGTTATTCCCGCTCCCCATTGAAAATGGGTAGTAACCCAAAGATCACTACCTTTAAGCGTTTTTCCTCCTTATATACTATAAGAATTCTACTTCTTTTAGTCGATATGGGATAACCACATTTTTGTTTACATACCCAATTTTTGTGTTACATGCATGTGACTTCAGACATCATTATGTCATTCACTCGGAATCCAATTTAGTCAAATTTAGCTAATAAGTATACCACGATTTAGTGTTCGCAGAGACGAAGTCATTGCTTTCATATTCCGGTATTGACGATGGCTGGAGCCAGTGAAAATTTACCTTAAAAACGGGCAGAATACTTATTTAAAATATTGGTTCCAACCCTCATATTCTTTTCACCCACTCATTCAGTCACTCTAACTATGATTACGTGTCATTAAAATAAGATATATTCAAACAATTTCGCTGCAATTGAAAATAAAAAAATATCACTAGTTTTTTTTTGAGGAAAAAAAAATATCACTAATTAAAATATTCATAAACTAAACATCAGTTCATAATGACTTTTAGGTGAATTGTTTTTCCTTAGCATTTTTCCACCATATCAAAATTTGCGGATCTTTCGATAAAACTGTGTCGGCCAAACCTATGGAATAAGGGTAAAATAAGTTGAACTATTTCGAGTCTGGCGGGTGGTGGGATTGTTTCAGGACACATTGAGTCGGATCGGATATGTGTAATACCATGCACAATTGAAAATCAATTACTTGCTTTGTTCTGTTGGTTATCGAGTTTATTTCGGTTGCTTCATTAAAAAACCTAACTTTAATATTGTTTTTACATTTCAAACCATAAAAATTGTATTATTACACAAATTAAACATGTTCTGTGTTTAAAATTTTTTTATATTACCAACTTTTCCTCAACTTCAACTTTTTGTAAAAATGTATTAAATACACGAAATAAAAGTATTGAAAAATGTTTTTATAAGGGATTAATAATATTTTAAAGAAATGTTTTTTAATATTTTTAAAAAAAAATATACATCTACGACTCACACACATAAAATATCCTATAATAATTACCTAGAATATACACTAATCGAATAATTATTTATTTTTTTCTACTGTTGTACTTAATGTAATTGTCCTATAATTATACTAACATACATAAGGTCAGTTCGGCAAGCATTGTAGATTATTTTGCGGGATTATCATTTTCAACAATCCCTCCAATAATCTGATAACATGTGTATATTTAATTATTTATTTGGGTTAAAATAATTCCAAAATAATTTGAATACAATAACCCCGTAAAAAATGTATGCTGAACGAACCCATAATAGTATAAAATTTACAACTAGTTTAAATCTTTGTGTCCCGTATAAAAATACATATCTTAAACTACACGGATTTAGATAATTAAATTTCTTTTATTATAATGAATATGTTTTCGGTAAATGTAGATATTTTATATTCCACCGTAAATTCATGACATGTTTCGGGCTCGAATGGGAAGGATTTTTAGGGTTGGGTTAAATATCAACACCTATGGTATCCACTTATTTTATTCATGGCTAATGATGCTCTTGATAGATGTATCCATATTCCCTATAAAGTGTTGTACATTGAGGAAGGGCATCGATGTTTTAGAGTACCCAAATCAGGAAAATATACCCAATCTTAAGCATGGAAGTAAACTCAAACTTGCAAGTTTGGAAGGCAAATGCCTCTACGTAATTCATCTATGGCAATGAAAATGCAATTATACAATTGGTGACTCTCATTCCAAGTTTGCATTGTCGCTCTATTTTAGGCTCATCCGCTCTTCTCTTTCACTTTCTTCTCCGCCGAATATAATCAAATTATTATTCTCAATTGGACCCTCCACATCTCTTTCAGATTCATTAATTTTTTATTTTTTATTTTTTCATTCTATATTCGATTGACTCGTCTCTTTCAACATTTATATGTGGGAGAACTCGTTAATTTTATTTTATGCCATGATGAATTCCGAAATAAAAACTCGCCTTTCACTAAAACAACGAAAATGATTTCTGCTTATGGGACGATGAGAGATTTTTGTATCCATCATAAGCTATAATAAAAAGAGAAAATTGGATGAAATGCACCCAATGACTAACTTTGTTTAGTAAATAACCTAGGTCACTAAATTTTTAGGTGAATAGCTCTATTAAACAAATAATGGCAGATTTACCCTTATCTATTATAATTAATTTTTATCCTAATTTGGATGTTACTATTATATTTTTACTGTAACTATTCTTGTAAATGAAACAAATTTTCTTGTAATTATATTTCTTGAATTTTCTTGTAATTTTATAATTCTTACAAGAAATACGAAAATTAATAAATGAATGTAGTCACCAAGTATTGATCTATGGTTGGTTGTCCCTCCCTCCCACCCTAATACCAACTGGACAAGTTGGATTTCACGGTTTATCTTCTTGTAAAATTTTATTGTACACGATTTCACGATTTATCTTCTTGTAAAATTTTCTTGTACACGATTAATTATTAATTGATTAATTACTAATTGATTACGCTGATCAATTCTTGTAAAATTTTATCAAGGATTTTCTTGTACTCTTCATGATTTACATGAAGAGTACAAACATGCAACATGCTAGTGTTAAAAATTCACGTAAAATTTTCTTGTATTTTTTATGATTTACTAATTGATTACGCTGATTAAAATTGGTAACTTTTTCAAAATACACCTTCTTTAATTAGGGATTGTAGGTCAATTAAAAGGCAATAATTAATTAGGAATCTTTTTAATTCTTATAGAAGGGTAAATTAGTCTAAATTATTTAAAAGAGATCATATTCTAACAAAATTATTGAGCTTCACAATTACTAAACAAAATTAGTGAATTAAGGCTACATAGCAAATGTTTTTGATACTTTATAATTAAAATTATATATATGTTATTGTATATTAAAACTTAGTTATTGTTATGTTGTTGATAGTAAACAAATGTTTATATATATATATATATATATATATATATATATATATATATATATATATATATATATATATATATATATATATATATATATATATATATATGTCAAGCAAGATTTGCCTCATTTCGTCCCGTTTCCAACCAAAATATAATCTGACAATTTTCAATTTAAAATTACAAAAACATTCCATATTCGGTGTTAGAATGGGATACGGAAGGATCTCAATCCATCTCGTTTCGTTATGTCTACCCCTAATAAATTATATTTACAATTTATTTTCTTCTCCTTAGAAAAAATACTTTTAGTTTATCTCCACTCTCTGTCAATTTGTGCTACTTTTATTGACTCGTTGACTAACTATATATGACAATATTGAGAAACATTGACTCGCTGATATTCCTTAATACACATAACACCGTCAACAATTCTAAGATGTTTATCGTGCAAACATTGACTCGCTCGTCACAAGGTGAGCTAATTTGCCCATCTTTTCTCAAAAATTGGAAAAAGCGCACAAATTCACTATATCTAAAAATATGTTAATATTTATAAATTTAATATATTAGCTATTATCTCTGAAAATGACCAAGTATGGACAAGGCCACCCACGAAATAAGCGGTCCATCCGATTTAGGTAGAGAACATGCAAAACACTATAGGCAGTTTTTTAGGAAAACAGAAAGCGGTTAGATTGGTCTATCTCCTAGAGGTAATTAAACTTAAAGCGTCCTTGCAGACGAGAACATAAAATTCGAGATCATAAGAAAAATTGGAGTTGGGTGTCGATATTTTCAAATGGCTCCACTATTCAGCAACACAATTAATTTATCAGAAACCATGTATGATCTAGACTTCGTCAAAAAAATCAAAATTCAATCTGTAGTGGGATAAAATAATCTCGATCTCTCAAGGAAAACTCTAAAGACCTTGGAGTGTCTTATTGACCACTTGGACCACATGGATATACACCCTAAAAGATACTATTGAGAAATCGGATGCTTAGGAGTTCATCCCTACAAAAGCTGGAAAATTGTTGAATTTGAATTACTTAGCGGAATTACTTGAAAAAGGCGCAAGGAGAAAAGGATAGCAAACATCCAGCAAACGGCCACATACGGCAAGCAAACGGCCAAGCTAAGCCGTTTCATGACCGTTCTCATGCCGTTTCACACTCCAGTGAGAAATTTTCTGAAATTATTTCAAAAAGGAATATCCAAGATTTAATTCCAAACGGCAACGATACTACCACCAAATGACCATTTATGGCCAAGCAAACAACCAACGTGGCCGTTCAACAAGCCGTTCAAAACGGTGTGTCCGAAAAGTCTAGCCTAGATAAGCATCAAACGTCTATCGATTGGCTAACTTAGCCGTTTCATTACCATTCACAACTCGTTTCACCACCCCAAAAGCCAAATTCACAACTCTCCATTCAAGCATCAATAATACACCTTTTTCCCACCCTTCATCGTTGTAACACCCCAAGTTCTTGGAACTCGGGGAGCTGTTAGTTAGGACTTCACAATGGGTCCCGACCTTGGTTTAACAACAACTTTACTAGGATCTTACAACAAGGCACAAATGTATTTAAAATAATTTCCAAAACATAATATTTTTACAGTATGAATGTACACATGTGACAGCCTTACAAAACATATACATATACATAACATGCATGCTGTAAGGGAGACTCCCCCGTCCCCATCTAATGAGTACGTGGACCCGGCTGACCATCCGTTCCGGATCACTCTGCAACTGTCTATCTCTACAAATCTACAACACGGATAAACCGTTAGCTAACAATCCAATTATAAACAGAATAAGGATAGCACAAACACAAACAAGGTAACATAAACAATCATCATGTTGGCACACAAACCGGTTATTATCTAGTAGTTAAGTGATTCACCTTATTCCAGTTTACAATTGTGGCACGAGAATCTTAAGAGTTCTCGCCTCCGTTCCTTATCCAACTGGGTGTAGGTCTAGCTTACCTCCACGGGTAGCATCACTACAAACCGAGTGTGGACTAGTCCCTAAAGAAACCCCCAGCGCCCTCAAGCTAACTGAGCAAAATGCCACCGCCCGTTACTCTTAGGCCAAGGTATAGGTCGGTATATAAATATTACTAAAATATAACTATAAGCATCTCATTCACACACCACTACCATTATTCATACTCATATCTAGAAGTCAGCTAAGTAAGCCCAAAGGACTTACCTGAATTCAAACATAATCTCGTTATCTCGACTCGGTCTGTAACCGCAGGAACTCAACCGCCTGTTAAAAAAGGCAAGTGGATCAATAATATATCCCACTTAATTAGAAGTCTCTGACATCTAAGATATTTAACTCTATCATCAGCTAAATTACCAAAATACCCTTATACGGATAAATGACTGTTTTACCCCTGGTCCCAAAACTTTATAAAATTCCATAACAAAGTTCCAAACTATTCTTTGGAACTCAAAACCACACTCAAACTCTCAAAGGAAGGTTTGCTAAAGATTTAGAAGAGTTAACTACATTCTTGACTTTCATAAAAAGTCGTCAAGGTCCGACTTTGGCTTAAGATATGAGAACCGAATAAAAATATAAAAAGTCTAACAAAAATCTCTAAGTCTTTTATGCTATGCACTCTATCCATAGTAGTCAGAATTTCCCAAAAATACATAATAATCACTTCTACACAAATTCTCAAAGTCAGTTCCTAAACCATAAATTCAGACTTAGCCAAAACTGAGTATTTCTTAACTGCTCAGCCAGTCCACTTTGGACCTTCATAGATCTAAATCCAACCGTTGGATCAACCCCAACTTTTGATACACCAAACTTTGCATGACACTCAAATACATATTAAAAACTGAACGGTGGATTATGTTTCTAAGGTATCCAAACTTAAGCTCAAGCATGACTGCACAACCCAGATAATTCCAGCACTCAACAATTTCAGCAACATCCAGAAAACTGTTTAAGATCTCAACTTCAAAAATTCATAACTCCTAAACCACTTGCTGGATTCATCCCAAATTTTAATATGTTCCACCACAATATGCCAAATATATCATATCCAAAATTCAAGTCAAACAGAGATCAAACCCTTATTCAAAACTATCTCTCAAAACAGCATCACATGTTGTTTTTCCCAACACTCAGCACAGTTATAAAAACTGTGTGAGGAGTCAACTTTGAGACACCATAACTCTCAAACCGTAGCATGGATTCCTATAAAATTTTAGTATGATCTACTATACTATAACAACTATAACTTGTCAGAAATTCAAGTCTAACAGAAGTCAATAACCCCTCCAAATTGATTCCACAAAACTGCATCTCAAGCAAATTTCCTCAAACTCAGCACACTAAAAAAAACTGCATTAGAAGCCAACTTTGGGACACCATAACTTTCAAGTTGTAACTCTGATTCTTCTCAAATTTTGATATGGTCTACTATACAATACCATATATAACATATAAAAATTTCAGCCAAAAAGGATCATTCTTTCATACCTAAATTTGGACATGAAGTTAGCTGTTCATCTCTTCCGAAAACTCAAGAAATATAACAAGTCATCTTCCATGGCTGTTATGGATGGTTTAAGCTACAAAAGAGGGTTCTCATCAGTACTGATATAGAGAAGGTAATGCGAGAAGGGTTAGGAATGAAAGGATACGGATCTTACGTGATTTTTAGACTCAAAGGAGGGAAGGTACAAGCACTCGCCTCTACTGCTGGCAGGCGCTACAGCGGCATGGGAGGGGCGCAACAACAACCCAGGATCGAACCCGCAGCGAAGGAGGAGTGGTGCACCTATAGCCGACCCTAGCGCCTCTGCGTTTTTGCTGTCTGAAGGCAGTCCCGATGGTAGATTGTTCTGCTAAGCGGTTGAAGAGAAGGCCCGTCCGTCAGCCTGCTGGAGTCGACAGAAGAGGGAGAGCGAGCCATTCCAGCGCGGTTGAAGAGAAGGCCTGTCCGTCTGCCTGTTGTTGTCCAATCGAGGATGGGAGAAGCTCGTCGGCGTGTGGCGGGGATGAAGGATGAGGCTGCCGCTGGGTGTTGCCGGTGTGCGAGAGGAGAAGAGCCACGTCGGTGTATGTGATGTCGAGCGAGAGAAGGAGAGATTAACGAGAAGGCCGGCTAGGGTAAAAATTTCACGTATCAGGTAAGGAGATGGAAGAAGCGGAAGGTGATGGCTGAGATGTGGCCGTATCTCTTATTGGGCCCGGATGACATACCCTGATGGGCTCATATGACTTACCTTGATGGGTCCGGAAGGTTATCAAAATGATTAAACCCTTACGGATTAGAAAAAATGGCTCACTATTGCGTTATTTTATGTGAGTAAAGTTCTCACATAAAATGATAGAAAGGTTGTAAAACTTAAACTCAGCGTCACCTAAAGTGATAAGATGTCGGAAAAGTCTAAACCGATCGAGTTCCGGTTTTACTCGGAAATAATCGGGAATAAAAATATCCGGTTATTACAATCGCCTCCATCAACACCTCCTTATCACTACACCCACTATAACCGTGGAAGTCCCTCCTCCTCTACCCAATCAACTAACAACAACAAACACCCCCCCTTCCCCTTCACCTCAAGAACAATAATTCACACGCCCACGACAATACAAGAGACTTCTCTTCTTCTTGCCACGCTCCGTTGATGCCCACCTTGCATACACCTCCATCCGCGGTGGTGGATTCCCACGGAGTAATCCACATGGATCGAGCTAATGACAAAAAACAAGCGCTACATGAAAGGCAGACCATGAATTTAAATTTCTTTTCCTTTTTTTCCTTTTTGGTTATTTGGCTACTGGATATGTTTTATGTAGGAATTTTTGAAGACTCGAAGGTTACAAGCAGTGCAATTCAAAAAAAGCTTCCACAACATTCCACCATCTACCAACTTCCCTCCCCTACCACCATATGCATTGCATTGCTTTATGAGTATTTTACTCTCTTTACTTGTTTTTCACATCGAGGACGATGTGTAGTTTAAATATGGGGTGCTCTACTCACATTAGCATTTCATGTTTTCCTTTTATGTCACACGTTTATTATTATGAATTTTTCCCTATTATTGGGTCCATTAACTTTCCACATGCATTCAAAAAACACAAAAACCACAAAAATATTGCATTTAGCGTAGATTGAGTCGATTCTCATCATTCTTACTTCCAGAATTTGGAATATGTCATGCTATTACGCTTGACTTGCCAACGATGCTTTGAATTACTACTTCTTGTTATTGTTTATGCACATGAGTTATTGGATGATTAGCTTGACAAACATAACGTTGTAAGCACTCTAGCCTATGAACATGCATTTTCATGTGTCCTTTCTTTCTTATTTTTGCGAGATCTCTAGCATGTTTAGTTTCTTCTAGAACTTGTGATCGACTCATTTTTCAAAACGACATGCTCATTCGATTATACATGTTTGATAATTATATGATTGAGACCCACTTGATAAGCCTGTATGACCTTTACCACCTTTATATATGTTTCGCTTCTATTAGCTACTTCTTACCTTTATTTTCCCTTCTTTGGTGCTCATCAAAAGTGCCTCACAATCGTGTATAGTCTCATTTGATTCTATATGGGATTATGATGGAAGAAGAAAATGAAGAAATTAAGTATGGGATGGTCCCTTGAAGTGTGAAAACGAACTCAAGAAGTAAATGCGCGAGTTAGGATGCATATTGTCATTATTGAAGATATTTTCATGTTTGGTGGAGAGGACAAAAAGTTCTCACCAGATATGTATATAAATAGTTATTGGTTCAAAAGTGAAGAAAAGTTTATCCTTGAAAGAGAAATCAAGTGCTACAAAGATCAAAAGTGTTATGGTTCATGAAAAGTGTGAAGTGACAATGGTTTGAAGGTGTTTCGAGGTATAAACATTCGATACCCTAGATACTATTTGCCATTTTGACATACTTTTTAGCCTACCAACTTCACTTATGCGGGGTTGAAGCTGCAGTTCTCGATCTAGATTGAAAGTCCACGAATTGAACAACAAAGGCAAATCTCGGTTAAACTTAGACAAATCTCGGGAGAGGTTTTGGTAAGAATGGGAAGAGATTATGTATAACTCAAAATGTGGAATTATGGATGATAATGAAATATAAGGAGATGATTAATGAAATGAAATATGATAAGTATAGGAAGATCGGACTAATTATAAGACTTCTAAAGAACGTTAATTAATTATGTGTCAAAACCCTTAACAAAGAATTACCTTAACCCTTTCTTCTTCAACCTTACACAAGTCTTCTAAATAAGACATGCAAAAGTAGATACTAGTTTGACTAGTAGCACAAATCTTCAACAAGATTAACATACAAAAGAACAACCTAGCAAGGATTCGCAACGATTCAACCAAAAACTCTCCTTTTGATTGAATAGAAATGATAAAATGTAAACTCCGTGAGCTAAGTCACAAGTGTCTAACAATAATGTGGAAATCAAATTCAAATCTAAGCTTCCTATGAATTCGCCCTCTAAAGCTATTTATAGGAGAGATTCCTCTAAAATATAATCTAAATATTCCTAAAAGATAAAATCAAAAACCAAAAGATACCTTCTGAATGTTTGAGAGATTAAAAGGTATTAAAATTACAAAATATCCGTAAGATCTTCAATGGATCTTATAAGTCCCGACAGACTTAGAATTTCGGTCTATATCTCGGCCGAGATTTTGTCTCAAGGACGAGATTTTTCATTTTCATGGTTCCTTGATCTTCTTTGATAACATATCCTCTCATATCCTTCTTGCCCTTGATCTAGTGATTGGTCCTTGTATGGTTGATGTCAAGGATGGTACCACATCAATCACTTTTTCATGCCTCATATCCCCGTTACACCTTTAAAAAAGAACTCTTCGATATTTATCTTGCATTTTAGTTTCACTTGACAGGTAGTGGAGTTTGAGAATGTCTTGACAAGCCTATGTTAAGATCTATTCATGCCTATTGAGTTTGAGAGTTTATTGATATATGCCTAAACACATATTGTGAGATTGAGAACATACGCATTACCTTTGAGCGGTTTGCATGACTATGATTCTTTATTTATCCTCTTACAATGATTGATGTTATGATGACATGATTTGTGTTGTTTGTTTTCCTCTTAGTTGAGGCACTCATTTGTTCTTACACATAGTATACATACGCCATAAGTTTACTTGAAGACGAGCAATGTTTAAGTATGGGGTATTTGATGAGTGTCAAATGTAACATTGTTTAGACCTTAGATTCATCCATTTCATTATACTTTTTCTCTCTCATACATCATTAGTTGTATAGAAAGCATTCACTTCCCGTATTTCGGTAACTACCTTGACATTTGCAACATCAACTATGCCCGAAATGCATGCTCCTTGATGTCAGAGATGAAGGAAAGACCTTACATGATTGGGGAACTACAACAAGAAGCCCCCTAAATATACCTTAAAGTGAAGAACAACGATTTGCAGCAATAAAGAAGCCAAACGGCTAGATGAAATGGCCTTGAAGACCGTATGGTGATTGTTTTGATGACATCATCACTGAAAAGACTTTGTCAAAGCCCATTTCGATGTCCATCCCAAACTGTCCATTACGACCTGACAAAATATCTTGTGAACGACTTGTATAAAACCGTTGGTATGCTGTTTGGAGGCCATTCGGTGACCGTTTCGACGGCCGTAAAGATGGAAACCAAATCTTCCAATTTAACTTTGAAATGACTACATTTTGTGTAACCCTAGACTCCGAAATTTTTCCATATATATTCATACACCAGTCGTAGGGTTAGATACATTGATGCATCCAAAATTAAACATTACTCAGATTTCTACTTACCTTAGCCATCATGTAGTTGTTAGATTTGAAGCTTCGTCTTACTAGAACAAACAATTGCGAGTTTATATCTTTCTTGATTTATATATTTTCTTTGCTTTATATTGATCATGTCTATCTAATCTCCTTCCTGACCTAAGGATTGAATGATCTCTATAATGGTTTAGTATATTGTTTGCATATATATTTATGAATTGAGATTGTGATATTGCTTCTTTTCAAAGCGCTTCATTTCTACCTTTTATTTACTTTCGAAATAAGTAGTGTTTATAATTGATTTAGATAAAATAACTAAAGAGCCACAAACGAAGGGAGTTTTATGGGATTTATTGAAATATATTAGTTTTGAGAGTACTAGTTTATCAATTCTTAGAGGATTTATAACTATCCTAGAAAATTCTGATTTTGTACCTTTTTCTAACTCAAGAGTCAAAAGAAAAGTTTGTTCTTGGTGTTTTCAGGATTTCTATGTTTTTATGGGTTTTCCTATACTTGTCGAACCGTTGAATTGAGAGTTACGCGAGTTGAAAAGAATGGTGTTTGTTTGTCCATGTCAAACGCTATTTTATATGGTAACATGCAATTATTCACATATCAATGTTCATGAGACATATATATGCAACAATATCTTAATTCATCGTAGTGTGGATTCTTGTTTTTTTAGATTGCTTCCATCATTCATTTGTTTACATTTATTATTTCTTTCGCCTGCTATCATTGTTACCTTATTGCTTTCTTTATACTTAATATATTTATTATTAGTATCCATTAAATCAGACGCGGTCCTTGTGAATTCGATACCCGAATAGGTTACATCCGATCCGTAATACTTGCGGGGGAGGTTGTTGTGATCTTTCGGTAAAATATCCACGATCAGCGATCCGCCTCCATTAGTGGTTGTCAAAAAAGCAACACGTAGAAACACACTCAAACACCGATAATTGTCCTAGTCTATTCGCTTAGTAGGACAAGAGAGAAAGTTGTTCCTAAGAGATCAAAGTGATTATTTTCGACTCCATATTAAGTTATTTTTATTTTTTTTATTAATTTTTAATTAAACATGTTTAGAGAGAAATTAGTTATGTTGTATTGTGATGTTTTTTCATTTTTTTTTTAAAAATAAGCGTTATAGGCATTGGACTGGCGGAACAATCATATATATATATATATATATATATATATATATATATATATATATAGAGTTTGGCTCCCATGTAAACAACCCTTATAGTGTTCAATGAGAACGAATAGTAGCCCTTGATCTAATTAATTCAAAGGCTGAAATTTTACCTAAATATTCTATAAAAAATACAAACCACTCTCTTGATTGGAATGTGTAATACACTCTCTCAATTAAGCTAATTTTTTATATTTTTAATAATTCCCAATAAAATCTTCTTCCACTAATAATTCCCAATAAAATCTTCTTCCACTATTTTAGGTAGTTACAAATAACAAATCTTCAAATTAATTGATATTAATTGATATGGATAACAAAATCTTCTTCCACTATTTTAGGTAGTTCCTTGAATTAGTACCGCTTGGTAACGAAGCCGGTTACTCGTTATATTTCATCGATAAAATGCACTTCGTTCGTTTATCTGAAGCCGGTTAACTAACTTTACAATATCCAGAATTTATATCGAATATATTCGGCAACTATATTCTTCATATTCCATACTTATATCGTTTATATTCGATGAAAAGGACACTTATTAATCTATCATATTTTTGTATGGTTATCGTTGTTTGCATACAAGATAAAGTTCGTCTCCCTATGTATGGTTATCGGTGCTCTTTAACATACAACACTTAATATATGAAGTATTCATTAACTATGCCATGTATATTCTGAAATTATATCTTTCATATTCGGTAATGAGTACACTTAATAACTCATCATATTATGCATGGTAAACAATGTTTGCGTACTAGATAAATATCGTCTTCCAATGCTTGATGTGTTATACTAACTGTAGCAAAAGTGTTGTCTGAAACAACATATCAAAAGAGTATTAACATTGTAGCATAGAGATTTGACATTAATAAAGACAGGAGTGTCAAACACATTAATCCCTACATACGCGATTAAAAGGTTGTGCTCTTTAACATACAACACTTAAAATATCCAAACGGTCTTGTCTATGTGGAACAAGATCTACGAAGTCATCATCGCTTCCATCCGAAAGTGCAGGTCTATCGTGTTTTCTTTTTGATCTTGAATTCCTCACAATAATCTCATCTTCTGACTCATCAGACGATTCTTTAACTGAAACGGCCTTCCTTTTCCCAATTCTAATATGTTCTTTCTTGTCTGATAGCTTCATGTTTTCTGAACACAACAATCAAACAATAACGAATATAGTTCATCATAATCATGAATATATCATAAGCATAGCCAATGTCTCATTACTGCTCAACACGAATTTGCACATTAGTTTTGTGGTCACTGCTTCCATCGACTATGATTCATCAAGTACTTTATAATAGTCATTCAATTGGCAACATTCATCCATGATCAGTTATAGTATAAGCAAAAATTAGAAAGAAATAGAGTTTCTTTTAGCAATTTGTCTAGTTTCGTACCGAATATAAAAACCAATAGCCATTAACACCAATCATATATGAACAGGCAAGTGTATAATGTCTGCAGCATAACTCGCATTCGACAAGGCATGACGAACATTCAACAAAAATGGACAACCAACCCAAAATCGGCGACAAATCTTCAAAATCAACAACAAAAATCCGAAAACCATAATCGGAATCAATGAACCAGAAAATTAATTTGATATCAACAATACCTCGTGTGACGGAGGGTTGCGGCTAGTCGAAGAATACCCTATTTTGTGTAGCAATCGACAATGAAAAGGAGATTAAGAGGCAGAGCGCCGAATACCGACGCACACAGGACCGAATACATAATGGAGTTTGATTAAACTTTCACCGACGAGTCCAATGGCGCCGAATACCGGCGCACACAGGACCGAATACAGAATGAAGTTTGATTAAACTTTCACCGACGAGTCCAATGGCGCCGAATACCGGAAGAAGAAGTAGAAGACGACGATATTGTAACAAAATTAGGGGTTTCGTTACTTTAAACAGCAAAAACCTAATCGGAATCAATGAAACAAAAAGTTCATCAACATCAACATTACCTCGAGTGACGGCAGGGAAAGGCGAACCAAATAATACAGTAGTCGGAATCGAAATTCTGTAGAAGAAGAAGACGACGGTGAAATTTTGATTAGGAGGAAGAACACGGCACCGGCGAACACAATACCTACTGTAGAATGGAGGGGGAAAACAACACCTGCTCCACAAACGACAGTGAATACCGGAAGAAGAGACGGCACCGATGACATGCTTGAGTACGAACAACACGGGAGAAAGAAGCGGAATACACAGATAACCCTAAAAAGATTTAGGGATTTTATTTTAGGGAATTTTGATATTGGGTAGTTATGGGAGGTTTGTTTATCACGCGCTTATTACTTCCAAAAATAAGGTTTAAATTTTTATTTTTATTTTTTTTTCATTAAACTTTCGCTTAATCACAGCCATCCATTATAAGGATCCGTCGGATATAATTCGTTCTCATTGAACACTATAAGGGCTGTTTACATGTGAGTCACTATCTATATATATATATATATATATATATATATATATATATATATATATATATATATATATATATATATATATATATATATATATATATATATATATATATATATATATATATATATATATAT
>BSUD01000004.1:47116537-47147766 GCA_033239045.1 Fagopyrum esculentum | reverse complement strand
GAGGTAGTCCACCCTAAAGCATCCTTGCGGATGAGAACACGAAGTTCGGGATCATCGAAAAAGGGTGTGTTGGGGTTCGAAATTCCCAAATGGGTCAATCGGTCAGCAACACAGTTGATTTCTCTGAACACATGCCTGACATGGACTTCCTCAAAGAAGCGAAGATCCAGTCTGGAGTCGGATATGATCATCTCGACCTCCCAGGGACAGCACCAAAGTCCTTGAAGTGCTTTGATAACACATAGGTTATCACCCTCAATTTCGATCTTTTTTATATTTAACCTTATTGCTTCTTTTAGTCCAGCTTTTAGAGCAAAAGCTTCAGCTTTGATTACCGAGTTAAAGTTGTTTTTCCTAGCGTCCAAACTGATAACTTTACCGTTATGGTTTCGAATAACATAACCAATAGACGTTATGCCCGAATCGAGTTTCGATCCATCAAAGTTGAGTTTATGGAATCCAGGTTTTGGTTTGTCCCATTTGATGTTATTTTTCTTCCTTGTAGAGGACTTGTTGTTTTTTGTGGTGTGTTTAAAGTCGTAGTCGTCCTCATCCGTAATACGAGTTTTCCAACTATGCAGTTGGTTTTTGATGAAGTTTACGATATTGTGGTCCGAACTAATAGTATCATTATTAAAGATGGTTTTATTCCTAAAGAACCAGATACTCCACCAGATAGTTGCAAGGCGAGTAAAGTTGTTAAAACCGATCTTGTTTTTTATCTCCAGTAATATTTCATGGATTTGTTTGTTATCTGTACTAATGGTATTGAGGTTGGTTAGGATGGACCTGTCTATTCTTGCAATCACATTTTTAGTAAAGGGGCAATCAATAAGAATGTGAAGAAGATCCTCGAAATGGTGATTGCAAAATTCACAGTTTTGTGTAACTGCGATTCTTCTTTCGTAAAGTTTTGCTTTGGTAGGGAGACCATTTCTGGAGATTTTCCAAATAAAGTTTTTAATTTTTGGTTGGGTATCTAAATTCCATATCCATTCGCAAGAATAGTCAGGAAGCCAACCAGATTCTTTCTCAATCATTTCTGAAGCTGATTTTGTGGAGAACCAACCATTTGAACTGCTTCTCCAGTATAACCTATCTTGTATTTCGTTTGTTGGGATAATTATGTCCATAATTTTTTTCCTAATTGATGGGTTTATGATATTTTGTAGTTCATTTTCAATTTTGGTGGTATCCCATTCGTTTGATTTGATGAAGTGACTGACTTTAATATGTGAATTGATTAGATTGGTGTTTTGAACCAATTTAATTAGCGGAGTTGTTGTGACCCAATTATCTTGCCAGAAATTGATGGTTTTTCCATTGCCTACCTGCCAAATAATTCCGTTTTTAAATTCGGATTTGAGTTTTATAAGATTTTTCCATTGCCAAGATGCTGAACCTTTTAAGTGATATTGTAGTATATTAGTATTCCTCATGTATTTTTCATTTACAATTTTCACCCATATGTTTTCTGGTTCAGCAAGGATTTTCCAAATAAGCTTCATTTGGAGGGCTTTATTAGTGGTAAGGGATGTTCTTAATCCGAGTCCGCCGTTTCTTTTTGGTTTACAAATTGCATCCCAACTGATCATTGGTCTATAGTTATCACCTTTGTTCCAAAAGAACTTTTTATACGTTTTATCGAGTTCGTTCAAATTATGCATTGGTAGCATAAAGCCTTGCATTACAAAAGAAGGTTTGGTAGCTAAGTTATGCTTTATAAGTATGTTTCTACCTTCTTGTGAAAGGGAGCTTGCTTTCCATTTACGGAAAATAATACCTTTTATTACAAACGTATAAATTAAGCTCGAATTTGAAATTTAATAGGTTAAACAATAAATATAAACTTGAATCAAGCGCTTTGTATTAAGGGTAATATATAGAAAAGATAAATTGAAATTTGTGCAAAAAACGTATTATTTAAAAATTAATAATAAGTTAATGGAAAAAGCTTATCTTATTAATAATGTTTAGGTATGAAACTACACATACTTTTTACCTACCAATAATGAGTGCTACTACTTATGAGTGAGAGGATAATTGAACTTTTTGGTGTATTATATATCAACAAACAATTAAATATATAACAACTTTAATGACATTTAGACCATCAACACGTGTATTATTTAACATGTGGACCTCATAAAGTTTTGGAATGTCGTATTTTCACATCAAAAAGTTTGACCTTAACTTGAAAATAATACCTTTTATTACAAACGTATAAATTAAGCTCGAATTTGAAATGAAACAGATGTATAATTTTCAAGATTTTCTCTAAATAATACTTAATCTACAAGATCACGTCAATTGTTCTTTACTGTATATAAAATAAAATAAATATGCATATATAAACATAAATAAATATAATATTTACGACTATAATAACCGTCTATTTAAATTTTTTTTAATCCAGCTAACTAACCTCGCATCAAATTACTAAATTAGTAATTGTGACCCTGTAAATATAATATCTACGACTATAATGACCATCCAAGGAAACACAACCTTATTAAATTAACTCTCATTATCCTCGATCTTTCCATCTTTACAAGCCTAAGAAACTTTAAAAGATTTAGATCAATGTCATGAAACTTGAAAGGAGGTAGAGGTGTATATCGGTCAAAAGATATATCAAAGAATTTGGTTATCTTGGCAATCATGCCTCTCATGCAAATTGTTCCTTTAGACTTAATGGCCGCTCTCACAAAGAATTTCACCAACATATAGAGTATGTGAGGCACAATGTCTCTAAAAGCACACCTAAAGTTCATCCGAAGTGGGTGTAGCAACACTATCCACTTGGCTAACGAGCTCTCTCACTCAATATCCTAAGGAAAAGGTGAAGGGTGGAATGGTAAATGGTAGAGCATTTGGTTTTTTTGGAACAAAAGGTGTTGAAGCTATACTTCCTTAAAATTTGTGATCAACTCGGGCTGAATACTCCTCAAAATCGACATTTCTATGATTTCCTTAAGATCATCAACATCCATAGTTCGGTCTTTGTTTCCAAGACAAAAGGTGATAATAGGATGTGTGGGATTTTTAGGTGGGTAAGTTACTTCAAAGATGCTAAGGAACTCTAGGGTAAGATCCTTATATATTTCTTCATTCCACTTCAAGAAGGAATCTAGCCCTACTTTGACAAACATGCATAAACATCATCATCCTTTGCAAAATCATCAATTATAGGATGGTCTAGGTAGTTGGCCTTATCTCAAGCTTACTAAGCCTCGAATGGTTGACTTTAAAGGCTTTATAGTGATCTTGATCTTCCTAGATACCGACAGTGGGCTTTGAGGAGGGCTTTCCATGGGGGTATCTTTAAACTCACTGTTAGCATGAAATATTGTGATATTTTAGGCACGTTTTCTAAACGTATTTGATTCATATTGATAGTCTTTGATTGAACTTAGTGCATATGTGAGCTAGTATTACCTATATTGTCGATATGGATGTCTACACTAGTTCTATGTTGATTATAGGTGATTTGGAGCTATTTCCGAACGGAATCGAGCAAAGGAGAGTTGAGTAGATATGTCCATAGATTGAGGACGTTCTTTGGAAGCAAATTTGAGTTTTAGCTTGAGGAATGCACGAGGCTAGGGAAGAATCACGTTCTTGCCCTAAATTACGCCCTAAAATACGACCGTATCACGTTCCACGTTCAATTCCACGACCGTGGATTTGGAGTCAGAAATTGATGTTCATTCCAGAGGATATTACGGCCGTGGAACATATGGTGCAAACCGTATTTGTTTCCACGCCCTAAATTACGGTCGTGGAACACTTCCACGACCGTGATCTTGGCGAATCTTTTCGCCACACTTTGAAGCCACGATCTTTTGAAGATTGGGCCGGGCCGACACTTTGCCCTACATTATAAAAAGACGGGAAAAAGGAGATTCCGTCATCCTCGCTTATGCCTGCTTACAATCGTCGCACATCTTCGCTTAGCAACGCCGTTTACCCTCGTTGAGGAGCATTTGGAGATCTCGTTGGAGATCAAGGTTCGTACAGGGAATTGCCCTAATCTCGCACTTGGTGGAGATTATTGCTGGGATTTCCTTATTTTCCGGATTGGCGGAAGATCGAAGCTTTTGGAAGATTTTGCAAGAAGATCTCTCTTCTTATTTAGGTTTGATTGGGAAACGGATTGACATCCCGTTTTTCCCTTCTTTCCTAAAGTTGTGATTGTTTATTTTAGTTGAATCCATTGATAATACCTGTTCTTGATTGTGACTTTGAGATTGTTTTGAAGGTTATTGAAAGTTCTTGAAAGTTTCCATCTTTCTATCTTTTAAATTCTTGAATTGATATCAACATGACTGTTATTGGCTAGAAACCCTTAACAATTCTAAGGTGAAGGGTTGATAGTTGTGGCTTAGATGATGATAGATCGATCGCAAACAGATTAGACCCTGAGAGTTAGAGAGAATCGCCGATAGACTATAAATTACGGCCTGTTCTTGAGTCCACGGCCGTGGAACAACAAGAACTACCCGTAATTTCTCCTAAATCTACGAACTTGCTTTTACTTTAATCCAAAGTTAAAGATTTGCTTTGATTTAGTTTAGACTTGTCTTTTCTAGGTGGTAGTGAAGCCTCAACAACCTCTACCTCGATTGTGAGTGTCACAACCTCAATCAGTTAAGTTAGTCTTGATCCTTGGGTTATAAGTTTGGGTATTTGACATTAATTCTCGCCTTTAGAATCTTTCTATATTGAGCCTCAACAACGTGTATAGAGGGTGCCTTGTAGGTGAGTTACATAAGGTTTTTGGAACTTCACCGTACGATTACCTTAACTTAGTATACCTTTGCATATCTCTACTCTGTCTTTATACCATTAGTATATCTTGAATCGATTGCCACAGCTGGATACTTGGATCTTTAGGATTGTTGTTTTCCCAATATTTGCAAAACTCTCATACTTACTCGCTTGACAAACTGAAATCGAATTTGTTCCCACCCAAATCCCTGTGTTCGATACTCTGGAATTCTTGCTTAGCTACGTCGATCCGTACACTGCGGGTTCGCTGCTTGATTCTAGTTTTATAAATTTAAAGCTTATTTGCACACACCTTTAGGGGCGAACAAGTTTTTGGCGCCGTTGCCGGGGATTTGGTTTCGGCCGAATTCGGTAACCGGTTGTCAAGCTTGGGAGCTTGCTCTCGTCATTTGATATTTTCTTAAGTGCATGCGCAGGTCTAAGAACACCGAGGATCTCTTACCTCTTGATCAAGAGCTAGAGAAAACCTTAAGGCAAAAGCGCAAGGAAAAGAAGATGGCTGAAGAACACGAACGTGATCTTCAAGCGGAATTAGCGGAGAAGGAAGCTCAACTCCATTGGAATGAGAACCTCCGCCGAGATGAGATGGATCGCCATCAATCCCAAGTTAACAGTCTACAGGATCAGATGTTCCAGATGAGGTTAGAAATAAGCGACCTTAAGAGTAAGGAGATCAAGAAATCCTCAAGAAGGACATCAAGATCTAGAAGAAGGAGAGGTCATTCATCCGCTGATGATAGTGACTCTTCCATGCCACCATTAGAGGAGATTGATCCTACGGTCAATGTGAATCCTTTCCATCCACAAGGAGCTACTAACCGCCGCATTCCACCTAGGAATGTGAGGGTCGAACGTGTGGATAATGAGCCAAGAACTCTTGGCCAACGGATGGATCCAACACAACAACCACGCCGCTTGGGCGTGAATTTTGATGCTGAAGATGTGCAAGGGTTTAGCTTTAACCCTCAAGTTATTACTCTTGTTCGCCAAAACCAATTTGGCGGTACAAGCGCTGAATCTCCACACCAACACTTGCAAAACTTCGAGTGCATGATGGAGACGATGAGACCGAAGAGCGCTACCACCAACAGTTACAAGCTTAAGCCCTTCTTCTTCTCCTTGAAGGGAAAGGCATTGTCATGGTATCAAGCTCTTCCTAGTGGGAAACTAGATACGTGGGAAGACCTTTCCGCGGAATTTCTCACCAAATTCTTTCCGCCTTCCAAAACGGCGGAACTTAGAGGTAAGATTAATGCTTTTTCTATGAGACCTAACGAAAGTTTGTTTCAATCATGGGAAAGGTTTCAGGATTTGCTTTTGGATTGCCCTCATCATGGCATATCCAAACTTGCCTTGCTGGAGATTTACTACAAGGGGCTGGATGCGGGAACGCAGTTCAACCTCCAATCCCTCTCATGTGGAACGTTCATGGACATGAGAGAAGATGACGCTTGGGACTTCATTGAGAAACAAGCAAGAGTCATAGAGAAATATTCCCACCGGAAAGTGGAGGGAAATCGTGTAGAGCAAGGAGCAAAGCTCACACATGAAGCTCAAAATCAGATTTTCTCCCTCAACAATGAGATCAAAGAGTTCAAGGAGGCTATCAAGACCAACTTCCCAAAGCAACAAGGGAAGGATGTTGGTTATTTGGGCAACAATAATGGCGGCAACAACAATAACCGGGGTAACAACCGGAATAACAACTGGAATGGAAACAACAACAGCCGGTACAATGATTGGAACAACAATAGGGGTTCAAACAACAACAATTGGCGCCCCAATCAACAAAATTCCGGTAACTCTTATCCTTCCAATTCTAATTCACTAACTCCACCTTCCTCTTCCTCTACTCCTTTGAAAAGCCAGGGGCAATCATCTAATGGAGGAAACACTTCGGGGAAGGAGAAGCCCGATCCCATATTGGAAACGATCATGGGAAAGCTTCAAGGGTTGGAGAACCGCCTCATCAAGGTTGACGATCAAGTTTCTAAGGTTGACAAGGCTCAAAAGGTTTTGGAAAACCAAATGTTCAACCACGCGGAGGAAGTTCCTAGAAACCAAGGGAAACTTCCAGGAAAGACGGAGGACAACCCTAAGGGAAGGGTGATGGCGATTACAACTAGGAGCGGAGTGACTACTACCGATCCGCAGCCTACGTTCGTTGAAGTCCCCGTAGAGAAGGACAAAGGAAAGGGGAAGGAGAAGGAAGATGTCTATGTTCCTCCTCCAGCTTACAAACCTCCCCTACCATTCCCTCAATATAGAGCGCGAGCGCGCCTAGACAAACAATTCGGTAAGTTCATAGAACTCATGAGTAAATTGCATATTAATATACCTTTCATTGATGCTATTGTAGGTATGCCGGCTTATGGCAAGTTCTTGAAGGAGCTCCTCTCCAACAAGAGGAAGCTAGAAGATTTCGGAGAGGTCAAGATGAGTTCGGATTGTTCGGATCTCATCAAGACTATGAAAGAGAAAATGCCCCCAAAGTTGAAGGATCCGGGGTCATTTTGCATTCCCATTGGAGTGGGAGATGTCACATATGACGCTTTATGTGACTTAGGAGCAAGTGTGAGCATCATACCACTTGCGTTGTGCAGGAAGATCGGTTTAGGCGAACCTAAACCGGTAAAGATGACGTTATACATGGCGGATCGATCCATCACTCGCCCCGTCGGTATTGTAGAAGACGTCCCGGTCAAGCTAGGTAAATTCTTTGTTCCCATCGATTTTGTCGTGCTTGACATTCCTGCAGATAGTCCGGTCCCGATCATACTCGGAAGACCGTTTCTTGCAACTTACGGCTGCATGGTCGATTGCAAGAATGGTAGACTCGCTTTTGATATTGGAGAAGAGAAAGTAGAGTTCGTTCTCTCCACTCTAGTGAAGGAACCAATATTTGATGAGGATATTTACGATATCCAAGACGAAGAAGGTTTGTCTAGGGAGGAGGTAAGTGCGATTCTCTTTAACGATCCTTTACAAAAGGCTATCACTATGAGTCTAACCGATGTAGGGGAAGAAGAAGAGTGCAAAGAGGAAATTGAAGCCTTAAAAGCACAAGAAGAGATCCATGAAGAGGAGTTTGAGAAACTCCACGATGAGGCTGAGAATATAAGAATCCACGGTCATACCCTGTATTCCACGACCGTGGATTTCACAACCAAAATCGACCTCCATTCCAGGGGATTACACGGCCGTGGAACACATGGGGAGGCCGTAATTCTGACCGTGGAAGAGGGTGACCGGCAAACTTCTTCAACTTCTTCTAATTCTTCTCCAAGCCACTCAACACCCTTAGAAACTTCTAAGGAAACGTCGGATCCTCCTAAAGGATCATTGGAAGCTCCGAAAGTGATGGAACTCAAACCACTTCCTACTCATCTAAGGTACGCTTTTCTTGGATCTAATTCTACCTTTCCGGTTATCGTTAGCTCCGAATTAAGCATAGATGAACATGAACAGCTCATGATTGTCCTTAGGAAACATAGAAAAGCCATAGGCTATACTATTGAGGACTTAGTAGGAATTAAACCCTCCCTATGCATGCATAAGATACTAATGGAGGAGGACTTTAGGACTTCAAGACAACCTCAAAGGCGGTTGAATCCGACCATGAAGGAGGTTGTCAAGAAGGAAATTCTTAAACTTCTTGACGTAGGTATCATCTATCCTATCTCCGATAGCAAGTGGGTGAGCCCAGTTCAAGTAGTTCCAAAGAAGGGAGGAATGACGGTCATCACCAACAAGAACAACGAACTCATTCCTACCCGAACCGTAACTGGATGGCGAATGTGCATAGACTACCGCAAGCTCAACAACGCAACGCGGAAGGATCACTTTCCATTGCCATTCATCGATCAAATGCTTGAAAGGTTAGCACAACATTCACATTTTTGCTACCTTGACGGTTATAGTGGTTTCTTTCAAATTCCGATACATCCGGATGATCAAGAGAAGACCACATTCACGTGCCCTTGGGGTACGTTCGCCTATAGGAGAATGCCGTTCGGGCTTTGCAACGCCCCAGCCACCTTTCAACGGTGCATGATGGCCATCTTCTCCGAATATGTAGAGGAAATCATGGAGGTCTTCATGGACGACTTCTCCGTTTACGGTTCCTCTTTTAACGATTGCCTTTCTAACCTTTCTCTTGTTTTACAAAGGTGTGAAGACACTAACCTAGTTCTTAATTGGGAGAAATGTCAATTCATGGTTAAGGAAGGAATCGTATTAGGTCACTTAGTCTCTAGTAGAGGGATAGAGGTAGACAAGGCTAAGATAGAGACCATAGAGAAACTTCCTCCCCCAATCTCAGTGAAAGGGATAAGAAGTTTCCTAGGACATGCTGGATTTTATAGACGTTTCATTAAGGACTTTTCTAAGATATCAAAACCTCTCACTAATCTATTGATGAAGGATGCGGTTTTTGAGTTTTCGCAGGAATGTTTGGATGCGTTTAACACCATTCGGCAAGCTCTAATTTCAACACCTATTATCCAACCTCCAGATTGGACTCTCCCCTTCGAGATTATGTGCGATGCTAGTGACGTAGCTATTGGAGCTGTTCTTGGACAACGAAAGGAAGGGCGAACCCATGCCATATACTACGCTAGCAAGACGCTAGACGAAGCGCAGCTCAACTACGCCACTACAGAGAAAGAGTTTTTAGCCATTGTCTACGCTATTGACAAGTTTCGCTCTTATCTTGTAGGTGCAAAGGTGATTGTCTACACGGATCATGCTGCGATCCGGTACCTCCTTGCAAAGAAAGATGCGAAACCAAGGCTGATTAGATGGATTCTTCTCCTACAAGAATTCGATCTTGAGATCCGCGACAAGAAAGGCTCGGAAAATTCTGTTGCGGATCATTTGAGTCGTCTAACACATCTAGAGGACGACCATCTACCCATTGATGACTCCTTTCCGGACGAACACCTACACATCATAGAGGAGTGCATCAACGTGATCTCCGAAGGTAACGAACCATGGTTTGCTGATTTTGTTAACTATTTGGTTTGCCAGGAGATACCGCCCGGACTATCCTACGCACAAAGGAAGAAGTTCTTTAAGGACGTCCGGGAATACTATTGGAACGAGCCTCTCCTCTTTAAGAGAGGTCTGGATGGCATCATTCGGCGATGTGTGCCGGAAGATGAGATGCAAAGTGTCATCCGTCATTGTCATTCACTACCTTGTGGAGGACACGCTAGTTCGAACAAGACTAGCGCAAAGGTATTGCAATCTGGATTCTATTGGCCCACTTTATTTAGAGATGTGCAATCCTTTGTTTCTTGCTGCGATGCTTGTCAAAGAACAGGCAATATTTCTAGAAGGAACGAGATGCCCCTCAACAACATCCAAGAGGTGGAGATTTTCGACGTTTGGGGAGTTGATTTCATGGGACCATTCCCATCTTCTTGTGAAAATCAATACATACTATTGGCGGTAGATTATGTTTCTAGATGGGTGGAAGCAATTGCCTCTCCCAAAAATGATGCCATGGTGGTGGTTAAGTTCTTCAACAAGACCATTTTTCCGCGATTCGGGACACCAAGGACGATCATTAGTGATGGAGGTTCTCACTTCATAGCCCGTCGCTTTGAAGCTCTTCTAGCTAAGTATGGGGTTACTCACAAGATCGCTACCCCTTACCATCCACAAACGAGTGGACAAGTTGAGATCTCAAATAGGGAGATCAAAGGAATTCTAGAGAAGACGGTTTCAAGGACTAGGAAGGATTGGTCCTTGAAGCTAGATGATGCATTATGGGCGTACCGGACTGCGTACAAGACTCCCATAGGAACCACACCATACAACCTTGTGTATGGGAAGTCTTGTCACTTGCCGGTGGAGCTGGAGCACAAACCGTATTGGGCTATCAAGTGGCTGAATTTCGGCATGAAAGAAGCGGGAGAGAAGCGTCTCCTAGACATCAACAAGCTGGATGAACTCCGTTTGAATGCCTATGAAAACGCCAAGATCTACAAGGAGAGAGCAAAGCGTTGGCATGATAAGCATATCATTCCAAAGGACTTCAAAGAAGGAGATCAAGTTCTCCTCTTCAATTCAAGACTTCGCCTCTTTCCAGGTAAGCTTAAATCCCGTTGGACCGGACCCTTTCTAATTAACCGTATTTTCCCCCATGGTGCAGTTGAAGTATGGGGTGAAGCTAGCGGAAGTTTTAAGGTGAACGGCCAACGACTCAAGAAGTATACGCCAGAACTCCAAGCTGAGGAGTTCGCGCCTACCGCACTCGAATAAGTGCGAGATTGGTCTAGCTATGGACCTTAAACAAAGCGCTTCTTGGGAGGCAACCCAAGGTATTGCATTTTCGTTTTCGTTTTCGTTTTCGATTCATAGATTAGTTTAGAATAGACGTTTTCGCTTTGTTTTGCCTCAATTTCTTCCGGTATGTTCGTGTTTTTGGTTGAAGGAACGATGGAAAAGGAGAAAGGGAAGATAATGTCGAAGAAGAGTGATGAAATTTGGACTTTGAAGCTTTACAGAAGGTTCCACGGTCTAAATTACGGTCGTCATAGCTACAGTGGCCGTAATTCTCAAAAGCCTATGAAAAATCACCAAAACCACGGTTCCGTACACTTCCACGGCCGTGGAACACCCCGACAGACCGTGATTTTCAAAATTTTGCCTGCGACTATATAAGCCACATTCTTCACAAAATTACCCAAAAACTTACCCCTTTCCACGACCTAAACGCCGAAATCCCACGACCCCCTCCAAATCTTCGTTTTCTAATCGTTTTCAACGATTCTTCATCCTAAACTGCAGCAAATCCAACCACGAACAAGATCCATGCGACAAACCGAGCGGAAATCCATCAACAAACGCGCATTTCGGATTTTTCAATCCGAAAAAGAGGTTTATTCTTTCTTCTTGATTTTCGCGGATTTGGTTCGTTTTTGCTATAGATTTTTAGGAAGAACTGACAAAGACTGGAAGGAATTAGATTAGGACTGCTTGTTGTGGTGATTGTTGGTGAATTTGCTGAGATTCGCGAGATTCTGAGACGAATCACGGTCTTTGGGTAAACCACGGCCGTGGAACCTGAAGAACAGACCGTAATTTTGGTGAAAAAATGGACTTTGTAAGGAGAGTGTCGGGAAGGATAAAAGAGAAAAAGGGAGAGCAAAATAAGAAAAGGAAAGGCAATCCCTCCACCTCTAGGGCACCACCACCCTCATCTCCTTCACCTCCATCTTCACCTTCACCTCCATCTTCACCCCCTCACCCTAGCATTCCGACCATACACGAGAACCACCTTGCTACATTTGAGAAGATACAGAAGAGGGCAGTGATTGGCCCTAGGTATTTGTTGTTGGAGGATCTACATCCTCTCAACATAGTTGATGATCTTACATGGCTCTTGGATAGAGCCGGATTACTTGTCTTCACGAACATTCGTGAAGACGCCTATGAGGAGATTACCCGAGAGGTTGTGACGTCTTTTGAGCACAGCCACGTAGATAGGACCGTCTCTTTCCGTCTCATGGAACGAGACTACCATCTGAGTATTGTTGAGTTTGGGACCATTTTCGGGTTCCATGAGACCTACAATGGTCGATTTCTGAGTGGTATTTACCCTAAGGACTTTTGGGCGGAAGTTGCGATGATTTACGCCGACGAGGACCGTTAGCAGCCCGCCGATACCAAGGCTAAATTGATGTATCATTTAGCCTTGAAGATAGCTCACCGCGTTCTTTCGGAGTGTCTCTTTTCTAGGACGGAGACGCCCCAAAAGATCAAGACGGATGAGCTATTCTTGCTCTATTGTATACTGTATGGACGCCGCGCAGATTGTGCTACTCTCTTGGCTGCTACGATGAGCAAGCTCAAGAACAAGTCAAAGGGGAACATCGGATATGGTGGGATAGTTACCCACATTGCTAGGAGTTTTGGTGTATATTTTTCTGCTTGCACCCGCATACCGGCCGTACCTTTAGGATTACATGCATTCATGGTTAGGGGACTCATTTTCCCCACACATAGAGGTCCGCCTTATGCGGGCATGCCTTGGGAGAGCAGGACAGGCAGGGGTATTGAGTGGCTGCCGGAGTATTCCATTGTGGCGGGACGCCACAATTGGAAGGAGACGTTCGCTGCGATGCATGCGAACAGGCTAGTAGATCCCCCTTACGTCCCACCACCGGTTATGGAGGAGGAGGAGATGGGAGATCAGTACGAGAGTGGTGGAGGAGCGGAGCAGGAGTTTGGCACGTTTCCGGACCAGCCGGAGGCAGCCCCACATGTACCTAGACGCTCTCCACGCCCAGCTAGAGCCTCAGGCTCGTCATCTCGCCGCGCTAGCGTGAGTGAGAGGCCCACGTGGATGACTACACCTCCCACTTGGTATGACACCCCCCCTCCTTGGTCCACGCAGCAGCCAGCAGCACCACCACCAGCACTAGCACCATACGATCGCGTCCCGGGATGGTACGAGCAGATGCCGGATTGGGCTACCGGACTTTCAGAGAGAGTTGGAGCGTTGGAGATCCGAGCCGACGACCTTGACCACATGATGAGGGACGTCTACCGCCAGCAGTTTGGACGGCCATACGACTCCAGCTTCTCCCCATTCCCACCTCCGCCGGCGCCGCAGTGATTCGTGCATGACCGTTCATTTAGACATTCCCGCCACCATTTTGTGAGTTTCTTTTTCTTTTCTTTCTTTTGTTCTTTCTTTTGAACATTAGGGACAATGTTCGTCCTAAGTATGGGGTGGGATGTACTAAAAAATTTGTAATAACTCTACTCTCTATGTTTGCTTCATTTGAGACTATCGTTGCATGTTCATTATGTGTCACATGTTTCCTTATTGCATTGCATGAAAAAAGAACTTTAAAAACCCATAAAAATTAAAATTTTGAAAATTTTGTGCTTCTAATGAATTGAGATGATTTCCATGATAATCATTACTTGTGGATGGAGTTTGATAACAATTGCATGCTCAAAAAGAATAGTGAATTGAAAAGAATTTGAATGAGTGAATTTTACCTCTTTTGCAAGTTTTATAATGTGAAAACGTTACCTAAATCATGTTGAGAAATTGAAGTTGAAATCACATTATAAGTTCCTATACTTCTTGTTGAAATGATTAAGGCAATTCGATACTTTCTTTCTCCTTTCTTTAATCATCTAGCTCCTCATTGAAATATTAGCCTCCTTTACCTATCCGGGAATTTGGAGAAGTGAATGAAAAAGGCACGTTTGATGTGGGAGGGCCATGAGAGCAATTATTTGCAATCAAATGAATAGAAAGAATTTGTAGGTTTGGGGAAGTCAATCATGACGATAAGTAACTCGGCACCATTCACATAGCCGGGTGTTTGTATCTTGCCAAAGTCGGATTGAGCGATATTCCTAGCGGATTACGGTATGTGCGCTAAGGGTTTGAGGCATCTCTTGAAAATTTGAGAAACGCCGATCTCCTAGGCTTCGGTTTTTGTGCACCTCTGTCCATAACTCCAAAAGTAAAGTCGAAAAATGAAAAGAAGAGAGCGAAGCTCTAAGTTGAAGTGTTGCGGGAACCGCATAAGAAGAAGAAGGTAGTTGTCCACTTTCCCGGATTTATGCACCACTTTCCCTTAAAGTTTTCCCTTCCCTTCCATATTCTAGACCTTTTCTTTGAAAGTCCTTAAGATCAAAAGAATGTTATATGACTTGGTGATCTAAATTGAAGTTTCTTGTGATTGATTTTGATAATGTTTGAGGGTTATAATGCTTGTTTTGAAGTTAAATTGGTTCATGAATTTTCTTTGCCTTTTACTCTTTAATTAAGTGTGTGAAAGTTTGATGAACGATTGAAGCAAGGTTTGAGAATGATCTATTCTTTAGAAATCACATTCACCAAACGAAGGTACACATATTTCATCCTAACTCTTGTTTAAAGCTTTTTGAAAGACCTTGCTTAGGGACAAGCAAGTGTTAAGTATGGGGTTATTTGTTAGCATGAAATATTGTGATATTTTAGGCATGTTTTCTAAACGTATTTGATTCATATTGATAGTCTTTGATTGAACTTAGTGCATATGTGAGCTAGTATTACCTATATTATCGATATGGATGTCTACACTAGTTCTATGTTGATTATAGGTGATTTGGAGCTATTTCCGAACGGAATCGAGCAAAGGAGAGTTGAGTAGATATGTCCATAGATTGAGGACGTTCTTTGGAAGCAAATTTGAGTTTTAGCTTGAGGAATGCACGAGGCTAGGGAAGAATCACGTTCTTGCCCTAAATTACGCCCTAAAATACGACCGTATCACGTTCCACGTTCAATTCCACGACCGTGGATTTGGAGTCAGAAATTGATGTTCATTCCAGAGGATATTACGGCCGTGGAACATATGGTGCAAACCGTATTTGTTTCCACGCCCTAAATTACGGTCGTGGAACACTTCCACGACCGTGATCTTGGCGAATCTTTTCGCCACACTTTGAAGCCACGATCTTTTGAAGATTGGGCCGGGCCGACACTTTGCCCTACATTATAAAAAGACGGGAAAAAGGAGATTCCGTCATCCTCGCTTATGCCTGCTTACAATCGTCGCACATCTTCGCTTAACAACGCCGTTTACCCTCGTTGAGGAGCATTTGGAGATCTCGTTGGAGATCAAGGTTCGTACAGGGAATTGCCCTAATCTCGCACTTGGTGGAGATTATTGCTGGGATTTCCTTATTTTCCGGATTGGCGGAAGATCGAAGCTTTTGGAAGATTTTGCAAGAAGATCTCTCTTCTTATTTAGGTTTGATTGGGAAACGGATTGACATCCCGTTTTTCCCTTCTTTCCTAAAGTTGTGATTGTTTATTTTAGTTGAATCCATTGATAATACTTGTTCTTGATTGTGACTTTGAGATTGTTTTGAAGGTTATTGAAAGTTCTTGAAAGTTTCCATCTTTCTATCTTTTAAATTCTTGAATTGATATCAACATGACTGTTATTGGCTAGAAACCCTTAACAATTCTAAGGTGAAGGGTTGATAGTTGTGGCTTAGATGATGATAGATCGATCGCAAACAGATTAGACCCTGAGAGTTAGAGAGAATCGCCGATAGACAATAAATTACGGCCTGTTCTTGAGTCCACGGCCGTGGAACACCAAGAACTACCCGTAATTTCTCCTAAATCTACGAACTTGCTTTTACTTTAATCCAAAGTTAAAGATTTGCTTTGATTTAGTTTAGACTTGTCTTTTCTAGGTGGTAGTGAAGCCTCAACAACCTCTACCTCGATTGTGAGTGTCACAACCTCAATCGGTTAAGTTAGTCTTGATCCTTGGGTTATAAGTTTGGGCATTTGACATTAATTCTCGCCTTTAGAATCTTTCTATATTGAGCCTCAACAACCTGTATAGAGGGTGCCTTGTAGGTGAGTTACATAAGGTTTTTGGAACTTCACCGTACGATTACCTTACCTTAGTATACCTTTGCATATCTCTACTCTATCTTTATACCATTAGTGATGCGCCCTTGACCCCTATGTCCCAACATGAGGAAGACGAGGCACTCCGGGTTCGCTCCGATGGACCGCTCACCCGTTCACGTGCTAAGGCAATCGCCCAAGCTACCGGCTCCATCATTAGCCGCACCGTTGCTTGTCACGGACCAAGTGGATGCAAACCGTGTCTCTACGCCACAATGACTTGAAGCTTGTCAAGCCGGCACCGTTCCGGCGCATTCTCCGCATTTTCCATAATTTAGCGTTTTGTAATAATAAGTCTTTTTATTTTCGGAATATTAATTTCCGGACTTTATTTCCGGGTATTAATTTTCCGAATTTAAGATTAGACTTTTGGTTTCGGAATTTAATTCGGAAACTTAATTCCGAACTTAAATTCTCAACCTTTCATATTTTTAGGTGTTTCATTTCCGGAACTTAAATTCCGACTTTATTTCTGTCATTTAATTTCCGACTCTTTGTATAGCCTTCATCCACTATATAAGGTGATGCTTGGCTCATTTGTAAAGCATGTTCAATTTAATTAAGTAAAGAGAAGTATTTTCCTCCAACTTACTTGAGCATCAATCCCTCTTCCAACCTTCTCAAAGTTCTTCTTTTGGATCTTCGATCCAAACTCATCCACCTTCGAGGGTTCTTCAAGAACCAACTCAACCGACCCACCTCAAGGTTTGATCGATCAATCTAGATCGACTCAATCATACAACTTCCGCCTCCATCTCTAAGCTTCCGCAACCCATCTTCAATTGCATTCGCACTTCAACTAAGGAGTAGTTGAGCTTCAGCTTGATCTAGATCCGGAATACTTCATTGACGTGTCCAAGGACGCATCAAATTGGCATCAGAGCAAAGGGATCTAAGCTAAGTTATCTTTACTCTTGTTTTTGTGCGTTATTATATTCATCCTTTTTGCCTTTTGTTCATCACCATCTTCATCTTGTTCTTCGCATCTTCATCCACGTTCTTGAAAATTTTTTTTTTCTCTCGATCCATTTTGCAAAGCAAATTTAGGAGATTTTTGGTTTGCCATCAAACCATTAATCAACAAAACATTTTTCCTTACCCAATCCGACATTTTTGTTAATCAATTTCACCATTTTCTTGAGATTTTTTTGTTGACAAAATCGGATATCACGCCTTTTGATATTCCAAAAACCAAAAACAAAGCAAAAACTCTTCAAAAAACGGATTTGTTTCAAAGAAAAGTGGATTTATCTCTTGCATTCCAAAGGTTGCATTCAAAAGTTTCAAAAAGAAACAATTCCACAAAAACAAAAGTAAAAGACGTCCGGCAAACCGGTCCATCCGAAAAATCGGATTTTTGAAAAGGTCAAAGACCAAAGCAAGTAAAACTTGCCGATAAACGATCCGTCCATTTCCTACCTCTCCATTTTCTCACAAGTTGCAAATTTTCTCTTGAAATTGTGTGCATTTTGGTTCAAATTTGTTGGATTTGCCTTCCTTGCCTAACCGCCAAACGGCTTTCCCAAAGGTAGAACCTTAACGCACTTGAACTTGGGTAACGTTGACTTATCTTGTCACCTTGCTCATTTGATTGCTTGCAATTTGTGTCCAATCTTGGAGTTATGACTAACGTCACAATGGAAAATTCTCAGGAATCTAGTGAAAGGCATGAGATCACTACTTTGACCGAAGAAAATGCCTCCCTTAGGCAAGAACTTGAAGCTTTGAAGGCCCAAATGCTTACCCTGACGACCGCCCCACCGAATCCAAATGGAACCTTGGTCGATGCTTCCACATCCGATGGACGACGCAAAGGCAAAGGTATATTGGGAGCTGAACCATCTAACGGTCGACGCTTGCCTCCGTCATTGAAAACCACGGGCCCTCCCAAAATGACGGTCATGAGTCCCACAATGAAGGTGACGAGAATCCTGACCCTTCTCCAAATGATTTGTTATATGTTGACACGGAGAATCGGCACAAACGCTATGAGCACAACCGACGTAAGTATGGCACTTCCCCTCCTCCATCTAGTGCTCAACGCACCAACCGTCCCTCCCGGATTGATGACCGGTACCATCATCAAACAAATGACCGCTCTCAACGTCCCGAGAATGATCGGTCCGGACAACGCCGCCAACGGCATAGCCGGCAACCGATGTATCATGATTATGAAGAGTATGATGAACGAGATGACTTTGACGAGTTCTCCGATGATGAGTCGGACTTGGAACGGGTGGCACATGTCCGTCCATGGCACCCACCCATCCGAGAGCCTTTTGAGAACCAGGATCGAGGAGAAGAATGGTTGCCTCCTCCTAACCCACAAAGGCGTGCACCACATAATCATGGGCGCCAAAGGCATAACGATGGCCACCGGCGAGCCCATCACGAAGACGCCTATATAGCACCACCCCGACCGGATCCCTACCGAGCTCGTAGGGAAGGTAAGGTTAAATTTCCGGTATTTTATGGTGAATATGATCCTTGTGCGTTTCTTGATTGGGCACAGGATATGAAAAGAGCTCTCAAGCATTGCCATTATGAAGAATATGAGAAAATCGAAGCGGCGACACTTTACTTTGAAGGTGACGCAAAGTCTTGGTGGAACCGGTACGAGACCAACCGTGAGAACCGAGGATGGGCACCGGTTGCGACATTTGATCAATTGATCTATGTCATGACTAAGAAGTACGTGCCCAACGACTTCAAAAACGACATGCGGTTGCAAATTGCTGAATTCCAACAAGGAAGCCTTACTCCGGTGGCTTACTTAGCCAACCTGGAGGACATGCATATGAAGGCCGGCATCTCGGCCTCCGCCTCCGCCCTTCGAACCAAATTCATGAGTGGCCTTAATCCGTCAATCCGGCGCCCCCTCGAGATTGTCCCATACAAGGACTTGGGAGCCTTATGTCATGCCGCCATGAAACTTCACAAGCAACAACTTGAAACGCCTCGATACTCAAGGTATAACTCTTCCACTAGTCAATACTCTTATACCACTAATTCTCGTTCTCGAGATGTTGCTAGTCCCTAAGATTCCGGAGCCGCTAAAGGATCACCACGGATGAGTCAACCCACCCGGCAAGCGGCTACCGAGAAACCACCATACCGTGGCACCGTTGCTTCACCACAAACGCCTCCGGGCCGACCTCAACAAGGATCTCAAACGGTGGCCCGCCCAAGAGAACCCGTGTGTTTCAAATGTAGCGGGTTTGGTCATGTCCAACGTGATTGCCCGAACACCAAGCGGGTGATGTTTGCCAACCCATCATATGACGATGGCGAAGAGGATTATAATGGTGATATCCTCTTGGAAGATGACCAAGATGCCGACCCATACTATGGCATGGAGCCATGCGACGACCAACTTGCTTGCGGTCCGGCACAACCAGGTAAGTTTGCTCTTGTCTCTCGTCGCATTCTTGCTATAAAAGAGCATCTCCCTATTGACCAACGCGAGAATCTCTTCCACTCTCGTTGCTTGGTCAATGACACTAGTCTCTCTCTTATCATCGATGGGGGTTCGTGTTGTAATATTATCAACGAAAAAGTGGTGAAACACTTTAAGTTGCCTACAACCCCCCACCCACAACCTTACGGACTCCAATGGATTTCCGATAAGGCAAGTGACACCGTCACACAACAAGCGTGGGTGACGTTTTCTATTGGCGCCTATGTTGATAAGGTCCTTTGTGATGTTATCAAAATGGACGCCACACATGTATTGTTGGGACGACCATGGTAAATTGACCGAAAAACTTTTCATGATGGTTATCTCAACCGTTACATGTTCCAATACAATGGAAAACGGATCACACTTTTGCCTATGACCCCACAGGAAATTTTAGTTGACTATGCAGAACGAAAGAGGCAACAAGTGATCGATGACACCACTACACCGCCGGCCACATCGGACCCTTCTCGTCGTTCTCCCGATATTGTGGATGTTCCTACTTCCGGTTCCCGAAATTCCGGTCATAAGGGTAACGCTACGGAAGCAAGAGGTAGTAAGAGCATTGTCCCGACACATGCACCTCCGGTTCCTACCATTCAAGGGCGATGTGAGCCCCGAATTCTTTTGGCCCGACGACATGACTTGACACCGGTCATGGAAGGTAAGTTTCCTTGTTTCTTACTTGTCCCTTTTTGTTTATCTATTTCCCATGACCCTAGTAATGTGCCACACGAGGTGTCCTTGTTGTTGTCCGAATTTCAGGACATCTTGACCGACAAACTACCACCCGGCTTGCCACCAATCCGAGGAATTGAGCACCAAATCGATTTGGTGCCCGGCGCGTCTTTGCCCAACCGTGCCACTTATCGTGCAAGTCCGGAAGAGACTAAGGAGCTACAACGCCAAGTCCAAGAGCTCCTAGACCGGGGCTATGTCCGTGAGTCCTTGTCTCCATGTGCCGTGCCGGTCATACTTGTGCCCAAGAAAGACGGATCTTGGCGGATGTGCGTCGATTGCCGAGCCATAAATCAAATTACCGTCAAGTACCGCCATCCGATCCCGCGCCTTGATGATATGTTGGACGAACTCCATGGCGCCACTATCTTCTCAAAGATCGATCTCCGGAGCGGATACCATCAAATCCGCATGGCCGAAGGTGATGAATGGAAGACGGCTTTCAAGACGAAGCATGGCCTCTACGAGTGGCTTGTCATGCCATTTGGCCTCTCCAATGCTCCATCCACCTTCATGCGCCTCATGAATCACGTCTTGCGCAAATTTCTGGGTATTTTCGTTGTTGTCTATTTCGATGATATCTTAGTCTTTAGCAAGTCTTTGGATGCCCACATCGAGCACCTTCGCCAAGTGCTCGAGTGCCTTAGACAAGAGCAATTATATGTCAATTTGGAGAAATGTGTCTTTTGCTCGGACACCACAGTTTTTCTTGGCTATGTCGTGTCTAAGGACGGACTACGAGTGGACGAATCAAAAGTTCGCGCCATTCGGGAGTGGCCTACTCCTACTACGGCCACCATGGTTCGAGCCTTTCTCGGCTTAGCGGGTTTCTATCGACGCTTTGTCAAGGACTTTAGCTCGATAGCGGCACCGCTACATGAGCTTACTAATAAAGGTGTCACGTTTGAGTGGCGTGACACCCATGCTCGAGCGTTTGAATCGCTCAAAGACCGTCTTTGTAATGCGCAACTACTCCAACTCCCAAACTTTTCGAAAACCTTCGAGGTGGAGTGTGACGCATCTAATGTAGGCATTGGGGGGGTTCTCCTACAAGAGAATCAGCCCATTTCTTATTTTAGCGAAAAACTTTCCGGTCCCTCACTCAACTACCCAACTTATGACAAGGAACTATATGCTTTAGTTCGTTGTCTTAAAACATGGCAACACTACTTATGGCCGAAGGAGTTCGTGATTCATTCGGATCATGCGGCTCTTTCGTATCTCAAAGGTCAAACTACCTTGAGTCGGCGCCATGCGAGTTGGGTAGAGTTTCTTGAGACCTTTCCTTATGTGATTCGACATAAGAAAGGTAAAGAGAATGTGGTAGCCGACGCCCTTTCTCGCCGATATATCCTTCTTGTGCATATGGACGCCAAGATCCATGGCTTTGCTCTTATCAAAGAGTTATATGCCACGGATCTTGACTTCAAGGATATATTTGCTCAATGCCTTGACCTCCGAGAGCATGAGTCTTTCTTTATTAACGATGGCTACTTATTCCGTGCGGGCAAACTTTGTATCCCGCGCTCGAGTATTCGTCATTTGTTGATAAAGGAGGCCCATGAGGGTCGTGGTCACTTCGGTGCTACCAAGACTCTCGCCGCTCTACAAGAGCACTTCTTTTGGCCCCGCATGCGCAAGCATGTGACACGGTTTTGCACAAGTTGCATCACATGTCACCATGCAAAATCGCGCCAAGGTCCGGATGGATTGTATTCTCCTTTGCCTATACCAATGGGACCTTGGGAGGATCTTTCTATGGACTTTGTGGTTGGCCTACCCATGTCAAAACGAGGCAAAGACTCCATTTTTGTGGTAGTCGATCGTTTCTCGAAAATGGCACATTTTATTGCATGTAAGAGCACACAAAATGCTAGTGAAGTAGCTACCCTTTTCTTTGACAATGTTGTGCGCTTACATGGAATACCGTGTTCCATCCTTAGTGATCGGGACGTAAAGTTTGTGAGCCATTTTTGGAGAACCTTATGGGGGAAACTTGGAACCAACTTGTTGTTTTCAAGTAGCTATCATCCCCAAACCGATGGTCAAACGGAGGTGACCAATCGGACTCTAGGCGCTCTACTTAGAGCGACCCTTAGGAACAACCCACGCAAGTGGGAGGACTTACTTTCTATTGTGGAGTTTTCTTATAACAGGTCTCGACACTCGGAAATAAAGCTTTCACCCTTTGAAGTTGTCTATGGCCTAAATCCACACGCCCCGATGGACTTCACTCCGCGTCCACTCAAAGACGGAGAACACATCACCGGAGCAAGTCGTGCCGCTCACATCATTGAGCTTCATGAGCGGACTAGGACCCAACTCCAACGGCGTGCCGATCAACTTGCCACACAACGCAACAAAGGGCGCCGTCCAATGTCATTCGAGCCCGGTGATCTTGTTTGGCTCCACTTAAGGAAGGAGCGTTTTCCATCCCGCCGCAAAGGCAAGCTCTCGGACCGCGGTGATGGACCATTCCGCATCCTATCCCGCCATGGCCCGAATGCTTACAAGTTGGAACTTCCGGACGACTATGGCGTGCACCCGACGTTCAATGTCAAGGATCTTGCCCCATACATTGAGCCCCTATTTGACGACGGTGAAACGGGGACGTTTCACATCCAAGATGGGGGGACTGATGCGCCCTTGACCCCTATGTCCCAACATGAGGAAGACGAGGCACTCCGGGTTCGCTCCGATGGACCGCTCACCCGTTCACGTGCTAAGGTAATCGCCCAAGCTACCGGCTCCATCATTAGCCGCACCGTTGCTTGTCACGGACCAAGTGGATGCAAACCGTGTCTCTACGCCACAATGACTTGAATCTTGTCAAGCCGGCACCGTTCCGGCGCATTCTCCGCATTTTCCATAATTTAGCGTTTTGTAATAATAAGTCTTTTTATTTTCGGAATATTAATTTCCGGACTTTATTTCCGGGTATTAATTTTCCGAATTTAAGATTAGACTTTTGGTTTCGGAATTTAATTCGGAAACTTAATTCCGAACTTAAATTCTCAACCTTTCATATTTTTAGGTGTTTCATTTCCGGAACTTAAATTCCGACTTTATTTCTGTCATTTAATTTCCGACTCTTTGTATAGCCTTCATCCACTATATAAGGTGATGCTTGGCTCATTTGTAAAGCATGTTCAATTTGATTAAGTAAAGAGAAGTATTTTCCTCCAACTTACTTGAGCATCAATCCCTCTTCCAACCTTCTCAAAGTTCTTCTTTTGGATCTTCGATCCAAACTCATCCACCTTCGAGGGTTCTTCAAGAACCAACTCAACCGACCCACCTCAAGGTTTGATCGATCAATCTAGATCGACTCAATCATACAACTTCCGCCTCCATCTCTAAGCTTCCGCAACCCATCTTCAATTGCATTCGCACTTCAACTAAGGAGTAGTTGAGCTTCAGCTTGATCTAGATCCGGAATACTTCATTGACGTGTCCAAGGACGCATCAATTAGTATATCTTGAATCGATTGCCACAGCTGGAAACTTGGATCTTTAGGATTGTTGTTTTCCCAATATTTGCAAAACTCTCATACTTACTCGCTTGACAAACTGAAATCGAATTTGTTCCCACCCAAATCCCTGTGTTCGATACTCTGGAATTCTTGCTTAGCTACGTCGATCCGTACACTGCGGGTTCGCTGCTTGATTCTAGTTTTATAAATTTAAAGCTTATTTGCACACACCTTTAGGGGCGAACACTCACCATCACTATTATCCCTCTCCACTATAGGCTTGTTGCCTCTTTGTTTCTTGTAAGAAGATTCTATATAAATTTCCTCCAAGGCATGGTTTTTGGTGAAAAAAAAAAGTAACAGGATATGGATTTTTACTTGATTGATACCTAAACTATGAACAAAAATGATAGATGACATCAAATTTCAAGAATGCAAGATAAACTCATGAAATTTCAACCTATTAATCCATTAAGTAATGTTGAATAGAAGCATGATCAAGAGCAAAGCAAGCTCATAAATGATATTCAATCACAATCACGAAGATAAATATCACATGCTAATATGATCAACATACTCTCAATGAAAAAAAAATCATAGATTCCAACAGAAAGCTAGACGTAGGACATGATAAGAGTAATCCATATGCACAAGTAAGAAGATGAACAATTTAAGCTCACAAAAACACTTATAAAGTCATAAATCAACGAGGAAGAGCAAATATTCAAAATAGTCATCAATGAGATTGAGAAATCAAAGAACATCATCATGGTTTAGTTCAATCATGCTCTAGCTAAGCTTTAAACCAAATCAACATTCAAATGAAGTTCTCATACTCACAATCTCAATCAAAACATTCAAATATCCAAATGAAAGTCTCAATTGCACAACAACATGAAAAACTCATAAATTGAAGTCATACCTCAAATTTCTTAATCATACTCTTAATTGAGTAAAATAAGACAAGTGGGTGGAATTCATACATTGGGGTGATGCAATTGATAATCCAAGTAAAAATTTTGAAAAACTTCAAGCTTCCAACAATGGTGAAAATGGGGATTTGAAGATGTAGGTAAGCTTTTGCGAATGAAAAATGGTATGAAGTGAATGGGTGAAGGTGAATGATAAAGTTTTGTGAAGAATTTTTAAGGTTGGAGGTATGGACGCTATGAAGATAGAGATTTCAAAATTTTGGAGAAATTTGAATTTTTGTGTGAAAGTGGAAGAGTCTGAGAAAAAGAAAAAAGGTTAGATATTTGATTCATCTTTGGTTGAATTGAGTTTGGATTGTGCAAAGGGGTGAAAAGGGTGTGAGGGATGCTTAGGTCGTGTGAAGAAGAAGAGGGGAAGAGGGGAGCTTATGTCCTAGGTCGGGTTTATGACTATTGGGAACCAATTTTTTTTTCGGTTGTTAAAAACCCGGGGTAGAAGAAAAATACACTTTACTTCAGGTTTTCTGAAACTTGATCGAGTGACCTATGCAGGGAAAACTCGGTATAGAAACCCGATATTCACCCGAGGTAAGACTACCTCAATCCAATGTAAGGCACTTATTTTCTTCCTTGGTTCCTTTCTTCCCTTCTTGTTTCCTTGGACATCCTTGTGCACTTCTCTTCATCTCCTTTTTGTGGTATATCTTATGCATCAATACATACATTTCAAACACATTATTTCAAAGAAAAATCAAAATCAAAATGAAAAAAAAACTTACGAATGGGTTGCCTCCCAATAAGAACACTTGGGTTAAGGTCCTATGATAGACCAAACTTCTTATCATCCCGGATCTGAGCACGATGATGCCACCTTACCTTGATCTTTTGGAATTTTCTTCTTATTGATCCACTTCTTCAAATCCTTGTATAGAATAATTTTTGGCAATCCATGCATCTTATCTTTACCTTTCTTTGGAATCGGTTCTTCTTCTAACATCTCCACTTTTACTACCTTAAATTCTTCATAGAGCTCTTCATCACTTGAGTCTTCAAATTCACCTTCATACTACATGATCTTCACACTTCGAATTGGAGGTTTGGGTGGTTTCAAATAATTGTACATCACTTTCTCTTCCCCAATGTTGAATATTAGCATCGATTTCTTCACATATATTTGTGCTCCGGCAGTTGCTAAGAATGCTATTCCCAAGATGATTGACACTCTTTCATCTTCCTTCACATCAAAGAACCTCAAAGTCAATTGGGGGGATGAACTTATCAATCTTGATTGGGATATCCTCCAACATTTCTTTGGGTAACTTAGATGACGTATTCGCCATATAAAGTACCATTTTAACTAGTTTGGTTTCTCCTAGGTTCAACCTTTGACAAAGGGAGAGAAAGATAACGCTAACACTTGCTCCAAGGTCACACAAGGCTTCAAATGTGTCTTCTCCTAGATCTACCGACACACTAAGCTTTACGAGATCCTTTTATTTTTTAGCCGCCATCTTTCGGTGGTTGATGTTGTATATTGATGCCCTTGTCACCTTCACTTCTTCAAGATCATCTAAATTTTTTTTGTTAGAAAATATTTCTTTGAGAAACTTTTCCATAAAAGGGCATACATATGAGGGCTTCCACAAAAGGGATATTGAGGTAGAACTTTCTAATTCTTTTCATGAACCTTTAAAATTGTTTGTCTAACATGGCCCTAGCTCTCCTTTGAAGAAATGAAAGTGGAGGCTTTAGAGATGTTGGAACTAGTGCTTTTGGTTGGACTTCTTCCTTGCGAGCTTCGTCTTCTCTTGGAACCTCTTCACTTTCAATGATCTTGTCTTTCCCTTTGTCTTCTTATTGTAACTTTGTCTCCTTAGAGATGTTGTTTAGAGGGATCTCCATCTTCTTTCCACTTCCTAGGGTAATGGTATTGCAACACTCTCCTTGGACCATGTTACAAGTCTCTCTTAGGTTGACTTCGGTATCTCCGGGCAATGTTCCTTGAGCTCTACTTGTGGAGGCTTGAGATGCTAGTTGCTTCTTTAACATCTTTTGGCCTTTGACAAGAGCTTCAACCTTCCCAAAGAGCTTCTTCAACATTTGCTTGATATCTACTTCAAAGCTTGGCCTTTGATTGTTGTTTTGCCTTTGTGGTGGAAAATATGGTTGTTTCTCCCTTGGTTGGGATGACGGTCTTTGTTGTTATTGATATGGTCTCCTTTCACACCCTTGATTGGCATAGCATGATTGCTCCTCCTATAGTCTTTGCTTTTCCTTGCTCCTATTGTAGCCTTCACAAGTGGAATAGTGTGATCCACACTAGAGTAAAATTGGCATGTGATGAATTTAACACTAGCCACTTCTCTTTTGTTCTTCACTTCAAGCATCTTATTCAACTCATTGACTTGATTGGTTAAGGCATCTACCTTGGAAACTCTTGCCACACCTTCAGTTACCTTAAAAAGCTTTTGTTAAGATGAATACCTTTCACAATGATTATTTGATCAAGTACAAGGGCAGAAACTGTACCGTTGTTCACATCCTCTAACATATATAAATATGCAGGGATGGAGCTATAATTATCTTCTGAAGTTCCTCTAATCATGTCCTTCACGACCTCCTGTGCTTTCCAACACTTCCAATAACTAGCATATATTCGATGTAAACTCTTCATAACAATGACTATCTGATTAACAGAAGGTAAATTTTTCTAGTTGCCGTACCTATATAAACGTTGAATACACACATTATTAAACAGTTTACAATGAAGAAAATAATGTTTAAGTTAGAATGTACAACATACATTGATTTCACTTTCTCTACAATTACTTGATAGGAAGCACCCTTGTTACCAGCTCTCCTCATGTGATAGGAACATGTGTGCGTGGAGACATACCTTGTTGTTGTAAAATAACTTGATTCCCCAAGCTTAGTGAAACGAACCCTCCATTTACATTTTTCGTCAATACATCTTGTTGTTACTGCCTTCATTTTTTACTTAATAATCCCATACTGGGAACATTCGGATATTGAAGGCAAACACAAACCATTCTTTAACTCAACCTTTGAAGAATATGTTTTCCCCAAAATAAGCTCATAATCATGCACATCTGATACATATGTATCTACATGAGGCACTATTGCAAGAGGGTCACCCACTGTATTCTCTTCTTGGGTTGTAACCGACACACTCGACGAATATGTACATAAATCAAGCTGCAAACATCCGTTCATATTATGTTCTGCATTATGTACCTCAGCTACTGTCACAATATTGCTTGGCTTATGTAGACCAACTTTCGTGACACACATTTGCACACTCCACATGTACTGCTGCAACTCATTTATTTGAAGAAATGTTTTCAAGTTAACCATTGTAGTGACGTCAAATGGCTTGAGTGCAGGATTGAATGGATTCTTGTACGACAATGTTACATCAAACTCCGACACACATATTCCAAACTGCGTTGAAAAATTATGTTTCAAATCCTCAAAGGTGCAAGAAACATCTACAGCAAGAGGTTTGCTTGTAACATCCCCAATGTAGTACCATACATTATTCTTCAGCTCTCAATCACCACCGTAATCGAAGGTCACGAAAACAGAACTCATACCTAATACATACACAACAACAAGTCGTTTACATAACATACGTATTACATAATATAGTCGAAACATGACTTCACATAATTAGTACATATCAGTTTCTAAACATGACATAAACGATATCCCCAAAATCGATGCATAGTTCATTGCACCATGACTCAATAATAACAATATATAACTTGACAAAAATCACAAAACCTCTTGGCAAGTAATAATTACCTGGTACATACGCACAAAACGATAAACACAATCAATATATAGTTGATTGCCACCGTCTTATGTATCTTCTCGATCTCTACCAACGATTATGAATAGATCTAGAGGAGCAACAATGACGTACAATTTGTTGAACGCAAAAAACGATACACATAGTCAATATGTATCTGGTTGCAACCGTCTTATGTATTTACTCGAGCTCTATCAACGATTATGAAGAAATCAAGAGGAGAAATAATGGCTTCCAGTTTGAAGAATGCAAGATCATAAACTCGGTTGCAGCAACAATGGCGTCTAAAATTTCTCAGTAATCACTCGTCTAATTGATATCCCCCAATTAATGGAGATTGATAACGTTTTATTTCCTTGTTTAACGGCTGAAAATAACTATTAATGTTTTTAATTAAGCTAATTAATACGCTTAATTAGGATAGAGAAATATTGAGCAAATCTACAAAATCTTCTATAATATATGAGATTAATCTTTTTAGTAAAATATAGAGGGGCCTAGTATGTTAACATGAAACAAAATGGGTCTAATTTGTACACACTATTACATAAGTTGCCTACTTAGTCAACTCATCCAAAGAAAAATGAGATGGAATACTACTATCCACAGTGACAGCCAACACCCGAAAATTATATGTCTCAAGATAACTATACGGTTTGTGTGTTAATGAAGTATACAGTTTCAAATTTGTATACCATTTTTCACATAAACGTATTCTGGACCGTATTTATCTTCCACTTAGACCTTATTTATCAGCAAGTTCAAGGAGGAAGTTCAGCGTAATACGGTTTGTGGATAAAAACAATACGGGTTGCAAACCATATTTATTTTTGCATAAAACTGTATTTTTGCAAGCCTCAAACCGTATTCCCTTCACTGAAGATGTATCCAAGGAATTAGTTTGTATTGATAAATCTAGAAAAATCTCAATCTTCGTCAATATTTATGGGGCATGTCGTGGAAAGCTAAGAACACGGATTTACAAGTCTTGAAACTGGAAGTATCGGATTGTTGAGCATCCGTCTTGAGCGGAATAAGGTCAAACTAAAGACCGTAAACAAGCGCTTCATGGGAGGCAACCAATGAGCTTGATCGTTCTTTCCTTTTTCATCTTTTATTTTTGTTTTTATTTTTAGAAATACTCTATTGGCTTAAGAATTTCATTGAATATTTTATAGGAACCCTACCTCCAAGCCCAACAAAAAAAGAATTACCAAGAAGTGATCCACGAAGTAAACTGGAGCAAATACGGCTCGCTTTCAATGATTATATGGTTTGTGTGCAATCCATATACGGCCTTCAAACCGTATATGGTTTTTCCTTAAACCGTATTCCTGTAATTGCCATATACCGTATTTGTCTCCAACCTAGAGGAAGCTTTCCACCAAATGTTGTCCATGTAGAAAAAATATGTGGGTTATGTGTTAAGTTTATACGGTTTGTAAATCATATTTGATTTTCACATTGACCGTATACGAAGTATCTTCCTTAGACAGTATTATGGAAGACACTGTCCAAGAACAACCTGACAAATACGGTCTACGTTTAAGAGATATATGGCCTAGGTTGGCTAGGCCCGACGTCGGATGACGACTCCTCTCATCTTCTACACGGGACCCCAAAATGACCGGCCGTTGTTGCAAGAAAAATCCTAGACTAAACCCACAATTCTGGCCCAAGAGGTCATACGGAAGACCTACTCGACCTGCTTGCATTGACGTCTTATTTTGTTTACTTTGTTTCAATCTTATCTTTTAGTCCGATCTTATGTTAATATTAGATGAGATCAAGTAGATTTGATCCTATCTTAATAGAAGATATGGTTGAGGGAGATATATGGTTTTCCGGATCTTTCCGGACCCTATAAATAAGGCTCTTCAGCCATTGGGTTAGATATATCATTTCCCACACTTTTCCACAGTTTTTGTAGCTTCTCTATTATTGAGGTCGGACGACATCCCCTAGGTCGGATGACGAGCACCTCTTTTGATCGATAACAAATCTTTGTTTTCTGTTTTGAGGTATGTGTGACTAATCCCTCTCGAATCTAGGGTTTGACACTTTAACTTGCAATGATCTATGATAGTGGACTAATTTTATTGTTTGATTGTATGCCTATGAGTTATGGTAGTATCAAATTATACTATATGCTTCGCAAAAGGTGACCACGTTAAGTGACATCATAATCCTCACACCTTAATGCTTCGTTTGATGTGATGAATCGGTAACCATCTTGGGTACGTAACAATCATGACAACATCGATCTACCGCAAGCATTAGACCTAACCACATGTGACAATCACGAAGCTGTCTTTACATAAACTTAACTTTCAATATCGTAGAATTGTCTTTTGAGATCTATTATATGCATGTTGTGGTAATATGAATTCTTGAATGCTTTATCTCTATCAATACCCATTGCTTGACTATTATCCCTTTCTAACATTACATTCAACGTTCTAAAGATCCAAACTTTATTCTCCTTTCTACTCTTATTTAAAAATAATTTTATGAAGTAGTCGAGAATTTGCCCAGAGGCCCGTCGGACGACCAATCCCCC
>BSUD01000004.1:46969748-47116285 GCA_033239045.1 Fagopyrum esculentum | reverse complement strand
CCCCCCGAGATTGGTATTTTGCTCAAATTTCATCTGTAGTTACGCCCTTCCTATATTCTTGTGTTTTAACTAGACTTTTGTCCCGGTTGACTGACCTTGTCGAATGACTGTGGGAGTCTATTTTCGGTTTTTGATCTTTGTTTTTTGTTCGTTGTTCATTGATATCCTGCTTTATATTTCTATTGGTTTCTAAATTTATCTACTAAAGCAAGACATCATTTTCACCGAGTGTAATCTTGACTTCCTCTACTACAACGGATCTTGTAAGTATTTGCGAAACCTGAGATTAATACTTGAACCTCGTCACTATACAAAATAAACAAATAGCTTCACTATTGTTTAATTGCAACCTTTTTAATGACAATAAAAATTAAGAAATTACCATCACCCGTTAAATAGGGTCATTTGTAACAAAAAAAAATTATAGTATAAGTAAAAACAAATTGTACAAGTAAAAGCAAATTAGGGCTCATGAAATCTTGAGAAGACCAAAAACCACCCCGTTTGGTTGTAACTCTGGGAACGAAAATGAAATAGAAATGAATCTAGTCAGTGTTCACATTGTTCATAAATATTTTGGAATCTTCTCTTATGATTTTATGCAAAATGCATTTGTACGTTTTTCCCTATTTTGTTTCCTTATCGGGTTCAAAAGTAATCAATTTCTACTTCTATTATTTCAAACTACAAGGAATTATTCCAAAAAAATCATGAACAAGGGTATACGCATAGATTATATTCGTTTTCATTCCGTTTCCATTTCCGGAGTTAAAACCAAATGGTTCCTTAATGTAATTAGCGCTCGATGATTCAATACCGGACCTAGACTAGAAATTCCTCTCGAAATGAACTTGAACTTGATATTTTGGTCCGTTTTTATACCAAACCCGAACCTGATATTGGATTAGGGCTAGTCTATTTTCTCTGGAACACAACTCTAAACTTAATATATTCGTAACATACAAAATATAATATAGATATGTTTTCAACGTTTTACATAAGACTTGGGTATTTTTATGAATAGATGAGGAAAAGTAGATTCTTCACTTATGTATAGACCCGATTGGATATTTTGGTGTTGAATAATATGCACGATAGGTAGGTGCAGTATATTGTATGATAGTGCATCACCCACTAGAATCGATTGGTCACCATATGTATATTTCCTTATCTCTTATGTCTCCCACTCTCCACCACTCTCTACGAACGCATAGTTATATCACAATTGTCCCGTTAAATAATATTTAGCTACATCAATTTGGCTAATATTTTCTTCGCTTATTATTGTAACGCTAGAACGAAGAATTTCCCAAAATTTTTATTTCATTTTAATTTAATTTAATTTAAATTATATGATGAGAAATCATAACTTATTTGTTGATATCATACCTAATATCCTATAATGTATTACAAGTGTCTTGTAACATCAAAACTAATACTCAGTCCAATAGTGTATTTTAGGTATTGGGTTGAAATGATCGGGTAAAAAAAAAGCTTGGTTAATAATCGGTTGTTTCGGGTCATGTCGGTTTTGTCCGGGTATCGATTGTTCGGGGTTAACGGGTAACCTCAGTTCTCGGGTCATAACGGGGTGGTTTAGTTAGGTTCTTGGCAGTAGTGTCAAACGGGGCCGACGAGTCGGTTCAGTTCGGTCACAACAAGCTTGGGTTCAAATGGTCCGGTCAAAACAATCACTCTGTTTAGCAGTTTGTTTTAGGTTGGTTTAGTTTGGATCAGGTATCAATTGTTCAGGTGCAAACGGGTCGGCTCAAAACAATCTCTCTTTTTTTGCGCTTTGTTTCGGATCGGGTCGGTTTGGATTGGGTATCAACTATTCGGGTTAATACGGTTTATCAAATTGCCTCAGTTCTTAGATTATAATTTAGTTTGGTTCTCAGGTTATTCGTGTTGGATAACTTCGGTTTTTGATGGCTTCCGGTAGAGGCGTCGATTGTGTCGTCAACCGGGTTTAAGTCGGTTTAAGTTATCTTCAAGTTGGGTCGAAACCTGTCTGGTGGCTTAACATTTTTTTATTCGGGTCGATTTTGGGTCAGATAATTTGTAACAAACTACATAAAACCACCTCTTTGATACCATACATCAAACATGAGATATGAATTTTTTTTATATTGATACCATATCTCATCCACACATGAATATCAAAGAGACCCTTGGTGTTTTTACTAGCTTGTGTTGAGTTTCTATTGCTTAATATGGATGAAGATTGTGTTGATTTCTCCTTTTTTATAATCTGGGGTTCTTGACGCGGAAATCAAAATCCAAGAAATTGAATCAATATAATTGAAGTTGATGTTTCTAATTGTGTGTTTAACACATGTTGTTGTTTGGAATTTCAATACCTTTATGCAATTTCACAAATGATTCACATCATATTTGTTAGTTTCTTGACTTTTGTATCTCAAACTAGTGACAGATGGTGAAGGTGTGGACACAGGGAGGAAGAAGGATTTTCTTCATTTAACAATATACTCCCAGTTTTTGTTTATAAAAATTATAATTTCACCCCAAAACTTATCTTTTCCAAAACTTATTTTTAGTTACCAAATTAATATTTTGACTGAAATGTTCACCAAAAGTAGTGACTATAATAAAATTGGTTTAATTTTGATAGTGTGTATGTGATTTGATAATTTTTAAAATTCGTATTATTTTTGTTTTACTAATAATAGTTTGTTTTATTATTGATCATTTTTCTTTATTAAATTTAATAATTTTTGTCACAAAAAAGCTTGGAATGAATTTTACCAGCTTCTTTTTTTTAATCAAACTCATCTATAGAGCTTTGATGAACAATTTCATTGGTTTTATTCTAGTTTTAGGTTTTACTAAACATAAGATATGTGTATACCTCATTTTAAAACCGAATCTAGATTCCTGATTCCACGGAGATCGTACCAAACAAGTCATTGATGGGTCCTCAAACTGAACTCACAAGTATAACGAGATCAACTATAGTATTGAGTGTCGAACTCACGGGGATTGTGCCTAAATCGGATCTAAAGATAGGTAATTATACAAGAAAAGAGAGAAGATAAAAAGAGTAAAGGAGGAAATATATCGGTTTTAAAAATGATTTAGATTGTCAAAAGGACAAAACAAAAAGCAATAACGATGATGGAAAAATACATAAAAGCAAACAATCAAAGGAAACAAGTATCACCAATATAATGATTTATATACCATGTATATGAACATAATGAACATCAATCAACGGAATATGTAGGTAATGATCAAAGATATCCTTTACCACATCTTTGTGTATAAAGAGCATGCTCAACCCTACTTAGAGACGCTATCGCAATTGCAAAGGGTAAAAACAAAACCCCTAAGAACATAGCAAACGAGAAGAAGTACCAAAAGGTCACGCACTTGTAGAAATGCTAGAAAGGCAACAAAACCCGGTTAAACTATGACAACAAAAGTGCCCTTGGCGAAACCAATAGAACCAGCACACTCTCTCTACTGATAAAACATTACTCCCATACCATGTTCACTCTATATGGTCCAACAGAACCAACACACTCTCGCAACAAACTGATATATTTCTATTCTTAAGGATAACACTATTTCTCAACATATGCCAACAAAGGGTATGAATAAGGTCATTAAAGCAAAACAATTTCAAGATAATTTCCGTTTAACAGTTAGTATACAATAATGATAAATTAATGCATTGTAGGTTTTAAATAATCCTTAGATCATAAGAAACCTAGCCAAACATGGAAACGGATATTCATTTTTAACCTTTTGTTCCTGCTCGCATCCTTCTATAAACAGGACGTTTGGCCTCACTTGTATGATATGTGCAAATTAAATCAAGTTTAGTTGAGGAGCATTTCCTCCTCCTTGATTTTGGGCATCACAATCGTCTCCCTCAAAGTTCTTCATTGGATCTTCGATCCAAGAGTTCACCTTCGAGGTTTCTTCAAGAATCAACCTATTCAATCCACTTAATAAATTTCTCAATCAACCTTGATCGGATCAACCAATCGCTTCCCCATCCATTTTATAGCTTCCGTCAACCACATTCTATCGTTTGAACCGCTCGTACAATAACAAATAGAGAAGCTAAAGTTCCAGCTCGATCTAGATTTGGAGTTTCTCCTTGAACGCATCCAAGGACGCATCACAAAGTTAATTAGAAATAATCTCCTAGAAGAAGTTAATGTAGAAACTCGGTAAAGGCACCTCTAGTGAAAAGGACACTTTGATTGAGTTTCTTTTCCTTAACCTTGAGTTCTTCCACTAACGTAGTATTTGGCTTTTTGCATGAGTGAACTGTCTTCTTCTTTGGTCGAGTTGAGAGTCACTCGAGGTGAACTCGAGAGATTTTGAATCTTCAACACACCCAAGCATTCTTTGCTCGAGTGGATTGTCTTCTTCTCTCGAGTTTTGCAGACTTCTTTGCTTGAGTTTTGAGTTCACTTGAGAGAAATTGTCAATTCCTTCTTTGTGTCTTTTTTGCTCGAGTTTTCCTTCCTCTTTGCCCGAGGATTCAATCTTTGAAATAGCTCCATTTAAGTTTAGTGGTTAGAATTATGCATTTTCATATCCATATATCTTACATATGCTTCATTTAAGTTTAGAAAGCTTCCCATTCCATATTTCGTTGTCTACTTCAGTTTATTTTGTTTATTAGGCATTTAAGGCCATTTATGGAGCATAATTATATGAAAAAAACCAAAGTATGAGGATTTAATCTTCCTTGTAGTTTAAGAATACATGAAAACATCAAAATTGATTGAAGATTAAAAGTACCAAAGCACGAGGATTCAATCTTTGAAATAGCTCCGAAAGTAGTACTCTTGGGTCACGTGGTTCCAACCAAAGCATCGGAAAAGTCAGTTTTACTAAATTGTCAAAAAATTTGTGATAAGTTGAAATAGAGCCTAGATGGGCAGCGAGACGACTTCCTTGCCCATCTCGATGGCGCCTTGCCTTTGTTGTTTTCTCCGAGATAAAATCTTACGATCTTATCTTTGGTTAGGATAAAATATATCTTATTGGATCTGATTTTTACCCTATCTATACACATGTATCAACCCTAGTTTTTCATCCTCCATCATTTTAACCTATCATCCCGGGTGGTGGACCATCTAAGTACTCCGATGGATATGGGAAGTGGTAGAAGAAATGCTCCTGCCTCTGATGGACCTTGGAGATCCGACGAGTCTTCTCATCCATCCGAGAAAAAATCCGCACCTCATAGCCGGACTGACATGTCTGCTATTGGTGCTCTATGTGCTCCCTCATCCGCTGCTCATATCTGGATTACCACTCCTCTTGATGGTGAGTGAGGGAAGAGGTCACTCTTTGCTCAAAGTTATTCTGCCACTCGATCTAATGAGTGGTCAAAGCTCTCATCTAAGCTATCATCTTCTCTTGGAATGGGTCAAGACCAGTATTAGTAGGCATCTCCTCCGCAATATCGGGAATGGGCTCATAAGACTGAATGGGAGAACCACTCTACCTCGAATGATGCCTCTCTACCAAAGCAATGTGCCTCGCCCTCAGGACAAATGGGTCGGCGCTAATGTACAAATCAGCCAATTGAGGTTTGTATGGAAAGGGATGGGGCAAGTAGGTCACATAGATCTGATCGTGGAAGGAGGTCCGGAAATGGTGCTCGCCCTCGGTCTTCAACATCTTGCAACGCCGAAGAAGGGAAACGGTAAAGAAAGGGTTTGTCGCAGGGTTCTCTACGACCGAAATATCTATCACCTGAGCCGCAATGAGGGTAATGAACCCCCTCCCACTATGTCTCGTGGCTCGCCTCTCCTAACCCGCTTCAAAACGGTCAAGAAGAGTTGAACCCAATCTGGCACCACATCATCGTTCGGGATGCATGCATAAAGGGAATCTAGGTCCTTGAGGGCAACTTTTTTGTCCTCCTTTTGGCCACAAAATATGCTCATGATCACCCTGTACAAGAGCCTCAAGCAACGGTGAGTGAGTTTGTTGTTGAACTCACCGCCTACATAAAAATCAGACATGGTCGTAGCAAACCAAAAAGCAAATAAATCTCCAATTGGGATACCTTCTTTCCAATCTTCAGTGGGATCCTTGTGACTTAAAACACAACCCTCAATTGCTCCAAATCAATTGCATATAGTCTATTCTCAAATTTGAATGTCAATCCTGTCAACACATGGTCTTCCAACTCACATTGGAAGGTGGCAGTGTATTGCCTCACCAGCTCGGGGTAAACAACAACTTGCTTCCCCAGGAAGTTCCCAAGCCCCCCATTCTCGAGAAATTGTTGCATACACTCTAACATTTCCAACTTCTCCAATGTTGAAATGTGAATACATTTCGTTGCATGCACATCCCGGTTCTTAACAATCTCATACCTCTTCTCATCCTTAGAATTCATCCTAGTCTTCCTTCATCTTAGTCTTCCTTCATCTATCCATTCTAGCAGTTTTGAAAGAATTGGATCTGGGTGATTTGTGAAGGCTTTGAACAAATTTTTGGTGGTGGAGCTTGTCATTAGTTTTTGTTGTTGGTGGCGAGTCAAAGACGGTAAAGGAGGAGCAAGTAGTGAAGGTGAGTGGTTATTGACGGTGGAGATTGGTGGTGGAGGTGGAAATGGTGATTGTGGAGGCTAGGGTTTGAGTGGAGAAGGATGTTGAAGGTAAGTGGCGAGGGAAAGAGGGAGTGATGGTGGTCAGAGACATTGCAGGTGTAGTGACTAGAGGTGGTTTGAGTCTTGGCAGGGGCGGGGACAAGTTGAGGTGGTTGCGGGGTCTTTGGCGCAGGGGCGGAGACTGAAGGTGGCGGTTGAGTTTGGTGAGTGAGTAAGAGATGGGGCGAGTGGGAGCCGGGTAGAAAATTTAAGTATTTAGGTCTTTTTTTACCTGTCGTATGTAACCGCGGGCGAGACTCCTCCATGCTGCGGGTGCGGGTTTACCTGGGTCGGCCGTGGTCGCGGGTTTCCAAACTGCGGGGGCAATGTCTTCTAGGTTGATCATGGTCGTGGCTTGTCAAAAGCGCGGGGGCAGCCAAACGACAAAACCTTCTACTTCTCTTCCTCAGGTTGCCTCCCGAGCATCACCTTTGTTTTACGTCGTTGGCTTGATGTAAAACCTTGATCACTGTGTATTTGCTTCTTCTAGACCATCTCGTCAACTAGATCATTGGAAACTTTTATGTGGTACATTTTGAGTCTTTGTCCATTGACCTTGAAGACCTAGTTTGTTTGTGGATCATATAGATCCACAACAACGTAGGGATACACCTCGACAATGATGTATGGATCTTGTCAATTGGATCACTGGAAACTCCTTTGTGTGTTTGTGGAAATCCTTTCGGAGGATGTTCTCATCATGCCAAACTTTTGTTTTCTCCTTGTACGTTGTGGTCATAGGCATCAAGACGTAACTCTTCTAGTTCCTATAGTTGAAACTTCCTAACCTCTCCCACTTCATTGATTTGCATGTTGCACTTCTTCACCGCCCACCAAGCTTTATGTTCTAACTCCACGGGTAGATGGTAAGCCTTTCTAAATATAAGCCTAAACGGTGACATGCCAATGTGCGTCTTGTAGGCCATAAGGTATGCCAACAATGCATCATTGAGTCTTAGACTCCAATCTTTCCTCCCGGGGGTCATTGAGTCTTGATCTCCCTATTGGACACTTTTGTTTATCCATTGGTTTGGGGATGATACGTCGTGGATACTCTTTGATTGGCATGATACTTCTTTAGTAGGGCGGTAATGGTCTTATTTCAAGTGGGAGGAGCCTTAGGGATCCCAAATCTTGCAAAAATATTATCCTTAAAAATATTTTCCACCACTTTAGAATCATCAATTTTGGTGGTCTTTGCTTTCACCCACTTGAAAAAATAGTCCACCGCAAGTAAAATATAAGTATTACCAAAGGAGTTGGTAAAAGTCCCCATAAAATCGATTCCCCAAACATCACAAATTTCACAAAAAAAAGTGACGATTGTGGCATTTCATTTATCCTAGATATATTACCTATACGTTGACACCTATCACACACTTAACAAAATGCAAAAGCATCTCGAAAGATGTGTGTTCAAAAGAATCCAACATCCAATACTTTCCTAGCAGTTTTATTAGCTCCAAAATGTCCTCCACATGGTTTGGAATGACAAAATGCTAAGATAGATTGTACCTCACTGTTCGGGATGCAACAACGGATTACTTGATCACTTCAATGCTTCCATAAGTAGGGATCATCTCAAACGTAGTGCCTAGCCTCGGCTTTTACCTTCTCCTTCTGAGCCTTGGTGAAGTCTGGTGGATATTCTCCTCTGACAGGAAACTTAACAATATCAGCAAACCAAGTCTTGAAGGAATGGAGTTTATCCAACACCTCTACAAGGTTTTCTACGAGGGTGCCTTCTCAAGAGTCGCGGGCGCGGTAACATTCAAACGCGGGGGTGATGACTTTGCACGGTCGCGGTCCTCATTGGACGCGGGTATGCTTATACGACAAAGAGTTGTGAAAATTGTGTCGTTCGGAAAACTCCAAGAGATGCCTTTTGATTTCCCGGCTTGTCTTCTTCTTTCACAAGCCTACTCAAGTGGTCTGACACCATGTTCTCCACTCCCTTATTGTCCCGAATTTCTAAGTCAAACTCACTTAGAAGTAGGACCTATCGAATCAATCTTGGCTTGGTCTCCTTCTTCATCATTAGGTAGCACAAAGATGCATGGTCAGTGTACACAATTACCTTGACTCCTAACAAGTATTGCCTGAATTTCTCCAAGGCGAAGACCACCACCAACATCTCCTTGTCGGTGGTGGAGTAGTTCATTTGGGCTCCATTCAATGTCATAGATGCATAATGGATCACATGGGATGCTCTTCCTTCTTTTTGTCCTAAGACCGCTCCTATAGCGTAGTCTCTTTCATCACACATTATCTTGAATGGTTTCTCCAAATTCGGTGATTGGATTATGGGAGCACTTGTGAGACACTTCTTTAGTTAATCAAAGGCCTTCTTGCATCCTTCATCTACCATTAGTGTAACATCTTTCTTCAAAATCTCACAAAATGGTGCGGAGATCTTGGAGAAATCCTTGATGAATCGGCGATGGAAACCTGCATGGCCTAAGAAAGAGAAAATTTCACGAATGATAGTAGGATAATACAAAGTTTGAATGACATCAATTTTTTCCTTATCAACCACTATCCCCTTTGCTGAAATTATATGGCCTAAGACAGTTCCTTAATCCACCATGAAGTGACATTTTTCCAAGTTAAGCATTAGATTAGTTTCTACACATCTTTTAAGCACAACTTTTAAATGTCCTAAACATGCATCAAAACTATTTCCATTTTTGGTAAAGTCGTCCATGAATACTTCAACGATATTTTCAATGTACTAGGAAAAACTACTTAACATGCATCTTTAAAAATTTATGGGAGCGTTACATAGTCCAAATGGCATATTACGGTATGCAAATGTGCCAAAAGGACATGTAAACGTTGTCTTATCTTGATCCTCCGGTGTTATGGTCACTTGCAAATAATCTGAATAACAATCTAGAAAACAATAGTAACGATGTTCTGCAAGACGTTCAAGAATTTGGTCAATAAAAGGCAAAGGAAAGTGGTCCTTTCGGGTTACCGCATTTATCTTATGGTAGTCAATACAAACCCTCCATCCGGTTTGTGTTTTGCTTGGCACCATTTCTCCGTGTTGATTTTCCACCATGGTGGTTCCTCCCTTTTTCGGAACGACTTGGGCTGGGCTAACCCATTAGCTATCCAAAATGGGGAAGATCATATCCGCTCGAAGGAGTTTTAAGACCTCCTTCTTCACCACATCCATCATAGGTGGGTTGAACCACCTTTGTGGTTGTCTTGATGGTTTTACATCTTCTTCTAGGAGGATCCGGAGCATGCAAGTGGAAGGGCTAATTCTCTTGATGTCCGCTATTGTCAAACGAAGGGTCGTCTTGTGCTCTTTAAGCATTTTCACCAACTTCTCTTCTTGTTGTGGAGACAATTTGCTAGACACAATTACAGGTAAAGTGTCATTTTCACCAAGGAAAGTGAAGAATATGTAGGTGAAATAAAAGGTTAAAAGATACTCTAGAAGGGGGGAGAATAGAGTATGGGAACTTTTCGCAAGCCAAATCTCAAGGCCTTGAAACTCCTTTCAAGTGTCTTGATGTCAATCTGTGCTCTTTGTGAAAATTTAGTTTCAAGGGCTTTGAAACTCCTTTCAAGGGCCTTGACTTCTTGCTCCTGCAAAACAAAGTTAGTCACAATAAAGTATATATGGTGCGGAATTGAAAAGATCGACACGAGGATATGTTTACGAAGTTCGGCTCTAAATAGCCTACTCTCCGTCCCAGGGTATAGCCTTAGGATCTAACTATCTATTATAGCTTCAAAGAGTCCTAGATACTAACTAGAAGAAATTCCCTTCTTCTCTCACTGTAGTCAAAGCTACGATATAGCTTCAACTCTTAACCTAGCTATAATAGTCTAGTTACTTTGCAGAGTAACACACACTCTAGTATAACACTATTTAGATCTTCCAATGGAGCTCTAATGCTTTCTCTCTCTAAGGGGATAAAGCTTTAGTGTGAATGAGAGAAAGAAAAATAACGAATGAAGATGATCAGGTTGCTAGAAGATGAAAAGATGTTTTCTTGTGTAAGCTTGTGTATCTCTTCTTCGACCATCATCTTCATTTATATTCTTCTATGGAGAGGTCTTCTAGCTGTTGTAGAGATGACCGTTTGAAGATGAATCTTCTGCTCCATGAAGATCGTTTCTTGTTTCGAGATAAGGTAGACGTTGCAAATCTTCAGCTCCTGAGAACACATCGAGTCCTTAACTCCTTAATCTTCTCGTCTTTTGAATCGAGAGAGAGAAGATATTATTCTTGGCGCTTTTTGTTTAGAAAATCTTTTGAAAATATTCTCTAATCTTCGGTTGAGATATTTCTTTGGTTGATGAGATCTTTCTGTTAAAGAATCTTCCTAGAAAATCTTCAGCTCATTTGAATCCTTGTTTCGTGCATCTATAACTCCAAGGTCCTTGAATTCGTCCCTTTGTAAATGCTATCTTCCTTTTTCCTTGAGTTATACTTCAAGGTCCTTGAAATTCATATCAAGACCCTTGACATTTAGATAAAATTTGCACTGAATTCAAACCAACCAAATATCTAGAGAATATAATCAATACATCGTTAGTATATCCAACTACTACATTTGTGTTTAGTCTTCCATCATCAACACCTGTAAAACATTTTAATCGAGGTGGAGTTTTCAATCACCCCCTTGATGGAAGACAACACAAATGTTTTATCGTACCTGCATTTGTTAGTTTAGCAACGCATATGAAAATCTCAAAACTAAAAATGCAGAATGCAGTATATCGAAATGTTGGATCATATTTCTCTCCCTTTGGCTTTCAACAAGGGAGAAAAACAGTCAAAGAAAGGGAGTTTAAAATACGATTACAGACCCAAAATAGTATTTTTCTCAAACCACATTTTCAGAAAAACCATTCACATTAATTCTCCTCATATTACTTCCTCTTTCCTTTGGATGAAGATTTCTTATTACGCCAATCATCCATTTCAGCTGCCAAAGGTCTTCTTTTTTCTTCAGCTCTTCTCTGCTTAACTATTTCATACTCAATTTTGGGCAAGAACATTGGCTCTTCATGAGTCGGATACAGAATTGATTTATTCTGTACACGCCTTTTACAATTCATCAGCACATTCTCAACCTTCTCTTGAGTATGTTGAGCTACATCTTCAGGTATGGGCAAAATACTTCCCATTGTAGTCAGTGTAAGAGCATTCATCAGATACATTTCATTGACTTTAGCATTTATGGTAGCTAGCAAGTCGAAATTTGCATCCATTCTTCTCTTGGTATCAAAACTAAAAATCAGATAATTCACAATTGAGACAAGCTATTTCTTTTTCACAACCTTCTAACCTGATTTCTAGAGTAGGAGAAGTTTTGACTTCTTCATTTGGATTTTGAGTAGTTCCTTTTCCTTTTAAATTCCATGTTCCTGCAAGAGTTTTCTCAATCCCCAAATGTTCTAAGCAATGTTCATCAATTTTGCTGGTAATAGACTGTCTTTCCTCAGAAGATGTATCAATTTTGTAATAATCAAAGACCTTAGGCAGCAAATTTCCATAAGGCAGAGGAACAGATCTCTTAGAATTGACAGAATGCATCATATGGTTGAGAATTAGATTAGGCACATCTATGTCCAAATCAGACATAAGCAAATGAATTATTTCCAGAGATTGATCAGTTAGTAGCTTTCTTGAGTTTGCACGAGGAACAACACATCGAACCAGTATGGTAAACACTATTTTAGCCTCTAAGGTTAGAGATGTATGAGTCAGTTGACGTGAGGTTGAATTTGGAATCAGAAAATTCTCCTTAGCAATACGAACACTCTTTGATCTTGAAGGATAGTTGAATACACATATGTAGGAATTCCAAAAATCTCACTTAAAATAGAAGGATTGAGTGAAATCGGAGTACCTTTGATTGAAGATTCAAGAGTGATACATCCTTTGTCCCTTTTTGTGGTGAGATTAACATAGAATAGTCTTGTGAGTCTTGTAAAAGCAAAATCTCCAAGGTTTAGAATCTTTTGGATAATCGAACTCTCCAGCTTGTCTATGCAGGATATCTTGAGGGTATCGAGAAAATCAGTATCCACCAAATCACACATACATAGCGGTCGATTGTGAAAGCCATCAAGCAAGATCCAGAAGCTTGAAAATTAATGAACCATGATGAGGGAAGAACGGTCATTTGAGATGTATCCAGATTCTCAGAAGATTTTTCTTCTTTATCAATTGAGGAATTCTGAACAACTTTCTTTTTGAGAGCTGGAGGAGCAGATCTCTTGCTTCTGGGTTCCATGAGGGAAGTTTTGAGAGAGAAATCAAAGGATTTTGAAATAGAATTTCTTGTGAAAGAATAAAAAGATAGAGAAAGTAGATCCTTTTTAACATGGAGATAGCAAAATCTTTGGAGAAGATCAAGCTTTTAAATGATCTATAAAAATCCATAACAGCAAATCTTTTTTCAAAAATATTTTAAGAATTGAAATATCTAAAAGATATTAATTCTTAAAAGATCCGTAAATTTATTATACCCTGTGAAATATGTTTCAAGGCCCCTTGAATTTCATTTCAAGGCCCTTGAAATCATTAATTGGGCTGCATGCGTAGGAATGAGTAAAACTCGTTTACTCCCCCCTACGTTAATGCTTCCTTATTCAACATACCAAGCTTTAATCTAATAAAATTAAATTGTTCCTTGGGAAGAGGCTTGGTAAAGATATCTGCAAGTTGTAAGTTAGTTGAGATAAAAGAAATCGAAACATCACCTTTCTCAACATGATCACGTATAAAGTGATGTCTTACATCAATATGCTTAGTCCTTGAATGTTGCACATGATTTTTGGTTATAGAAATAGTACTAGTATTATCACATTTTATAGGAATACCGCTCAAGTCAAAGCCAAAGGTCACAAAGTTGTTGAGGAATCCAAAGAATTTGAGCACAACAGGCTCCTGCAGCTATATATTCAGCTTCAGCTGTGGATAGGGCAATAGAATATTGCTTCTTGGAGTGCCAACTAATTAGGGATGACCTTAAGAATTGACAACATCCAGAAGTACTTTTCTATCGACCTTATAATCTGCAAAGTCTGCATCTGAATAGCCAACAAGATGGAACGAGCTTTGACGTGGGTACCATAACCCTAGATCCTTAGTGCCATTGAGATACCGAAAAATTCTTTTCACAACTATCAAGTGTGACTCTATAGGATTAGCTTGAAATCTTGCACAAATGCACACGCTAAACATAATGTCAGGACGACTAGCAGTTAGATACAACAATGAACCGATCATACCTCTATACTCCTTTTGTACTACACTTTTTCCATTCTTGTCATGATCTAGCGAAAGTGTTGAACTCATAGGAGTTTTTGCAACCTTAGATTGATCCATTTTGTACTTCTTAAGCACGTCTTTAGTATACTTGCTTTGATTGAAAAAAATTCCTTTCTTTGCTTGTGTAACTTGAAGTCCAAGAAAGAAATTTAGCTCTCCCATTAAGCTCATTTCAAATTCCCTGCACATAATATCTGAAAATTCCTTGCAAAGGGAATCATTAGTAGCACCGAATAATATATCATCAACATAGATTTGTACAACTAGAATGTCATTGCTTCTAGTTTTGATAAACAATGTTTTATCAATCAAGCCTCTTTTGAAATTGTTTTCAAGAAGATATTTAGACAATCTTACATACCAAGCTCGAGGAGCTTGCTTAAGACCGTAAAGGGCTTTGTCTAATTTAAAAACATGATCTGGAAATTCATCATTTTCAAAACCAGGAGGTTGAGCAACGTAGACTTCTTCTTCTAAAAAGCCGTTTAGAAAAGCACATTTTACATCCATTTAAAAAGGTTTTATGCTCATGAAAGATGCAAATGCAAGTAGCATACGTATGGCTTATAACCTGGCAATTGGAACAAAAGTATCCTCATAATCAATACCTTCTTCTTGGTTATAACCTTGTGCTACAAGTCGTGCTTTGTTTCGTATGACTTTGCCACTTTTATCCAATTTGTTTCGAAATACCCATTTCGTGCCAATAACTGATTGATGCTTTGGTCTTGAAGTAAGAGTCCATACCTTGTTCCTCTGAAATTCATTCAATTTATTTTGCATGGCAATGATCCAATCTGGTTCTTGAAGAGCTTGAATGTATCTCTTTGGCTCGACAAGTGATACAAAAGCGGAGAAGGCACATAGATTGTTCACTTTAGATCTAGTTTGAACTCCAGCATTTGGATCTGAGATCACATTCTCTTGTGGATGATATGAGGAGTGTTGAACTTTTCTTCTTTTGACAGATGGAGTAGATCCAGAAGGTTGAGCTTTATATGTTTGGCTAGATTCAGGTACCATTGATGCATTTCCTGTTGATCCAATCTTAAGGCCTTGAAGTTGGGTTTCAAGCCCTTGAAGTGGAGTTCTGTTATCATAGTTTTCAGTTTCAAGGTCTTGAAGGTGTGTTTTAAGGTCTTGAGGATCTTCTTCGGTATCTTGAATCTTTTCCTGCATATTCTTGTCTTGATCTTTAGGATCTTCCTCTTCATCCGAATTATGATCTTCTCTTTGATTCAGATTTAGATCTGCAAAACTCTCACTGAAAGACCATCATTGCCTTCATCAAAAATAATATGAATGCTTTCCTCAACAATTTTGGTACGTTTGTTATAAACACGATAAGCTTTGATATTTGAAGCATATCCAATGAATATAGTTTCATCACTACGTGCATCAAATTTCTCAAGATTATCTTTGACATTGCTATTAACAAAATAAGTACATCCAAAGGGTTTGAAATATGAAATATTTGGCTTTCTTCCTTTGAAAAGTTCATAAGGAGTCTTTTTCAAAATAGGGCGAATTAAACATCTATTCAAAATATAATTTACAGTGTTTACTGCTTCAGCCCAAAAACTTTTTGGCAAGTTATTTTCTAAAAGCATTGTCCTAGACATATCCTCAAGAGTGTGGTTCTTTCATTCCACAACTCCATTTTGTTGAGGAGTTCTAGGAGCTGAAAATTATGTGAAATACCATATTTTGCACAAAACAAATCAAACTTCAGTTGATCAAATTCTCTACCATGATCACTTCTTATAGAAACGATTGGTAGGTTTTTCAAACTTTGTAACTCCTTACACAATTTTAAAAACTCAAATAAAGCTTCAGATTTTTCTCGTAGAAAAGATATCCATGTAAAATTAGAGAAAGCATCCACTATAACAAGGATGTATTGTTTTCCTCTGGGAGATTTGGCACGCATAGGTCCACAAAGATCCATGTGTAAAAGTTCAATGGGTCGAGAAGAAGTTACAGCTTTCTTAGGTTTGAATGAACCTCTTGTTTGTTTACCTTGTATACATGCCTTACATAGGTCATTAACCTTGAAATTTAGGTTTGGCAAACCACATACAAAATCTTTTGTATGTAGCTTCTACATGGTATGCATGCTTACGTGACCAAGTCCTCTATGCCAAAGCCTTGGATCATTAGTCAAGGACTTTAGACATTTTAGCTTAGTTCCTGCAACTTGGTTAGTACTCAAAGAGTAAACATTATTACATCTAGGAGCAGTAAGCAACAATTCACCAGTCTTTTTGTCTTGAACCTCACATTTTTCCGAATCAAACATGACTTTATTGTCTTTATCACAAATTTGAGATATACTTAGCAGATTATATTTCAAGCCATCAACTAAATAAACATCATCAATAAAGTTGGATGAATTATAGCAAATTTTACCAATACCAATTATGTCACACTTTCCTTTATCACCAAGAGTAATGGTTCCAGATGATTGCTTCTTTAAATCTGAGAATAAAGAGCTTTTTCCACTCATGTGTCTTGAGCAACCACTATCTAATATCCATTTGTGCTCCTTTACCTTGGTGATATCCTGCAAAACAGCAAACATTAACCTTTCCGGGTCGACCAAATGGCATATTTTGGTTCATACTCATGTTCGATCATGTTTCGAGGTCTAGTACCTTTAGAAACCAAGATTTGTTTGACCTGATTCCTTAGACATAAAGGATAGGTGTTTCTGATGATATAAGGATCATTTCTTTTATAAGGATATGTAGATTTGACATGACCCTTTTTACAACAGTAGAAGCATGTAGGCATATGAATGCTTCCTTTGGCCTTGACAAAAGTGGTGGTAGGTTTTCTAGGAAAGCTCCTATGATAACCTATACCATTTTTGTTAAGAGAAGATTGTTGTTCTCCCATCATTCTTTCCAGATTAGCTTTTGAACGAGTAAACTTAATAAGTGTTGCCTTCTGGTCTTGACACATCAAAGTTAGATCAACTTTCTCTTTCTCTAAATCGATATAGTTTCGATGAAGAGAGGAGAGGTTGTCCTTGAGAATCAGGTTTTCTGATTCCAAGGTCTTGATATTTTCATCAAGGTCTTCCTTTTCTGTGCTAAGATTTTCAATCTCCAAAGACATTTCACTCATTTGTTTATCTTGTTCATGAAGCTTTTCTTTTAAAGAATTTATCCTTATTCTATGTTCCTTATCACTTAAGATAATATCTTTAAGGAATTGTTTAAGGTCAATTTCAGGTTGAGACATGATTGTACTTACCACATTGTCAATGTACAGATTTGAGTCATCTTCATGATCGGCCATGAGACACAATTTTGCTTGCTCTTTTTCATCTTCTGATTCATTTATTGATTCTGAATCACTCCATGAAGCAACCATAGCTTTCTTCTTTCGATCATTTTTCTTGACGTTGGTCCTCTTCTTTTGTGGACAATCCTTCACAAGATGATCTGTTTCACCACATTCAAAACAAGTTAGTACTCTTTTTTTCTTATTAGAGTTAGAAAACTTACCTCGGGGTTTTGATGCTCGTGGAAATTCTCTATTTGCAGATTGTTTCTTTAACTTAAGAATTCTTGCGAGACCCTTGGAGATCATGGAGATTGCATCTTCTTCATCATCATCATCACTATCCTCTTCATCAGATGGTATTTCATCTCTTCTTGATTTTAATGCCAAATTCTTGGAGTTGGATGGGAGTTTTCCATCTTCTTCACCAAGAACCATTTCATGTGTGATGAATTTTCCAAGTAGATCATCAAGAGGAAGAGTTGTGAGATTTTGAGCTTCTTCAATAGCAGTCATCTTTGGTCCCCACTTGGCTTTAGGTAGGCTCCTTAGAACCTTCCTCACTTTCTCCTCATTTGTGAAGATCTTTCCTAGTGAGTCCAGATTGTCCACAATCTCAGTGAATTTGGTGAACATTTCTTTGACGATTTCATTTGGATTCATCTTGAACAGCTTGTATTGTCTGAGAAAGATGCTAATCTTTTTTTCCTTGACTTGACTTGTTCCTTCGTAAGTGACAACAAGTTTGTCCCATATTTCTTTAGCACTCTTGCATGATGAGATGCGGTTGAATTCATTTGCATCTAATCCACAGTATAGTAGGTTCATTGCCTTGTAATTTTTTGACACATTGTCCAGGTCAACTTGTGTGAATTCAGCTTCCTTCTTTGGGACTTGGACATTTTCAACCATTTTCATTGGAACTTTAGGTCCATTTTGAATGATGCTCCAAAGCTCCATGTCCTGGTCAATAATGAACATACGCATGAGTGCTCTCTAATGAGCAAATTTGTTGCCATAGAAGAGTGGTGGTCGGGATGAGGATCATCCTTGAGCAAATCAACCATCACCTACGGGATTCATGCTTAGTCTCACTGATGGTTAAATCAATAAACGTGAGTCTAGCTCTGATACCGATTGAAGAACCGGTAGGTGAAATAAAAGGTTAAAAGATACTCTAGAAGGGGGTTGAATAGAGTATGGGAACTTTTCGCAAACCAAATCTCAAGGCCTTGAAACTCCTTTCAAGGGCCTTGATGTCAATCTGTGCTCTTTGTGAAACTTTAGTTTCAAGGGCTTTAAACTCCTTTCAAGGGCCTTGACTTCTTGCTCCTGCAAAACAAAGTTAGTCACAGTAAAGTATATATAGTGCGGAATTGAAAAGATCGACACGAGGATATGTTTACGAAGTTCGGCTCTAAATAGCCTACTCTCCGTCCCAGGGTATAGCCTTAGGATCTAACTATCTATTATCAGCTTCAAAGAGTCCTAGATACAAACTAGAAGAAATCCCCTTCTTCTCTCACTGTAGCCAAAGCTACGATCTAGCTCCAACTCTTAACCTAGCTATAATAGTCTAGTTACTTCGCAGAGTAACACACACTCTAGTATAACACTATTTAAATCTTCCAATGGAGCTCTAATGTTTTCTCTCTCTAAGGGGATAAAGCTTTAGTGTGAATGAGAGAAAGAAAAACAACGAATGAAGATGATCAGGTTGCTAGAAGATGAAAAGATGTTTTCTTGTGTAAGCTTGTGTATCTCTTCTTCGACCATCATCTTCATTTATATTCTTCTATGGAGAGGTCTTCTAGCCTTTGTAGAGATGACCGTTTGAAGATCAATCTTCTGCTCTATGAAGATCGATTCTTGTTTCGAGATAAGGTAGACGTTGCAAATCTTCAGCTCCTGAGAACAAGTCGAGTCCTTAACTCCTTGATCTTCTCGTCTTTTGAACCGAGAGAGAAGATATTATTCTTGCCGCTTTTTGTTTAGAAAATCTTCTGAAAAGATTCTCTAATCTTCGGTTGAGATCTTTCTTCGGTTGATGAGATCTTTCTGTTAAAGAATCTTCCTGGAACCTTGCTTCAGGTTCTTCAACATCTGCATGGTGGTATGTACTTTCTCTACAGTCATGGAACCTTGCTTCAGGTTCTTCAAGCGTTGTCTCACTTCCCTAGCATAGTGTTGAGGCACAAATCTTGCTTTCATTAAGGCCTTCATTTGCTCCCAAGTGTTGATGTCCGGATCTAGTGTTCTTCTCCGTTCTTTGACAAGATGATTCCCTCAAAGTAAGGCATATCCTTGGAATTTCAACGCAACAAGTTGGATCTTCCTCTGTTTACTAAAGTTATGGCAAGACCATATTTGTTCAATTTTAGTCTCTCATTCCATGTAAACGTCTAGATCACATTCGCCTTCGAAACTTGGAATTTTTTACCTTAACCTTCCCAATTCCGTCATTATCTTGGGAAGGTCTAAAATGATCATATTCACGACCTCTCCTCGGATTATGATGATGTCTAAGGTAACCTTTCCACATTCCCTCATCATCCTCATCTCCAAATTCCTAAAAATCTCCACCAAAGTGTGGATTGTTAGATACATTAAAAAGAGGATTGGGTTGAGTGTTACCTAGCCCTTGGGGGGTGTTGGAGGTGGTACGGGGGCTAGTGGCATATTGTATGTTAGGAACTTTCACCCACTTTGTACACATATCTCGGGTCAAATCTCGGACGAAATTCCGGCAAAGATTCTTCACTAGGACGGGATTCAAGCTTCTTCATCCATTCAACCAATGTGGAAACCGTAACCATGAGTTGTTTTTGCAAATCAATGATATACGATCTTGATGAGTCACTCTTTGTGATCCTCTCTTTTACACAAACACGCAAAGTAACAATGATAACATGATTTATAACGTTAGTATAGGCATACAATTAGATAGTTTTTCCCATTATTCATGCACGATTTTGGCATTAGTTCACGGCGTTTACACTCATTTCATGCATAATTCTAGAATAGACGTCTACACGAGCCTTTGTCGGTGTTGTAGGTATTTCGGGGGTCTTTTGGACATTAACCGACGCATTCGAGGTCAAGCCTCATGGTGGTACACATCCAAAGCTTTGGAGGAGCATAATTGGAGCAACAAAGGACACAAAGACCACTATTGGTGCAAGCAATAGATCAACTCATGGCTAAATGATCATAGCATGCCTCTGTTGAAGAAAATCGGACCAACTGCCAGGAAAATCGGCCGATTTAGTTCACTGGGTCGATTTTCCTGCCTTTGACAGGTTAAGCCACGTGTCCCACGATCTCTTGATCCGGCCTTGCTCTTGGTGGAGAATATAAGTGGGCCTGCAAGCTGTTGCTGAGCATCTCTCCTCTCCCACATTCTCTCATTCACAGCTCATCCATTGGAGGCAAGATTTGGAGGAGAAGAAAAACTCTCAAGGATTGAAGGAAGAAGAAGAACACCTAACATAGAGTGATAGTGAGGTTTTGAGTGATTTTTGGAGTCTCGGATTGGAAAACTATTGCAAGGATTGTTAGGAAAGTTTTGAATCCTCATTTGAGAGTTTGTAAGTCTTGCTACAACTTAGATTTAGCTGAGATTTATTGATTTTACTTGCTTATCTTTCATTATCCATCTATGAGAACCATGTATGCTTGTATGATGATTTTGGATCTTGATATGCATATTATTGGCTAGTTTATTGTGATTCTGGAGTGATGGATTGATGGTTATGGCTAGGGTGATGATAGAATGGACTTATATGTTAGTTTAGGATGATTTGTATGCACGAAACCCAAACCAGGAGGAAAAATCGCCCTGATCATCAGCCAGATCGGCCGATTTAGCCAAGATCCACCCGATTTATTCTCCTGTTGCTCTTTAAATGATGAATTTGTATGTTAGGGTGTTTGGTTGTTTAAATCCTAGTGTTTATTAAGCCTAATTTAGCTTAGGATCACCTAATGCTATCAACCTAAGTGAGGGAAGAGATCTACCCGATGATTTCCGATCTTAGATACCTGAGATGATGAATTCTAGGTAGTAGTGAGCCTCATAAGCCGCTATTGGATCGAGTGTGCTAGGATTATTGCTTGAGACTTCCCTATTCCGAGACTTACCCGGTGAGGAGAGGGTTGCCCCTTAAGTAGTATCCGGTTTGTGTAGAATTCCCTACTTTAACCCCTTGAGACCTACCCGGTAATAGGAGTTTGATGCAGGACTAGTGAAGTGAGAGACCTACCCGGTGATTTCTTCCATTAGTGAAACACTCTTTCCCAACACCGCAGCTTGTCCTTAGAATCCTTAGAACCTTGAGTCCAATGCCATAACCGGAAATCTTGACCTCCAGAATCCACTTTTCTCTCTTGATCATATACTTGTGTTTTGAGTTACTTGTGTGTTTGCTAGTTTGAGTTGTTAGTTTATTTTATTGTCTTGCTTGATTTGTGATCCTTGCTTGATCACCACAAAAACCAACCAAAAATATCGAGATTTTCATTTCTTTGTTCCTTGACCTTTTCTTGGATTAGATCCACACTATCTATGACCATTGTCTGACTCGATTTCACCTTAGTCTTTGTGTTCGACCTCGGAATACTATCCATACTACAAACATCCCGTACACTGCGGGTTCGCTAGGAGTTAGGATAAATATAACGAGTATAAATTTAAAGCTTATTGCGTACACATATTACACATCCTGAGCGTAAGAAGTTTTTGGCGCCGTTGCCGGGGACTAGGTCTAGATCGAGTCTATTTGCGATTGTTTATAGTGTAGATCTTTCTTGTTACTTTTGATCTCTCTTTGGTTTGTGTCTTTTCTTTTCAGGACATCTCTTACTCTTTAGGTGTATGCGAAGATCTCGTGGCAAGGATTTAGCTCCATTCGATCCCGAACCGGAGAAAACCCTTAGATCTAGATCCAAGAGCATTAAAAAGGGAAAAGAGATGGCCGGAAGAGACCTCCAAGCTGAATTGGATGAGGCCTTAGAGCAAATAAGGCTAAGAGATGAGCTCTTGGAGGAAGAAAGGAGACTTGTCAATGAGAGGCAAGAAGCAACTAGGAGGGAGATTGATGAGATTAGGCAAGCCCTTGTACAAGGAGAGCTTAATCGTCAACAACCTCCACCTCCACCACCACAACCGCAGCCGGCGGTGAATGTTAGGGTTGTACCCATTGCTATTGAAGAGCCACAAACTTTGGGGAGACGTATGGATCCGGCACAAAGAGCACACCGTCCGGGTGTGAACTTAGGAGATCCCGCAACCCACAACTACGAGCTCCGCCCTCAAGTTCTACAAATGATCCGGCATAATCAATTTGGAGGGATGGAAGGAGAGTCTCCTCATCAACACTTGATGAACTACGACATTTTGATGGAGACTCTTAGACCGCCAAGATTGGAGAGCAACAACCATAAGCTTAGGGCTTTTTCCTTCTCTCTTAAGGATAAAGCCTTGGCTTGGTATCAATCTATTCCACAAGGGCGAGTTAGTACTTGGGAGGAGATGACAACCGAGTTTTTGATTAAGTTCTTCCCACCTTCCAAGACTACCAAATTAAGAGGGAAGATCAATGCCTTCTTGATGAAGGATAGAGAGAGTTTGTTCAAGTCTTGGGAGAGGTTCAAAGATCTTCTCCTAGATTGTCCACACCATGGTATACCAAAAATTGAGCTATTGGAGATCTACTTCAAGGGACTTGATGAAGATAGCCAATTCAAGCTTCAATCTCTTTCCGGTGGGACTTTCATGGAGAAAAATGTGGATGATGCTTGGGAGTTTGTAGAGAAACAAGCTCTAGTGATTGAGAAATACTCCCATAGGAAGAGTGAAGGGAGAAAGGCGGGAGCATATGAGGTGAGTGAAGTCACAATGAGCAATTTCAAGCTTGACGCAGTCAACAACGAATTGAAATCTTTGAGGGAGTTGTGTGCTACCACTTTGAAGAACCAAGCAACTCCTCAAGTGCTTCCACAAGCTAATTTGTCTTCTAAGGAGGAAGATGTCAATTACATGGGAAGGGGCAACTACAACAACTACCAAGGTCCAAGGAACTTCAACAACAACCGGCAATTCAACAATTACTGGCCCAACCATAACCATCCCGGGTTTTCCTATTCTAACCCGGATGGAGCCTTGAACCCTCCCGCTTCCACAAGCACAACTCCACCACCAAAAGCTTCACAAGAACCTCCACCCGGATTTACTCAACCTCCAAAAGATAGAACCGAAATGATGTTTGAGCAATTGCTTGGAAGGTTGAGTGGTCTTAAGAGCACGGTGACCTCAATTTCTAAAGCTCAAAAGGTTTTGGAAGCACAAGTGTTCCAAAAGGCGGGTGAAGCACATAGAGATCCGGGAAAGCTTCCCGGAAGGACTGAAGACAACCCAAGAGGCCAAGTGTTGGCCATTACAACAAGGAGCGGGTTGAGTATGAAAGATCCTTTGCCCAAGGAGAATGCTAAAGGGAAGCAAGTGGTGAATGAAGAAGAACCATTGCAAGAAGAAGGAGGCAAGAGCAAGGATGTTGAGCCAACATATGTGGCACCGCCTCCATACAAGCCACCACTACCGTTCCCTCAATCACGAGCAAGAGCTCGCTTGGACAATCACTTTGGTAAATTCCTTGAACTTATGTCTAAATTGCATATTAACATTCCGTTCATGGATGCTATCTTAGGTATGCCGGCATATGGCAAGTTCTTGAAGGAAATACTCTCCAACAAAAGGAAGTTGGAGGAGTATGGGGAAATAAGGATGACAAAGAGATCCTCAGAGTTGATCCAAACAATGAAGGAGGAGATGCCTCCTAAGCTAAGGGATCCGGGATCCTTTTGTGTGTCAATCGGAGTAGGAGAAGTGAAATATGACGCCCTATGTGATCTTGGGGCAAGTGTAAGCATCATCCCGCTTGCACTTTGCAACAAGGTTGGGCTAGGAGAGCCAAAGCCGGTCAAGATGACCCTTTACATGGCGGACCACTCGATCACTCATCCGGTTGGAATCTTGGAAGACATTCCGGTGCAACTAGGGAAGTTCTATGTGCCCATAGACTTTGTTGTTTTGGACATCCCGGCGGACTATCCGGTTCCTACCATCTTGGGGAGACCTTTCCTAGCTACTTCCGGATGTCTAGTAGATTGCAAGAATGGGACCCTCTCCTTCAACATTGGAGAAGAGAACATCAAGTTCAAGCTGTCCACAATGATGAAAGGGCCAACCCTTGATGAAGATGTATTCAACATAGTTGAAGAAGAGGAGTCTAGAGAGGTTGTGAGCTCAATCTTGCTCAAGGATCCACTTGAGAAGGTTCTTAGCTCAAGCTTGATGGAGGAAGGAGTTGAGGAGAGTAGCAATGAAGTAATCAAGGCCTTGAATGCATTGGACGAGCAACCAACTGTTGGATTTGAAGTCCTAAAGGAAGAGAAAATCAACCAGAAAAATCGGACTGGAGGGACCAAATCGGCCGATTTAAGGACTTATGCTGAAGTTTCATCCAGTTCTGCAAAAACAGAAACTCAGATCGACCTACCCTCAGGAAAATCGGCCGATTTTTCTGACTGGGCCGATTTTCCTGAGTCTTTTCAGCATCAACCACTTGATTGTGAGCAATCATCAAGGGACTTCAAGGAGATTTCCATGGCTTTGCAATCATCTCAACCTACATTGTATGGATCATCTCCAACCGAAAAAGGTCCTCCTCAACTTGATCTTAAACCTCTTTCTTTTCATTTAAAGTATGCTTTCCTTGGTTCAAATTCTACTTATCCGGTGATTGTGAATGCATCTTTGAATGATGATGAGCTTAATAGATTGTTGAATGAATTGAAACTGCATAGAAAGGCAATAGGATACACCATTGATGACCTTGTTGGCATTAAGCCCTCTTTGTGCATGCATAAGATAATGATGGAAGATAACCATAAACCCTCTATTGAACATCAGAGAAGATTGAATCCTATAATGAAAGAGGTAGTCAAGAAAGAGATCATTAAGTTGCTAGATGCGGGAATTATCTACCCTATCTCGGATAGTAAGTGGGTTAGTCCTGTTCATGTAGTTCCTAAGAAGGGTGGGATGACCGTAGTGACCAATGAGAACAATGAACTAATCCCGACTAGGACGGTTACGGGGTGGAGGATGTGTATTGACTATAGAAAGCTTAACATGGCCTCTAGGAAAGATCACTTCCCTCTCCCTTTCATTGACCAAATGCTAGAGAGGTTAGCTCAACATTCTCATTTTTGCTATTTAGATGGCTATAGTGGATTTTTCCAAATCCCTATCCACCCCGATGACCAAGAGAAAACCACATTTACATGTCCATGGGGAACTTTTGCATATAGGAGAATGCCATTTGGGTTGTGTAATGCACCCGCCACCTTCCAAAGGTGTATGATGGCTATCTTTTCGGAATACATTGAAAATATCATGGATGATTTCTCTGTTTATGGTTCTTCCTTTGATAATTGCTTGGCTAACTTGTCATTAGTATTGCAAAGATGTGAGGAGACAAATCTTGTCTTGAATTGGGAAAAATGCCACTTCATGGTAAGTGAAGGTATTGTGTTAGGACACTTGGTGTCTAACCGTGGCATTGAGGTTGATAGGGCCAAGATTGAAACGATAGAGAAGTTGCCACCACCTACCTCGGTGAAAGGGGTAAGGAGTTTCTTAGGGCATGCCGGTTTTTACCGGAGGTTTATTCAAGACTTCTCTAAAATTTCTAAGCCTCTTACTAACCTACTAATGAAGGATGTTGAATTTGTTTTCTCCAAAGATTGCCTTGAGGCTTTTTGTAGGTTGAAGAACGCTTTGATCTCCGCACCTATCATGCAACCTCCGGATTGGATCCTACCGTTTGAGATCATGTGTGATGCAAGCGATGTAGCCGTTGGGGCTGTTTTGGGGCAAAGGAAAGATGGGCGCACTCATGCCATTTATTATGCTAGCAAGACGCTAGATGATGCCCAACTTAACTATGCCACAACCGAGAAAGAGTTGCTAGCGGTAGTGTTTGCCTTTGAGAAGTTTCGGTCATACCTTGTTGGAGCGAAGGTCATTGTTTATACGGATCATGCTGCGATCCGTTACCTCCTTACAAAGAAGGATGCCAAACCTAGGTTGATTCGGTGGATCCTTCTTCTTCAAGAGTTTGATTTGGAAATCCGGGACAAGAAGGGATCCGAGAACTCCGTGGCGGATCACCTTAGTAGACTACCTCCTTTAGAGATTGAGAGAGATGACGTCCCGATTGATGACTCATTCCGGGATGAGCAATTGCAAATGGTGGAGGAGTGCTTGCTCCAAGTGTCTAGAGGAAGTGAGCCATGGTATGCCGACATTGTGAACTATCTTGTGTGTGAGGAAGTTCCTCCCGGATTGACATATGCCCAAAGAAAGAAGTTCTTCAAGGATGTGAGGCACTACTATTGGAGTGAACCACTTTTGTTCAAGAGAGGGCCGGATGGAATGTTTAGAAGATGCATACCGGAGGATGAGGTGGAAAGTGTGATCCGCCATTGTCATTCCTTGCCATGTGGAGGGCATGCTAGCTCACACAAGACATGTGCTAAAGTGTTGTAATCGGGCTTCTTTTGGCCAAGTTTGTTCAAGGATGTGCAAGGCTTTGTGGTAGCTTGTGATGCTTGCCAAAGGACGGGCAACATCTCAAGGAGGAATGAGATGCCCTTGAACAACATACAAGAGGTGGAGATATTCGATGTATGGGGCGTGGACTTCATGGGACCATTCCCTTCTTCGTGTGGCAACCTCTACATCCTATTGGCGGTTGACTATGTTTCAAGATGGGTGGAGGCAATCGCTTCTCCTACAAATGATGCCAAGGTGGTGGTGCGGTTCTTCAACGGAGTAATCTTCCCTAGGTTTGGAACACCAAGGGTGATCATAAGTGATGGAGGGAAGCACTTCACTAATAGGAACTTTGGGGCACTTTTGGCTAAGTATGGGGTGACCCATTAGGTGGCAACACCTTACCATCCCCAAAATAGTGGCCAAGTAGAGAACTCCAACCGGGAGATAAAAGGGATACTTGAGAAGACGGTCTCTATGACGAGAAAAGATTGGGCTATGAAGCTCGATGATGCTTTGTGGGCTTATAGGACCGCTTTCAAGACAACAATTGGCACCACTCCTTACAAGTTAGTCTATGGCAAGTCTTGCCACCTTCCGGTAGAGATGGAGCATAGAGCATATTGGGCTATAAGGTGGTTGAATTTCGACCTCAAGGAGGCCGGTGAGAAGCGGTTGCTAGACATGAATGCCCTTGAGGAGATACGGTTGGATGCTTATGAGAATGCCCGGATCTACAAGGAGCGGACCAAGCGTTGGCATGACAAGCGCCTCATCCCAAAGGAGTTGATTGAGGGTGATTTAGTGCTTCTCTTCAACTCGAGGCTGCGACTCTTCCCCGGAAAGCTCAAATCAAGATGGACGGGTCCCTATGTTGTGAAGAAAGTTTTTCCTCATGGAGCGGTAGAGATAGGAGGAGATCATTGTGGTAACTTTAAGGTGAATGGGCACCGTTTGAAGAAGTATATCCCGGAAGCCCCGGTGGAAGTGATTGCCCCGCTTCACCTTGATTGAAACGCTCCTGAATTTGGTCAAGCTAATGACCTTAAAGAAGCGCTTAATGGGAGGCAACCCATTGGTACATATTTTTCCCTTTCTTTTTCTTGCATTTGTTTGATCTTACTCTTGGTGTGCTTTGTTTTTCTTTTGAGTGCTAGATCTTGTTGATTGTCGTGTGTGATGAGATATTAGAGGTCATGAGAAAACCTCATAGAATTGTTGAAGGTACAAGATCCAAGCACATGGACGAGGAGGAAAGCACCCAGGAAAATCGGACTGTTCTTCACAGAGATCGGCCGATTTTCCTGGGCAACAGGGGCGATTTTTCCTTCTGTAAAGGAGAGTGATAATCTCCAATCAAGCATGGGTGGAGCGGACGTGGAACTTGGACGGCTTGCGGTGCCAAGCGCGGGTTCCAACATCTTAATGAACATCAAGAGCTCTCTACCATCCTTGATCGATCATCCACCATCATCATTCAATGAGAACCGAAATACCAAAGCATCACCAATTTTACATTGTGAGGACTCTCTTTCACTTCTTTATTTAGTTTCCACATTGGGGACAATGTGTTTCTAAGTATGGGGTGGGGTTTTCATGATCACTTGCATGATTAGCATCTAGGATAGTTTAATATTATCACATATTTCATTATGTCTTGCATTGTACATACATATTTCGAAAAATCCAAAAAAATCAGAAAATTTTAAAAACTTTAGTGCTTCTAAAGCTTGGGAATGACCCTTATGATGAAATTGTCTTGTGAATTGGCTATGGATGGCCTTATGTGTTGAATAGATGAATGCATATGTGGACTTGAAGTACTTATCTTGAATCCCATGAATGATTTGTGATCATGAATGTTTGCCTTGATTAAATTGAGTATTGAAAGTTGAAATTACATGCTAGTTCTTGCACATCATTTAGGAATGAATGAGGCAATTCATCTTTCTCTACTTCTCATCTTGATCATGTTGTTTAAGCACCTCAATTGATGATAAATTTAACCTCTTTTGACCCATCCGGGAATAGGAGCATGATAGTGTGTTGATGTGTGTGAAAAGCAAGTGTGGGGTGAAGTTGTTGATGAAAGAATGTTGTGAATGAAATGTTGAATCTGTTGTGAAAGTGTAGACAAAAATATAGGTTTGGGGACGTTGGTTTAAATGACAAGTAACTCGGCACACTTCACATAATCGGGTGTTGGTGCCTTGCCAAAGTCAAATAAACCGATAGTTCTAACGAGCTTTGGTATGTGTGCCCGGTGTGGATGCACCTCGAAAAATAAAAAAACTCGAGGACGGCTAATCACCAAGGTTTCGGCTTTTGTACACCAATGCCATTGTCTCAAAAATAAGTGAAATAGAAAAGAAAACAAAGAAAAGATGGAGAAAATTATACACTTGTTGGGAAGTTGACCAAAAACGAGATTGTGGAGTTAGTTCCTTTCCCGGATTAGCATCACATGACCTAGAAATTCCCACCTAATCACAACGTTTCTTAGCCTTTTCTATTCTAAGTCCTTACGACCTAATTGCATGTGTGTAAGACTTAGTGATCTAGATTTGATATGCTCATAATCATCTTGACTTCTTCATTTTCACCTCTCATGCATGCTTTCTAGTTAAGTATAATTGTCTTTCCATGCCTTCATTTATTTCATGCATGATTGCTTGTCCATTGCTATGAACATGACTATGAAGGTGATCCAATGTTAGAAGCACAATTCCAAAAAGATTTTGTTGTTTTTCTGCATGCATAAATCATGTCATCTCTTAGTCTATAGTTGGATCTTACTCGGGGACGAGCAAATCTTAAGTATGGGGTATTTTGATAACGTGATTTATGACGTTAGTATAGGCATACAGTTAGATAGTTTTTCCCATTATTCATGCACGGTTTTGGCATTAGTTCACGGCGTTTACACTCATTGCATGCATAATTCTAGAATAGGCGTCTACACGAGCCTTTGTCGGTGTTATAGGTATTTCTGGGGTCTTTTGGACATTAACCGATGCATTCGAGGGTCAAGCCTCATGGTGGTACACATCCAAAGCTTTGGAGGAGCATAATTGGAGCAACAAAGGACACAAAGACCACTATTGGTGCAAGCAATTGATCAACTCATGGCTAAACGATCATAGCATGCCTCTGTTGAAGAAAATCGGACCAACTGCCAGGAAAATCGGCCGATTTAGTTCACTGGGTCGATTTTCCTGCCTTTGACAGCTTAAGCCACGTGTCCCACGATCTCTTGATCCGGCCTTGCTCTTGGTGGAGAATATAAGTGGGCCTGCAAGCTGTTGCTGAGCATCTCTCCTCTCCCACATTCTCTCATTCACAGCTCATCCATTGGAGGCAAGATTTGGAGGAGAAGAAAAACTCTCAAGGATTGAAGGAAGAAGAAGAACACCAAACATAGAGTGATAGTGAGGTTTTGAGTGATTTTTGGATTCTCAGATTGGAGAACTATTGCAAGGATTGTTAGGAAAGTTTTGAATCCTCATTTGAGAGTTTGTAAGTCTTGCTACAACTTAGATTTAGCTGAGATTTATTGATTTTACTTGCTTATCTTTCATTATCCATCTATGAGAACCATGTATGCTTGTATGATGATTTTGGATCTTGATATGCATATTATTGGCTAGTTTATTGTGATTCTGGAGTGATGGATTGATGGTTATGGCTAGGGTGATGATAGAATGGACTTATATGTTAGTTTAGGATGATTTGTATGCACGAAACCCAAACCAGGAGGAAAAATCGCCCTGATCATCAGCCAGATCGGCCGATTTAGCCAAGATCCACCCGATGTATTCTCCTGTTGCTCTTTAAATGATGTATATGTATGTTAGGGTGTTTGTTTGTTAAATCCTAGTGTTTATTAAGCCTAATTTAGCTTAGGATCACCTAATGCTATCAACCTAAGTGAGGGAAGAGATCTACCCGATGATTTCCGATCTTAGATACCTAAGATGATGAATTCTAGGTAGTAGTGAGCCTCATAAGCCGCTATTGGATCGAGTGTGCTAGGATTATTGCTTGAGACTTCCCTATTCCGAGACTTACCCGGTGAGGAGAGGGTTGCCCCTTAAGTAGTATCCGGTTTGTGTAGAATCCCCTACTTTAACCCCTTGAGACCTACCCGGTAATAGGAGTTTGATGCGGGACTAGTGAAGTGAGAGACCTACCCGGTGATTGCTTCCATTAGTGAAACACTCTTTCCCAACACCACAGCTTGTCCTTAGAATCCTTAGAACCTTGAGTCCAATGCCATAACCGGATATCTTGACCTCCAGAATCCACTTTTCTCTCTTGATCATATACTTGTGTTTTGAGTTACTTGTGTGTTTGCTAGTTTGAGTTGTTAGTTTATTTTATTGTCTTGCTTGATTTGTGATCCTTGCTTGATCACCACAAAAACCAACCAAAAATATCGAGATTTTCATTTCTTTGTTCCTTGACCTTTTCTTGGATTAGATCCACACTATCTATGACCATTGTCTGACTCGATTTCACCTTAGTCTTTGTGTTCGACCTCGGAATACTATCCCTACTACAAACGTCCCGTACACTGCGGGTTCGCTAGGAGTTAGGATAAATATAACGAGTATAAATTTAAAGCTTATTGCGTACACACATTACACATCCTGAGCGTAAGAAACAACAAACTTATGATGTTAGTGAAAACGAAAGTGCCTTACTTGTTTTCTCTCACACTCACACTTTGTTGAGATATCGCAAGCTAATTTGATGTAATTGTCTTGGATGGATTAATACTCTTGTAAAGTCAATGTCTTCGTCTCAACTAGAACTCCTTGAATGACACAAGTAGTCAACTTGGTTCGGTAATAGGTTCTTGTGTTGTGAGATAGTTAAGGAACTCCTATTGGGGATCACTTCACACAATTGACAAAATAGAAGGAATATTGCGAGTAGACACATTAGTATGATAGAAAGTATAGATACTAACTAACACATCCAAAGAAATGGACTCAAGTGTTTAGAGTATAAAAAGGCTAGAAAAGGCACATAAGAGAAAAAGAGGAGAGAATTATGTACATCGAACCTATGCAGTTGGAGAGAGAGATAGCCAGGTTTGGTTTTGATCTTGACTGGGGCAAATCTTGGTTAAAATTTGAAAATCTCGGCCGAGATTATCTCAGGTTGGGCGAGATCGATGTTTGTGGTTGGATAAGGCTTGTAACTAGGTCAAGGCTGGTATAGAACTTATTCTCTAGATATACTCTTGCACAGGGTGCACTTGAATTCTTCAGTTTATGCCTCAAAATTTCCTCGGAAAATTTACAACAGTAGCAAACCGCGGTCAAAATCTCGGCCGAGATTTGCACTATCTAGCCGAGATTGTCGATCCGATGATAAATGACGACAATCAGCAATAACCTCTTGGATATACTACTTCCTAATTGCCTTGTGGATCCTTTTTAGTTGGAGGGGCGAATATATTGTTGTTGGAAAAGATATTCGGTTAGAATTTAATGGATATGATAAGATCTTCACCTACTAGATAAGATCTCACAATAATATCTTGTAAATCTCCTTTCTCGTTGAATAAGTTGCTGGATGTTTATTAGATTTGACTCAAATCTAATAAATATTTGATCTTCAACGGGATAAATAAAAATTTACAAAACTTGGGGAATAAGTAATGTAAAGATCTTAACTTTATGCTCAAAATCTGAAGCGATGTTTTGGATTCGTCCGGGCAAGGTTTCGTTGAGGTCAATGGTTGGCTTTGTGTCTGGCTATGGCGTTTCTCTCTTCCAAAGACACAATTCAACGCACGTTGAACTCAAATAATCTCGCAAAGATAATTGCAACAAAAAAAGACTCAATTTTCAAATGACTCAAAGAAGACTCAAATAAAAATAATTTAAACTTGAGACGGACTTCAATCGACTGAGCTTTGATACCACTTTTATGCGGGGTTGAAGCCACGATTTCCTGATCTAGATTGAAAGTCCACGAACAGTCTCAGAGAAGGAATCTCGGGCGAGATTTTGGTGTTGGCCGAGATTTATGTAAGTTTGAACCAAAGAACGCTAGTTTGATGGATTTTGATAATGGAAAGATAAGAGGATGATTATATGGAATGAAATTAATAGAATATAGGAACATATGAACCAAGATATTCCCACAAAGAACCTTGACCAGCTATGTGTCAAAACCCCTTAACGAAGAGCTTACCTTAGCCCTCACTTCTTTAACCTTACACAAGCCTTCTAAATAAGTCAAGCACAAGGAGGGACTAGAATTGACCATGAGCACTAACCTTTAAAAATATTAACACATAATCACAACCTAGCAAGGACTCACAACAACTCGATCAAAGACTCTCTCTTTTAATTGAATAGGAATGAATAGAACACAAACTTGGTAAGTAAAGTAGCGAGTTCACCTAATATTGTGGAAATATTAATCAAATCAAATATAACTAATAATTTCACCCTCTAATGCTATTTATAGGTGAGATCCTCCTAAAAAGATAAAATCTATAACAAAAAAATAATCCTAAAAGATAGGATCAACAAATATCTTTAGAATGTTTTGGAGTCTTAAAGGTATTAAAAAATAAAAGTTATCTATAAATAATAAGATCACAACCGGATTTTATAGCCTTCACAAGAGCCAAATCTCGGTCAATTTGCATATATCTTGGGCGAGATTTTGGTACGCACGCCCGAGATTTCTTCTATGGAGCTTGTTCTTCGTCCTATCCACTTTCTATGCTTGTTGGATCACCTTGGGTCTTGTATGGTCCTTCCATAATAGTCAACAATGTCAATAAAGGAGACTTAGATATGAGTGAGGTCTCTTTAAGTGCATATGTTGCCAATATGCTAGCAACTTCCTCATAGATGGTATTTGCTCTTGCTCTAGAGATAGCTCCTTCCATGGTAAGACTCAAAGATTATATGGTTGTGTTATACTTCAATGTCTTGGCCCTTGTTCTAGTAGTTGGTCCTTGAGGTGGTGTTGGGGATGGTCCCTCATCAGATCTCATACACAGATCTCGGCTAGAATCTCGGGCGACACTAAGGCCGAGATTATCCACTGGGACGAGATGTCAGCTTCTCAATCCTTTTGGTCAATATCGAAATTGTGACATGAGTTGTTTCAGTAGGTTTATGGCTTCGGGACTTGACGGTTCACTCTTTTGTGACCTTCTAGGACTATTAGACCTTGACATCTACACAAACACGCAAAGTAACAACAAACTTGTGAAGTTAGTGAAAACAAAATTTCCTCACTTGTGTTTCTCTCACACTCGCACTCTTGTTGTGATATCTCAAGCTAATTTGATGCAGTTGCCTTGGATAGATTAATACTCCTGTAAAGTCGATGACTAGCTTCAACTAAAACACTGATTAGATGAATCAAGATGTTGACTTGGCTTGAAAGAAGGTTCTTGTGTTGAAAGATGGCTAAGGAACCGCTACTGGAGTTTTTTTCACATAATTGATAACAAAGTGGAAAGAAAAGCAAGTAGACTCAACTAGTATGATAGAAAGTATAGATACTAACTAACACACCCACAGAAATAGACTCAATGTGTTTAGAGTATAAACAGACAAGAAATAGGCACACAAGAGACTAAGAAGAGAGTTTTAATTGCCTTGCACTTGAGCAATTAGAGAGAGAGATTATCGAGTGGGTTTAGACCTCAACAAGGCAAATCTCAGTCTAAATCTCGGCCGAGATAATCACTGGGGGGCAGATTGATCAAAAGGGATGTGTTTAGCTATGAACTGGATCGACGGTGGTATGAAACTTATTCTCTAGATATCTTATTAAACTTTTCACCTTGAATTGCACAACTCTTGCCTTAAAACATTTCACCAAAGTTTCCGAATAGTAGCAAATCTCGGTCTATATCTCGGCATGAGATTTTCACTAGGGGGCGAGATTAACGAAAGACAAGTTTTCACGATGAAAACCGAAAGTGATGTTGGATATACTCCTCCCTTGTTACCTTGTTGATCCCTTCTCCGTTGGATCGCAACAACTGTTGCTTGACTAGCTTCACCAAAACTTTGGTTATAACTTACGATATTAAGTATGGGCTAGAACAACATAATGGAATTTTGTGTTTAGGCTTTTGTGTGGTTGCGTGGAATCCAGGTATGGACGAGATATAAGGTTGCAAAGAGAAGGATATTGTGAGATTTGGATAGATATTTTGGTTGGGTTTGAAATATATGATAAGATCTCGCCTACTAGATAAGATCGTAACAATAAGATAACATTGTTAATCTCTTTTCTCCTTCGATATAGCAACTAGATATGGATAGATTTTACTCAAATATTTATGTAAATCTCTACTGGATATGGAGAGATAACGAAGCTTGCCGGCCAAGTAATGTAATACCCGGAAATTTAATTTCCGGTAAATCCCGAGTCATCATAAACCTTATCATATTATGTGAAGAGTTAAGCACATAAAATGCTTTTGTCAACTTCTATAATTTTATGTGAGGCTTCAATCTTCTTACATAATCCTTTGTTTTATAAATTAACACATCTTATCATTTTATGTGAGGACCTTACTATATCCTATGTGACACCGGTTTCTTATCCTTTGATCATTTTTATCATTTTATGTGAGCACCTTACTCACATAAAATATACAAGTCAATCTACCTTCTTTATTCTGTAAATTGGACCCATCCAGGCCCATCTGTATCATGTATTCCGGGCCCATTATGAAGCTGAGTTTTGGTCTACGAACCCTACCATTCGGGCTTGTCAGAAATGAGGAGCCATTTGGGCCCATTAAGAAACCCTCATTCCTTCACCCTTTCACGTAACTCCAGCAAACCCTAAGGGACGCAACTCTCCTTGCTTCCCACGTGAAACCTAGGCGGCTGCCCTCCTTCTCCCTTGCATCGCCTAACCGTCGCCTTCCTCCTCCACTCCAGGCCGGCGCCGACGACGACCGCCCCTCCTGCGCGCAACCGTTCACCACCAGGGCTCGTAGCAGGCGCTCGTGTACGCAGCAGACCGGAGCCTTCTCTGATCACCGCTCCCTCCTCTCCGCCTTCTGCACACCAACGACAGCAACGCTGAGTTGCAGGCGGCCGTCCTCGCTCTCACAAGCAAACCAACCGCCGTCTGTCTCTTCTCCCCTCGCCTCCTTCGGACTCGACAGAAGACACCTCCTCCTCCCCTTTAGTCCAAGATAGCGGCGGCCTTCTATCCTTCTGTTCGTGCACAGCAGCGCCAGAGGACAGCCGCAAGGGGCGCAAGGCCACTGGGGTTGTGGCCCAGGAACGTGATGAGGGCATGGGCAGTGCCGGATCTGCGTACAACTGCTCGTCTCCCTTTCTGTCTTCTCTTACGCTCAGAACCGTCCATCTCCAGCGTCTCCAGCCTCTTCAGCGCAGCAGCCCACAGTAACAGTCAGACGTAGCAGCAACCCGCCACAGCAGTAGTCTCCCAACGCAGAAACGTCTGATGCAGTCGGTCCTAGTCTGAAGCTGCAGCCCCTGTTGACAAGCCATAGAACCAGTGCAGTCATGTAAGCCATCTAACCCTTGTAACCCTTGCTACACTACACTTCAGTCCACCTTTTCCTTGCCTAACATGTACCCGTTTCGTTTGTTAAACCTACTCAAAACAACCGTAGGAGAGCTGTACAGATTCTTGCGTTTTCCAGAATTTTCGGAAGTGTTGAGCAGTCAACTTCGGGTCCATTTTTGGGTACGCTAGACTCTTCCTTTCTGGCTGATTTTCGGATATGTTTTAGTCGATATTGTATAGTATAACATACTAAAATTTGAGAGCAATCCGAGCTACGGTTTGAGAGTTATTGTGTTCCAAAGTTGACGCCTCATGTAGTTTGTATATATGTGCTGAGTGTTGGGAAAACAGCAAGTGATGCTGTTTTGTGAGAGGGTTTTGAATACGTTTTTGATCTCCGTTGGGCTTGAATTTTGGATATGATATAGTTGACATATTGTTATAGAACATATTAAAATTTGAGAAGCATCTAGCGAGTGGTTTGGGATTTATGATTTTTCAAAGATTTAGTCATAAACAGTTTTTCTGTTGTGCTGAAATTCGGTTTTGTGAGATAGTTTTAAATAGGCTTTTGATCTCCTTTGCGGCTGAATTTTGGATATATGATAGATAAGATTTTATAGTAGAACGTATCAAAATTTGGGATAAATCCAGCGAGTAGTTTAGGAGTTATGATTTTTCAAAGTTAAGACAATGTGTTGTTTGTTAAGTGTGGTAACCAACTTTGGAAATTTTTGTAGAAGTGATGGTTGAACAGTTTTAAGAAATTCTTTCTCCTATGAATAGATAGGATATCATAGATGATCTAGGGAATTATTTCGGAATTTTTATAAGATTATTCGAATTTTATATTTGAAGCTGTAGTTGGACTTTAGTGACTTTTCGGGAAATAGAAAATGGGTAGTTTTTCTAGTTGTTACCTAAAATCATCCTAGGGAGTAGAATATGGTTAGTTAGCCTCCAATTATATTTTAAGTACATATTCCGAGTTTTTGGAAGTTCCGGAGCCAAGGGAAAAATAGTCATTTTACCATAAATTGGTATTGTGTTAAATTCTGTTCTAATAGGATCTATTGCCTTAGAAGTCTTAGACTTCTAATTACCTAGAAAGTGTGCTGACACAATTGCCTCCTTTGACAGGCAACCGAGTTATACGGTTACAGATTGAGTTGTGATTAAGAGAGACGAGATCTGATTCAAGTAAGTCCACGGACTTACTTAGCTGGCTTTCTTGTATGAGTGTAATGTGTATGAGTGGTGTTTGCTAGTTATGCTAAACAACGAAACCGGATTAGGCCGACTTTATTATTTACGTAATTGACTCAAGTGTATGATAACGGGTCGTGACATCATCTGCCTAGCTCTTGCGAGAGTCTAGGAAGTTCCCTGCGACCAGCCCAGTACGGTAGACGGTCAGATGCATTAGTACCATTCCGCGTTGGTAAACGGGGACAGGGGCGAGGTTTGGGAATCCCTCGTGTCACAAAATAAGTATCATTAGTAATAACGTATCACCTAATTAAAGATAATAAAAGGATTGAGTGTTGCATGTTGATTGTGTATGTTTTGTGTTTGTGCTTTTACCTTTATACTTATGCATAGAATGTTAGCTAACGGTTTTATACCGCTTGTAGATGTCTTGCAGGTTAAAACAGTTGTAGAGAGATCCGAAGGGAATGGTCAGCCGGGTCCACGTACTTATTTAGTTGGGGACGGGATGTCTTTTGTTCTTCTTATGTGTCGTTTTGGCACCTTTGCTTTGTCAAGCTGATACATATTCTTCATGTATATATATTGTTTAAAGTTTTCAAATGATTTAAATACTTTTGTGTCTTGTTGTAAGATCCAAGTTAAATTGTTGTCAAACTAAGGTCGGGACCCATTGTGAAGTCCTAACCAGTAGCTCCCCGAGTTCTCAGAATTTGGGGTGTTACAATGTGGTATCAGAGGTCTGGGTTGGCAACAATGGCACTTGAAATCTTCTGAAAGACCGATTGTATAAAATAACTAGAACCCGAAAGGGGTCTAAAATTTTCAAAACGGATTTATGTTTTCACGCACGCGCATAGTCGGGTTGTTGGGTTAGTAGTACGTTGGACCACCATCGCTCTCCGTGGATCTCTACAACTTGGATCGATATGAGTTAGCATATGGACTTATTATGATGAGTATTAATGTATGTTATATATATGTGTATGTGTAGTTTGTTAGTATCCTAAAGGATATATTATATCCTTTAGTTGTGATATCATGAAGCGATTATCGCCTCATGATAAATCGGTAGCAGACTTGAAGAGCTTCCAACACGAGACAAAGGACTCGGACCTTGGATCAAGCAGTATTATACTCGGGTGGGCGTCCTAGTAACCCTTGTTAACAATCCAGACTTGAAGAGTTAGATGGGTGATATGTAAGGACTTTGTTGTGAACCTCGTTAACAAATTTTTATATTTATATCTTACTTTTAGAGACAATCACTCTAAATTATTTTTTGTATGAGTTTTATTCTTTAAATCTGTTAGATATTACGTTTACACTCACTAATACACTCAATAATCTGATAACTTACCACAAATCACCAACACGTCCCAATGGATAGAGATAATTTATATCCGGTGGAAGTATTCACATTAAGTGGTAATATTTTTGTAAGAACCATAACTTTAGGAAAAGAAAGTGATTAAAAAAATTTAATAATATTTAATAGGCGGTTGAATGTGCGGAATTGCCGAAAAGCACTTTTTGACAAGTCAAGTTGATCCAACATATTTTGGTATTTAACGCAATGTGGACATAAGACTTTGGTGGCTAATTGATACACAAATGTAGTCCAGCCAGATAGAATTAGAAAAAATGGGGTGAATCCGCGTTGCAAAATTCTTTTGTTTTCTACCTATTTGAAGCTCCTTTGATAAAACTTTTATGATTAAAATATTTTATATTCATTCTCGTCACAGATAAGTTAACAAACAAGGTATAAAATGACAAATTTATGAATCAGCGATTATATCACTTTTTATTCCTAAATTTTACATTTTTTATGAATATCCATCACGAACTTGTATCTAGAATTTAACTTCTTTTTTTTTAATTAAAAAAATATATGTATTTCAGCCATATTTTTTAATTGGTATAAGTTTAAAAATTAATCAGGTCAGATCATTTACCGGCGTATTAACGACACCTGATTAAAGGTATGGGTATTATCCATACTCTCATACCCGATGTTTGGTATTTTACGATATCGGTATGAAATTGATACCTTGATATATGAGTTTCCCCAATTTGATATACCGATATTTGTGAAGGTATCGGGAGAAACCAAGTGCTTCTTTCCTTCTGTCTCTACATTTTTCAACTTCTGTTCTTTTCGTCCTCCTCACACAAGGGCAGCTCTTCCTTCTTTCTCTTCTCACGCCTATTGTCGCCACCAACCGGGATAGCCACCGCCGACCGCCTACTACTGTCGTCAACCGGAGCAAGGATCCGTCAACGCCTTGTGTTGTTGATGCCCTACTCAGTCGCCTCCGTTCGTCCCTCTTCCGACCACCTCCGACCTGCTGCAGTTGCGGAATCCGCTGGTGGTTCATCCATCGAAATTTCTAGAGTTTTGAAAATCTCTTTTTCTTTCTCTTCTTCAAACACATCTTGATACAAAACAAGAATATCAAATATCAATTTGATACTCATATCATAATATCAATATCTGATACACATACTTGATATCTTTAATCAAGATATCAATATCAAACAACCCTAAAATATTTTTGGGAGGAAAAGGAAAGAGTATGATATTATTTAAAACTTAACTTCTACAATCTACTGTCGACTATATAATATTAAAGTATAAGAGAATAAGGCCACATGGCACTCCCGTATTAAAACACGTCATTTTTTGGCGCATCACATTCTCACATTAACCCACCTCAAACTTTGCCACGTGTTTTGATCGCGCCATCTCATTTTTCTCATATTTTATATTTTATTTTCCGATTTGGTATAAACTTATTGTTATTTAAAAAGGAAATTAACTAAATAAACATAATCTCATATTATTTTATAGCAATTATGATTATGTAAACTTTTATATTATTGTTTGTCCTAAACTTTTATAAAAATTTGTGACATAACTTTGAAAATTATATTATAAATTAAAATTTTTATGTTCGTAAATCTATTTTAAATAAGAAATTGTGACTAGTCCATACCAAAAAGGTAAATTAGAGAACATTTTTACATACTTAAAATAATATTTTTTTATATGTTTACATGGGTAAAATTGAATTGTAATTATACACATACGTCTATTCATGTAATTAACTTATTATGGCTGAATTTGCAATGTGGACCTTTTACAATGTAGAGTTTAGATTTAGGATCTCTCATCATTTCATTTAGAAAATGGGCTCCTATTGTAGAAAAAATCAGAAAAGTAAGGGACATAGGTTTCATTTGATTTGATGGGTGACATGTAGAAAAAAACAGAAAATAGTTCAATCAATTCAGTCAGCCCATCTTTTTTTGTCCCTTCTTCTTCCCTCCTTTCAAACCTAAATTTATTTTTGGATATCCATATGCAGCTCATTTCTTCTTCCCATTGAAACGCAGAAATCTGGACTGCTTGTTGAGCTTCTTCTTCACCGGAATGTATTTGTGGGTAAGCAGTGTTTGTTCCTATTTTTGGGTAAGCAGTGTTTGTTCCTATTTCTGGGTAATCTCAAACTTCTTGGGTAATGTATTTGTGGGTAATCTGAAACTTCTCATCTCTTCTTTTTGTGAATCTAAAACACTGAAACTTCCTGTGCTATTTGTGGGTAAGCAATGTTTGTTTACATTTTCTATTTGTGGGTAAGCAGTGTTTGTTTGTATCCATGGATAATCTCCAACTTCTCATCTTCCTGGGTAATGTATTTCGGGGTAATCTAAAACAGTCAAACTTCCTGGGTAATGTCAAACTTCTTGGGTAATCTATTTCTGGGTAATCTCAAAATTCCTAGGTGATGTATTCCTGATAATCTATTTGTGGGTAAGCAGTGTTTTTTTTTCCCCAAAAAATTAACATCAAATCATTTCAAAAAAAAAAAAAGCCTGCACCCCTCTCTTTTCAATTCAATGTCTACAGTAGCCTAATTTATACTTTTCAGACATATTTTATGTAGTAAATTTATTAGAGGCCCGTTTCACAAGATGAAAAATTTTGGGGTCCTATTTCTCTCATTATTTCACTTATTATACATGAATGCGATTTTGATGAAACGATATTGTATTGAAACCGTAATTTTTTCATAACTTATATCCTCTTAAAAAATTAATTTGCATGTATATAATAAATTATTTCTGATAAATAATAAATATTATGGAAGAAATTTTTTTTAAAATGTTTTCATGTATTTTCTTTTGCTCCTCTGTAAAGTCATCTTAATAAATAATTTATTTTCTTTATCTTAATTTTACGTATAACTGAGTTTCAATGTTAATACTTTTTGACAAATTACATCAATACTCATCAAGTTTTATTGAAATTATTTTTATAATTTAATATTATAATGGATATTTACTTTCATCGATTATTATATTGTAAAATTTATAAATTTATAGTTGTAACCCAATGTTGGTATTTAGCGCAATGTGGACATAAGACTTTGTATCCTAAATGCAATCCAGCCAGATAGAATTAGAATGCAAATTTCTTTTTTTTTTTTATGGAAAGTGGTTAGAAAAAGACTATCTGATAGTTCATCCTAAATTATTTTTGTGGATTCAGGGTCGTCAAAAAAGGGTGTGTTGGGGTTCGAAATTTTCAAATGGGTCAATCGGTCAGAAACATAGTTGATTTCTCTAAATATATGCCTGACCTAGACTTTCTAAAAGAAGCGAAGATCTAGTCTGAAGTCGGATATGATCATCTCGATCTCTCACGGAAAGCTCCAAAGTCCTTGGAGTGTCTTGATAACACGTAAGGTATCCCCTCAATTTCAATCTTTTTAATATTTAGCTTTATTGTTTTATTTACTCCAGCTTTCAGCGCGAAAACTTCTACTTTAACTACCGAGTTAAAGTTATTTTTCGTAGCGCCCAAGCTAATAACATCACTCCTGTGATTTCGTATAACAAAATCAATGGATGTTATTCCCGAATCGAGTTTTGATCTATCAGTAGTAAATTTGTGGAACTCATGTTTTGATTTATCCCATTTAATAGTATGTGTCTTTCTTATGTTGGATAAATTGTTCTTTTGAATATATTTAAAATCGTAGGCATCCCAATTCCGAACTTGATTTTTAATGAAATTTAGGATGTTGTGATCCGATCCGATTGCATCATTGTTAAATATGATTTTATTCTGAAGAATCAAATACTCCACCATAATGAAGAAAGACGTGAAAAATTAGTCATATCAATTTTGTTTTTTATTTCTAGTAAGAGTTCATGTGGTCTTTTATTTTCCGTATTAATGGTATTGAGATTGATGTTGATAGTTAGTCAAATTTTGTGGTTATATTTTTACTAAAGGGACAATCACTAAGAAGATGTACAAAATCTTCAAGTTGATGATTACAAAATTCGCAATTAGTAGAAACAACGATTCTTCTTTCGATAAGTTTTACTTTAGTTGGGATACCGTTTCTTGAGATTGTCCATATGAAGTTTTTAATTTTTAGTTGGGATATCGTTTCTTGAGATTGTTCATGTGAAGTTTTTAATTTTTAGTTGGGTGTATAATTTCCAAATTCAATTGCAAGAACGGTCAGGAAGTCATCCAGACTCCTTCTCTATCATACTCGAGGCTGATTTTGTGGAGAATTAGCCGTTCGAGCTGCTTCACTAGTATAACTTGTCTTGTATTTCATTTGTTGGTATTATTGTTTCAATAATTCTTTGCCTAATTGTTAGGTTGATAAGGTTTTGTAGCTCATTTTCAATTTTAGAGGTGTCTCATTCATTAGATTTGATGAAGTGGTTGATTTTAATCTTAGTATTGATTAGATTAGTACTAATTTAATAGGAGTCTTTGTTACCCAGTTATCCTGCCAAAAATTAATGTTTTTCACATTGTCTACCTGCCAAATAATTCCATTTTTAAATTCGGATTTGAGTTTATAAAGTTTTTTTATTGTCACAACGCTTGTCCTTTTAGATGATATTGTAGTATATTTATATTTCTCAAAATTAACAATTTTACATACTTACAATAATATTTTTATATGTTAACATCTTAGCTTCCTTAACGTGGACTTTGATTATATCCCATAAAATGGATAAGATTGAACTGTATAATTACGTCTATTCATGTAAAATGTAAATTATTTATTATTCATGAATGAGATTTTGGTAAAACGACATTATTTTAAAACCATAATTTTTTTCATAATTTATAATCTCTTAAAAATTAATTTACATGTATATAATAAATTATTTTTAAGAAGTAATAAATTTCATAGAAGAAAATTTTGTAAAACTATTTTCATGTATTTTCAATTGCTACTTTGTAAAACCATATTAATAAGTAATTTATTTATTTTATCCTAACTCTAGCGACCGAGTTTCATTTTTAATGTTTTTGAAAAATTACATGAATGCTCATCAATTTTTATTAAGATTATATTTTTTATAATTTAATATCATAATGAATATTTTCTTTCATCGATTATTATATTATAAAATTTATAAATTTATAGTTGTAAACGAAATATTTTTTATGATAATGTAAAAATTATAATTATAATTTTAAGCAATTTCGTGTAAAATACGGTACTAATCTAGGATTAGAGAAAACAAATACCTATACAAAATTGGTACCCACTTTACACCAACAATTGTCGCATTTGTGTACGTAATTTACACACATTTTTCAGTGGTGGAATTTGACACACCCATTCATGCTTTCGTTTTCTACTTTTCTTTTATAAAGCAATTTCTCGGATTTATGTGTTAAGTTTGAATATCACGCGTATATATTTTTAATATTAATACGTACACGATTTCGGTCATACAACTTTAATAAAAATGAATATAAATTATTCCAAGTGACTGGACAACCATAATTAGGTAGGTATTGAATACGAATACTGCATCAAATACTGAATTATGATGATATACCCATACTCAATTAATGGAATAATATTGAGTATAATTGTATAAAACTCCCAAGTCTCCATCGTAATGTCATGATCAACAACTGTAATTATGATGACTCTACAATATGGAATCCACTGAATCTCCCATCAAAAAAATTAAAAAAAATCAAAGTGCAGCAGCTAGAGCCTAGAGTAGAGAGAGGATAGAACCTTCTCTGTCTGTCTGGTTATAAATAGCCTCCGCCATTACAGACCTTCCTCCTCACACTTCAAATTCAGACCAAAAAAAATGACTTACCAATTGACAACTCCGATCTTGCTTCTTTTCTTCTTCATCTCTTCTTCTCCACTTGAATTTGCAGAGAGCCGTTTAACTCTGAGGCTTCTCTCCGAATCTTTTCGCGCTGATACCGACCGGAGATCATCCCACAGTCGCTCCAAAGGCTCCGGCAGCAGCAGCGGCGGTGGAAATGTCACCAACTGGGCTGTGCTAGTTGCGGGCTCCAACGGCTATATGAATTACAGGCACCAGGTACTTAATTAGCTGCTTGATTAGGATTACGTGAGTAATTCCAAATCTAAATAAAAGATTACGTAAGTAATTAGTGTTTGATTAGTGATCGATAATCTTATTAACTTTATTATGTTGGTTGTTTTAATTTGAGTTGTTATATAGGCTTTTCGATTCAGTTAGTTGGATGTGATGTTTGATTGTCTGTGCCTAGCTAACTACCCAGCTTGCATGATTTATTACGTGTTTCGGTATTTCTTCACCCAACGTAATCTCAACCATATAAATTTAATTTATGCTTTCAAACATATCTCTATATATTGTTTCTTTCGACTTTCATAAATATTTCTTTTTTTTTTTCAGGAAATACTTATTATATTTTGTATTTATAGTTAATTTGTTTGTATCTACGAACTACGATTGAGTGTGGTAGAAAAATTAATTATTTAATAATTGAGTGTGCGTTTCGACTATTAAAAGTTGATGATAATCCTAATCACTTTTATTTTTGGAATTATTATCTTATTGGTCGTCTTGACCATTACATAAAGTTTAAACACTATTATTATTATTGTAGTTTAAAGGTGACAATAATGATTCTAAACATAGTGAATCTTCATCATTTTACGTAATTGTGTTTGTATGATATTGGTGGAAGCGGGTCCATTCTTTATTATATGATTGATTCAACTATGATTGAGATTGATGAGAAACATCACTAACTCTTTAATTTGCTTCCTCATCGATGATTGATCGAGATCGTTTGATTAAAAACTCAGTAAAACTAATGAATGAGAACTTGCATGCAGGCTGATATTTGTCATGCATACCAAATATTGAAGAAAGGAGGATTAAAGGATGAAAACATCATCGTATTGATGTACGATGACATAGCCGATAATGAAGAAAATCCTAGGAAGGGTGTCATCATCAATAACCCCAAGGGTTCCAATGTCTACAAAGGTGTTCCTAAGGTATATATCATTCACGTCCGTCAACACTCTCTCACTAACACTAACTGACGCAAATATTCACTCATTTATCATAATTTTTCTTCTCAAAATTAAATTAACGATCATTTTCTACGACAATTACTTTCCATAAAACAATATGATAGATCTATTAATTTATGAAAATTTGTTCCTTTCTTCACAATTAAACTTTTGTTCTTCCTTTTTTTTTAATCTTTCTTACCTTCTACAAACCCTTAAAAAGTTATACTCCCTCCGTTTCTCAATACTTGTCATTTGAACTATAAAATTTTGTTTCATAATATTTGACATTATAAGTCTTATTAATACTCAAACTTTCTATAAATATAATTCTAACTACCTTTTCATTTATTATTTGTATTTTCAAAACAATATTCATCTTTTCCCATACAACTTTCTACATTTTATCATTATTTTTATATAATTTTTTAAAATTATTAAGCATCATTAAATATTATAATTTCTACTTTTAGATTTCTTAATATGTGTGTTTTTTACCCTAATGACATATATTGAGAAACGGAGGGAGTACTATTTATGTTTTATTGTTTTGTTGATTACAATTTACCTTCATCAATGTATTTTAAATATATTTTTTCATTATCAGTGACAAAATTAAATGGGCCACTGAAATGCAGTGGACGGCCTTGATATCATTAACCATTAATAAAAGGTTATTTATCATTAATAATATAATCTTAGTGGTCTTTAATAGCGCTAGTAATAGCCACTGACTAACCTAAAGTTGTGGATAAGTTATGAATATCAATCAATCCATAATATCATAATAAATAGTAATTAGTGGATGATTGATGGGGGAGTGATCGGGTGTGCAGGACTACACTGGAGAAGAAGTAACAGCACAAAATCTGATAGCTGTAATATTGGGTGAGAAAAGCAGTGTGAAAGGAGGCAGCGGGAAAGTATTAAACAGTGGTCCTAATGACCACATCTTCATATACTACTCCGACCACGGCAGCCCTGGCGTTCTATGTAAGTCCAATTACATATTAATTTGTATTTTAATCCATTACTAATTAATGATTATGACATGAACACTTCAATGATTGGCAGCCATGCCAGTTGGCGACGATCTCTATGCCAAGGATCTGGTGAGCGCCTTGAAGAAGAAGCATGCTGCCGGGACTTACAGTCGCATGGTGATATACGTGGAGGCCTGTGAGGCGGGGAGCATGTTCGACGGACTGTTACCGGCGGGAATGAATATATACGTGACGACGGCGTCGAACCCTACTGAAAGCAGCTACGCGACGTACTGTCCAGACAGTGATACAACGGTTCCTAAAGAATATGAAACATGTTTGGGTGATCTCTACAGTGTTGCCTGGATGGAAGATAGGTACGTATATACCACTTCAGTTTGTTCTTCTGTCAATTTCAGTTTCACCTAAACTTTGTTATATGTCTTTACGACAGTGACCAGCAGAACCCACAAAGTGAGACTCTAGAGAAACAGTATCAAGTGGTATTGCACTTTCACACTCTTATCTAACAACCGATTCCATTGTCTTAAAATAACCGAACTCGTAAACGCAGTGCGATAGAATTCACAAACGTAAAACAGATCCGGAACTCGTAACTGTTACGGTTACGGGTTCCGGATCCATCACGATTTTCTTCGTGAATTCTAATGATAAATTTTTCACTGATCCGGAACCGGTAACCGTCACTTTTTTTTAAATTCTAAAAAATCTGACACTGACACGGGTCCAAAATAGGTGTCCGTATCAGCCATCAGAAAATAAAAGAAAAATGTTTAAATAAGATAAGATATACCATCGTTAGTAATAAGATAAGATTTACATAATATAGGTGAAGAAGCGGACAATCAGCGCAACGGAGGGGTCTCATGTGATGCAGTACGGGCAGACGGCGTTCAGCACCGACATCCTCGGCCTATATATCGGAGCAACATCCTCCGGAAAATACATCTCCCAAGGGTCTATAGATGCGAGTCCAGAGCGGCTCGTGGCCGTCAACCAGCGCGACGCTGACATAGTCTACCTACAAACCAAGGCAAGAAGAGCGCCGGAAGGATCCAAGAAGAAGGCTGAAGCTGAACGGGATCTGGACGAAGCGCTAGCCCACAGGAAGCATGTTGATGAAAGCGTAGCTGCAATAGGCCGGAATCTATTTGGTGTGAAAGACGGAGGCGTTGTTCTGAAGACGGTGCGACCGGCGGGACATCCGCTGGTTGATGATTGGGATTGTCTGAAATCAGTGGTAGCGACTTACAAGGAATATTGTGGGTCGTTGGCTAGTTACGGGATGAAGTACATGCGAGCCTTTGCTAACATCTGTAATGCTGGAGTTGGTAAGGATCGTATGGCTCAGGCCTCGTCTCAAGCTTGCAAGAAATGAAGCGTATATGTACCAGCATAAGCTCATGCAACCAAGTGTGTAGCAACTCCATAGCAATTTAAGTAGATTTTCAAGTATGTCGACTCCCAAACGATGTAAGATTAGTGTAAAATGGTGATAATGTTGCAATCGATTTGGGGTTTGTAATTTTAAAATGTTTACCTTGTATACTAGAAATGAAAGGAAAAGAATACTACAATAATTTAAGGAGCTACGACTTACTGTATCACCTCTTAATATAAAATCTTAAATAACCGGCCAAAATGCTTCGTCAATGTTCACCATATTTTGCTGGGCCTCCACGTACCATTGAATGGACCAAGAAAGTAAAAGGGTTGTGGAGAAGCCCGATCCAACCAAGTAAAAGATCATCGCAGTCGACTGTTTAAAAGGTTATGGAAACAGACATTAAAAAAAGGAAGGAAGGTGTAAGACCAAGTTCTTAGGAACGTTTGTTCTCATGCCAACGGTTATAATAAGATAATAAATTTAAATGGACCATGGACTGAGCAAGACGAGCTTTTTTTGGGCCGAAGGTTCAAGAAGAATTGTGGCGAGCGAGGTCTTGTGAAGCAAAACAATAAAAGTATATTGAAAATCTAACTGCAAGTTCTGTGCAACAAAACCACAACCGTTCTCTCTTCTCTCTATTCACTGATTAACTCGTCGAAAATCATAACAACAACCATGCACGTGCAAAAACTTTCCAGGAGGTCACCCATCCTGAAACTGCTCCCGCACGATCACACTTAACTCCAGAGTTCTTTATCTTCACTCGACCAGTGGAAAAGAAGAATCTTGTTGACATGGGTAGCAACCCATCCATATAAGTTAACCATAAATCCCATTCAAATGATGCGGGATGATAATTTACGGGGTGTTATAGAAGGAAGTTAAGATGTAAATAGGGTTCAGTTTCTGATTAAATTTCATGGGTTTACATACAGATTGAAAGAGTTGGTTCAATGGGTTTAATACAAATCTTCTTGATTCTTAAATGATGTTAACCGATAGTATGGAGGAAGAAGATAGAAATAAAAGTGTCTGTGTTTTGTGATGTTTAGATCAATTATTACATCGAGTATTTATAACATAACAGTTAACAAACTACTAACAACCTTGCTTCGCTAGCTTAGGGTAGTTACAACTTTCTCTTATTTACATGAATTACCCTCTTATTTCTATTTTTCATGCATATATTCTCTATACCCCCTCAGGCTAAACTTGGAGTGGCAAGACCAAGTTTGCCAGTAAGGAAGGTGTGTTGTTGTTCACCAAGGATTTGGTGAAAAATCTACCGGTTAAAGAGATGAACGAATGGCATGTAGAAATGAATCCCTTTTGGACTTCATTACAAAGATAATGACAGTCCATACGCAAGTGTTTAGTTCTTTCGTGAAATACTAGATTTGTAGCAAGATGTTTAACTACTTAATTATCACAATGCATTGGTATGGGAAGAGGGGCATGAATCTGTAGATCCTTCAATAGGCCTTCAATCCAGATTATTTCACTAGTTGTATAGGACATAACACGATATTCACTTTCTGCAAATGACTTGTAAATTATTTTATGTTCCTGCTTTTCCAAGAGATGAGAAAAGAGCCTAGAAACACAAAATATCCTGTAAATGATCGACATGTATAAGCACAAGATCCTCAATTAACATCACTATATGCAATTAGTGAAAAAGAAGGATTGGATGCATAGACAAGTCCAAGGTTGACTGAACCTTTTTGAGGTAACGAAGAAGATGTAGTGTTGCTTGCCCAAATGAACGGGCAAGGTAGAAAGCCTTTAGGAGATTGTACCCAAATATGACTTTAGACTTCGTTTTTACTGCTCAAAGAAAGGAGAGTCTTGGCTTTGGCTTGAACGCCCTTTGGAGAAGAGAACAGTTGATTAAATTGATGGAATCCATGAAGTAGGCAAGGGGAGGCTAAAAATTGGCCGAGTTGTTGAACTGAATAAGTTATGTTTGACCTAGTAAGAGTGAGGTACAAAAGACGACCAACAAGGCGTCTATATAGCTCGGGATGTGGAAAAGCTTCACCACACGCAAGAGTGAATTTGGTATTTCTTTGCATAGGAAAGGAAGAAGGCTTGCACTCAAGCATCTGGTTGTCAAATAAAATGTCAAGAGTTATTTGCGTTGATTAAGCAAGATCCCATCTTTCTTCTTGGCGATTTCCATCCCAATTAAAAAAACGAGCATCTCCCAAGTAGAGATGATCATCCCCGGGTCGTCCCGTCCGGCCCTGTCCGTCCGCCCGGAAAAACGGGAGGATATGGAAACACCAAAAAGCCCGAACGGGCTGCTCGGCCTGGCCCGGACGGACAAACGGGCCGGATCTGGGCATAGCCCAAATCCCGGTCGGGCTACTTGTCCGGCCCGGATCATGAAGTTATTTTTTTTTAATTAACTTTTAGTCTTTTATACATGTAAGTGATGTAACTTGAAATAGTGAAAATAAACAAATAGCCCATTATGAACTAGCTTACCTCCTCTAAATAAAAAAAAAAAAAAAAACCTAAGCAGCTCAACACAACAGCTTTGGCGACAAGCAGAGCCGCAAAAACACTCTCCTCTGATGAAACCAACCTTCTCTGAATCTTGATCGCGGGCATTGAATCTTGATCGAGGCTTTCGTGATCGAGTCCTCTAAATCGGCAGGCTCTTTAATCATCTCCTCTCCTCTCTGAATCGAGAGCTTCAGAGATCGGTAGCTCTCGAGTCTCGAAAATCTCCTCGGCCTTCTCCTCCCGCATCGGTAACTCTCTAAACTAACCCTAGGTCGTGGATCTCACTGATTCGCCTCTCCTCAACCGTGGATTTGCTATCTAAAGCGTGAAATTTCCAACTCTCTTCTAGATATCTCGTCTTCAAACTCTCCCCTACATATCTCGTCTTCAAGCTCTCCTCATAATCGTCCTCTGAATCGTGAATCCTCAAATATTACTTTTAATGTCCTTTGTTGTTAGTCTTGTTGCTAATTTGTGCATTGGGCTTTGTCAAGTGTAAATCCTCCTCTGTTTTATTCTGTTTTGTTTTCAATATGTTAATTTACCTTTTTCATTTATAAATAAATGTGTATTTTAAGCATTTTTAATAAGGCAAAAATAGATCCGAGTACCCGGCGAGCAACCCGACTCGGCATGACTGACGGGTACGGACAAGCCTTAAAGCTCGGGATTCGGGCTTAGCCCGGATCGGCCCGGACATTCGGATAAAAAATTAGAAAAAGCCCGGTCCAGATCCGGCCTGAACCCTGGTAGTATCAGCCCTACTCCCAAGTCTTTATTGTGAATGTAGAATATAAAGCAGTCTTCAAGTGAGTGATCTCACTAGGAATATCATTTGTGAGGAGCATGTCATCAACATAGAAGAGAGAAGTAGTGATGCCTCTTGTCTTTACTAAGTATAACCAAGTAGAATGAGGAGTTTAGTTAACTCAACACTCCATTGTCGACTAGCCTGTTTGAGACCATATAAGGATCGTTTGAGTCGACATACTTGCCCTCGCATGGCTTTAGTATATCTCTGGGGTGGATGCATACTTCTTCCTCCAAGTAACCATGTAAAAATGCATTGTTTACATCAAGTTGATGTAAAGGCCATGACTTGATAGCGGCTAAGGCAAGTAAGGTTCTAACAGTGGTGAATTTAGCAACGGGTGAAAAAGTATTCTTCTAATCTTTGTCTTTGATTTGGTTGCATCCCTTTTCCACTACTCTAGTCTTGCAAAGTTTTATCGACCCATCAGGGAGGTTCAACTATAGACAAGACATTGCATAATAAGGATTGTTGGTAGTATGAAGGGATATCATAAAGGGTAATGTGAAGGAGAAATAAATTAGGGAATGTGTGATATTGTAAATATAGTCACAAAGTCTTATAGGTTGATGAATGGTTCCCATGGGTCGAGTTGGAATAATGGGGTTAGTTGGTGAATCATGAGAAGACGATGAAGAATTTGTGGTGAAAGGTATATGTATAGGAGTGTCAAAAGAGCGGTTGTTGTTATTGGTAGGAGGATAAGGTTGGTTTATTGGTTAAGAATGAATGGGATCATGGTCTGGGATAGGTGAAACTAATGGTAAGGCAGAGACTGAAGATGGTAGATTAGAAATGGATGAAGATTTTTTCGTAAGGAAAGGTGGTTTCAACAAAGGTGGCATGCCTGGAACAAACACTTTCTGCGTGTCTAGATGAAGGAGTTTATATCCTTTCTGGCTAGTTGGATAACCAAGAAGATTGCAAGGTTTGCTACTGCTTCAAATTTGTCTTTGAATGGAAGAAGGGAATATCATAGTCATCCAATAACTCAAAGATGATCATCCGATGCTAGCTTGTTTTGTAGAACTTTAAAGGGAATCTGCCATTGCAAAACAGATGAAGGCATGATACTAATGAGAAAAGTTGCAATTAATATGCATTCTCCCCAAAATTGAATTGGAAGATTAGCATGAAGTTGAAGTGCTCGAGTAAGCTCCACTAGATGTCTATGTTTTTTTTACCCTTGCATTATGTTGTGGACTTGTGGGACAAAGGCTATAGACTTGTGGTGTAGTATCCTTTTGTCAAGGAATAATAGTTGCAACCTCTTTTGAAGAAATTCCACCCTATTGTATGTTCGCAAAATCTGAACTGAAGAATGAAATTGATTTTGCACATAATCAAGGAAGATGGTGATGATAGAAAGAACGTGTTGTTTATCTGCCATAAAATAAGTCCAAGTACACCTTGTATGATCATCAACCAATGTTAGAAAATGTTTAGCACCACAAAGTGAGGGAGTATGATAAGGTTCCCATATGTCCATGTGAATTAATGCAAAAGGTTTCTTAGCGTATGAAACACTAGGAGAGAAAGGTAAACGATGTTTTTAGCTAGAATGCACGTATCACAATGAATGTCAACATTGTGAGGAATATTACAACTAGATAAGTGTTGTAGTTTGGATAGAGATGTATGGCCTAATCTCCCATGAAAGATATTTGCATTCTTATTGGTAATAGAAAACATAGAATGGATATGAGCAAGTGCATGCTTAGTAGAGACTGGAGTAAAAGTGAACTTGTAAATATCGCCTTCTTTGTGACCTGAAGTTATGCTTGTAATATTGGTAGGGTCCTGAAACGTACAAACAGATGACTTAAAATGAACTTCAATACCAGTATTGTGAATAAACTTGGGAACTGTTTATAGATCGTGCTTAAAATCAAACATGTATAACACTTTTGACAAACTCAAAGAAGGAGATAGAGTAATGTTGCCATTGTGAGTAACTTCTTTGACTGAACCATTTTGCATGCCAACAAGAATAGGTGAACCATTGGTTCTACATCAAAGAATAAAGCTCGACAATAGCAGATGTGGTTTATAACTCCAAAGTCAATAATCCAAGTATGACCATTATTCTTGGTAGTAGATGAAGAGGCATGTAGATTACCTACAAATTTGGTGGAACTTGAAGGAGAAATAAGAGAAGACTGGTTATGATTCTGTATTAATTTCATGACTTCTTGAATAATTAAATTCACAAGAGATGGATCGTTGGCATATCCAAAAGAAAAATCAAGAGGACAATTTTAATAAGAGAATCTTGGACATTTGCAGCAAGATGTCTTGATTTTGTAGAATTCGATACATTGTCAGCCACTTTCCCTTTGGTACCTTTATACCACTCAAAAATTCCTATGAGTTTGAAACAAGCCTCCTTTAGGTGGCCTTTCTCCTTGTAATATGTGCATAGCATGTCCAACTTTTCCTTTCGATAATCCCTCCTACTTCCTCTTGCTTGTCGTAAAGGAAATGATCGATCGACAACAAGTGAATCATGTGTCATTGTAGTAGGAATGGAAGAACCGGTGATCTCCTTCTTTTTTTCAACTTGTAAAATCATATGATATGCTCGACTTATAGTCGACAAAGAATCAAGAGCTAGGATGTCATATCTAATATGATCAAACTAATCTCGAAGTCCCATTAGAAACTGTAGAATTTGAGCATTAGCTTCCCTTTCATATAATTGCTTAAGAATTTCACATTGACAATGGATAATACCTTTGCAAGTGCATGAAGGCATGACATAAAAAAATTGTAGTTCATCCCATAGTTTCTTAATCTTGCTGAAATAAACAACACTAAGATTTTCTTGTTTCAGATTAGCCAGATATTTGTGGAATTGATATACTAAGGGTGCATTAGAGACTTCAAATCCATCAAGTAATTCATCACATAGGTCTTTAGAAGATTCAACATATGAAAAATCCTCTGCTATATCTCGATTAATTGAATGAACTAACCAACATCGAATCATGTAATCTACTCTTATCCATCTTCTTATCTTATCATCATCAGATTTAGGTTTCTCGATAATTCCATCTATAAATCCCAGTTTTAATATTGCTCCCGAGGCCATATGAATGTTTCTTTTTCAATAAATAAAATTAGATCCATCAAAGAGAATGGATACAAGCTGCATACCAAGATTATCCGAATTGGAGAGGTAGAGTGGATCGTTTGAGTTGGCTCCATTGAACCTTTCTGTCATGATTTGATTTTGATTTGAATTTAGATTCCAATTGTTGTCTTATGGTGTCATAGCTAGTTACAAATATGTGTTGCAGCAGAAAGTAAGCGAAAGTTAGATTTGTGAATCTTAATTTGATCTGGAGTGATGAGATTTTTGTGGACCTGATACCATGTTAACAGATAGTATGGAGGAAGAAGATAGAAATGAAAGTGTATGTATTTTGTGATGTTTAGATCAATCTGTTACATCGAGTATTTATACCCATAACAACTAATAAACTTCTAACAGCATTGCTTAGCTAGCTTTGGGTAGTTACAACTTTCTCTTATTTACATGATACCCTCTTATTTCTACTATTTCATGCATATATTCTCTATAAATGATACTGCTCTACGAGGGTTTTTTATATTTTCATTTTCCTTGTCGCATGATATTTTTTCTTCTCTACATTTTGTTTTGTTTCTTCATTGATTGCAAGTTTTCCCTCTCACTAAGTAAATTATAATAAGATTTGATACGCCCTTGGATATTGTTGTCATTGTGCCTCCGTCTAAGTTAACTTGTCAAGCGGCTCGCCCTTGTCTTCGCTCCATCATGGATTTGCATTTGTATTGGACCGATGGTTGAGGCATGCCCGTTATGCCGAAACACATCTTTAGTTAGCATTATTTCCTTCATTTGCTTATGTAATAGTAGAAGGGGTATTCTTGTGGAATATTTCCTTTAGAGAATAATTTCCTCACTTGCAGTTCATGTTCCAATCAAATCAAGTTTAGTAGAGAATAATTTCCTCCTCCTTAATTTTGGGCATCACAATCTTCCCTCCCAAAGTTCTTCCTTGCATGTTCGATCCAAGCCTTCACACTCGAAGGCTCTTCAAGAATAAACTATCCACTTCACGGATTGCTTAATCAACCTTAATAGATCAACCATTCGCTTCCGCACTCATTTCATAGCTTCCGCCAACTATATTCTATCATTTGATCAATCCGCACATCAACAAATGAAGTAATTGAAGTGCAAGCTCGAACTATCCAAGGATGCATCAAATTGGTATCAAAACAAAGAGATTGAAGCTAAGTTCTCTTTACTTTTGTTCTTTATTGTTGATTATCGTTCTTCATCGTTCATCAATGTTGCTCTATGACGAGTTTAATGAGGATGAGATTAATGATGACAAGGAGTGGTTGCCTCCTATGTACCCACCAAGGCCCAAACAAACGATCGATCATGGGCACTGACGGTATCCACGAGGCAAGCGACAAGCCTATCATGATGTTACCTTTCTTAATGATCCCCGATGTCGTCACCCCGCTAGTACCCTAACTTATGATCTAGGGAGTGGTCATTCTAGGCAACGCCGCCAAAGTATCAGATGCCAAGCCAGGTTCCGAGATTATGAGAAGTTTGGTGGTTGAGGGGACTAGTTGCATCCTCCAAATCAATCAAGGCCCAAACGGATCATCAAAGGACACCAACGGTATACACATGAACGTCAAAAACGTGATGGCGTCTTAGCCAAGGAACACGTCTCTCTAAGGCGTGAGATAGAAGCGGTAGGGCGGAAGTACGTAACTTCATGGAGAACGCACAACACCAAGAGGATATTGAAAGGGAGCAACACCATGTCCATGTGGCCCCAGCACAAACCACTTCTGGCCACGCCCACCAAGGGTCTCAAGCGCTGATACAACCTAAGTGGGAGTTGTTTGTCACCCCGTTCTATGCCGAGGGAAAACTCAAAGATGATGACGACAACATCATTGAGGATGAAGAGGACGTCAAATCCGGCATGAAGTCATACGAGGATCAATAAGATTGCACCTTGGCACCTCCAATTCAATTTGTCTTGTTTTGTATTAAGTATGACGAAGAGGACCAAGACAAAGTCATCATTGAGGGCGAAGAAGTTGTCAACCCCAACAACTACGTCATTATGTTTATGGACTACAAGTTCTAACTTTAATGACTACAAGTTCTAACTTCTAACCTCCTGATCCGGGGTTTGTCCTTGCTAAATCTAATAATTGGGACTACAAGTACTTCTAGCCTCCTGATCCGGAATTTGTGCTTTCTAAATCTAATAATTTACCCTCCAGCTTGTCTTTTCGGAATGTCCCGACGTTCACCGTCAAAGGCCTTGACAACATAACAGACAAACTCCGCGGTGACACCACCCTAATGAACTACAAGTTTGAAGTTTGGACCTCCCGATAAGTTTGTCGTCCCATTAGTTAGCACTTCATAAGTGGAATTGGAAAAATATCATGCTATTCCAAAATTCCAGTTTAATTTCAATAATTGTATTTAAAAATATTATTAAATTTTTAAATAAATTTATTTCATTTTTAATACAATAAACATACAATTTATCCATATAAAATTAGTTTTACTTAAAATCACTCGTACTTTTTACTCACAAAGATCATGAATTTATCTAACATTCGTTTACCAGGTGCACTTTTCTAAGGGACCATTCATATTCCTTAGAACGAAAAGATCACTCCCCACCCCCCTAAAGGCAAAACATAACGCAATATCAAGAACAGGGACAATCCTTGCGTGACACCACCAAAAGGCGTACTCAATATTTTCCTGAAATATTTAACAGCTTGTAATGTTGTCCGGAATTCAAAGGGGTGAGATGGAAGAATCAATACTCTATAGATCAAAGGCTATGATAAATTGAGAAATGTATCAACTACTCGAGAGTCCAAACAAAACCCAATATTTCAGAAGTCCAGGCTCAATTGAAGTACAAATAGACCAACCAACAGAAAATTGCCAATCCTCACTGCAAAACCAAATCAAAACTGGATATAGCTTAAAAGATACGGTATGGCTTTCCCATTGTGCTCTTCAGGTACAAGCAGCGGACCTGCAAAAATGCACAAGCAATCATCTCATCAGTTTGTCCAATAATGCTGCTGACTACACAAAATGATAAGAGATATCAAAATCGATTCAAGAAATTTCAACTTACGTTTTGCCAATTCTTCTTCAACAATGAAACAAGGAAATTGACACTCATCTGCACATTCTGGAAGATTTGTTTCTCCTCCATGCCACAGTTTCCGACAGCAACACCCATGCAAAGAACCTTCTTCAGCTGGAACTTCACTGTTGCTTTGATCTCGTTCACTTTCGACTCCAAAGATTCCTGATGTGAAACTAGAGTCGGGAACTTTCCTGCATTTATTTGCACTCTGTCAAAAATATTTCTAGCAATGACTAGGCTAAACCAATCCTATCAAAAGGGATACAATATAAATATATATACAATAAAAACGTGCACATGCCTGCCTTGTTAAGACCAGGACCAAGCAAACGTGGGATCTGCTTGATGACAGCTTCAGAAGCTAAAAAAGCATGATACTTCTTGGCAAGCTTCTTAACAAGCTTCTTGTTTTTGTTCAACTTCTTAAGAGCTTCAACGTCCATGGAGTCCAAGCCCATCTTCTCGGACTGTAAATGAGAAAAGAAGGATTAATAAAAAAATCCAGAAATGTTGCAGAATAACAGCCAGATGATTTACACACCAGTACATAATAGAAGATAAAAGACTTATTTCACCAAAACATACTAAAGATGGGTAAGGCATCAATGTCATCTAAAGAATAGATATCCTAAGGTAAGATATTATGGAAGCACCCATTTAGGCATTCAATTTAACAAGCACCTAATGCCAAAATCATACAGTTTATATTGTTTGAGCCAACTCAATACAATATGTTATTTACAAAACAACAAAAACAGAAGTATTCATTCCAATACAAAAAAGCAAGCTCAGGATCAAATACCTCTTCAACGTGCTGGGCATCTCCAAGCATGCAGACCTTCATCTTAGGACGAGGGATATGGGGAAGCTTGACAGACCCACTGAAACGCTTATCTTTTTGTGGGTCGTAATTCTTCAAACCAATCTGAAGTTCAATGGTTTCCGTAAACTTCTTTTGCTTTTCAGTGGCATCCTTCTTAATGCTGCCAACTGCCTCTCTTAAAGCTTCATTTGAAAGCTTACTGTTTCATAATGTAAAAATTTGAAGTAATCAGTGGGTCACTCTAACACAAGTGTAAATGATGTGCGAATCCATTTTGTAATCAAAATATTCATACACAAACCCACAGGCATTGTAGACCCTAAACAAACAGTTCACAAATCGGGGATTAAGATCCACAGCTAATCATTGTTTGGTGTAGAAGAAGCATATTCGGGTCAGAGACATGCGACGAATCGTAGTTGGTATACAATGTGCAGACGCTATCATGATTAGAAGATCGAAATTTCCTCTTAGCTAAGGCATCGTGCAATAAGAAAAATGGATTCAAAACAAAATGAAGACAATCTAATTGGAGAAAATGGGCCAAAAACAACATCAATCGAGAGCGCAATACTTGAGGAAACCTTAGGCGCGTAAACCATAGTTTCTAGCCACATAACTGAGTGAATTCATGAATTTAAAGATAAAAAACTGAGATGGTGAAATACAAAAGACAAACTAGCATATATGCATTACCTCATGGCGACTACTCGGTTTTGTCCAAGATAAACGAATGTGAACCTGAAGAAGTTTGAATTCAGAGTTTAAAGGAGAAGGCAACGATAATAAATCAAGTGACAGAGAGAATAATGCAAGAGAAATGAGAGAAAAACGAAAACGAAGGAGGCGCAGACCTGAGACAACCCTAGATGATGAGTCGAACAAAGAAGAAACCGAGAGTCGATGCAGATGTAGCTTATAAAACCTCAAACCCTAACTTTCATTATTGGGCTCTGTTGGGCCAGACCAAACAAACTGCAGGCCTATGCCTCAGCTTTTGGGCTTTTTTCTCGGACTGGTAACATCTATTATCTCATCTACCCATCTATATATATCCTTTATATCTTTTATACATCATATGGGAGTTTTTTTTTTTATATATTTTTGTGTTTTCTTTTTCTTCTTTAAATCAAAGGAAAAAATGAAAACACAAAAATATATCAAAAAAATCCGAAAGCAAGGAAGTCTTCGAGGGAAAGCAGCATGATCCAGTCAGCCGGAAGCGAAGAGTATGAACGTTCATCTTCGAAGGAAGTACACAGGAAGGAAATCTGGGGAACAGCTATTGAGACCTCAGATTTAGACTACAACAGAGTTGTCAAGATTCGATCATACATCAGATGGGAGTTGACAACAGCATTAGTATCTTTCCATTTTTACTCCTTCTCTTTAATGTTAATTATGTTATTCTCATTAGCCTTTTACTTAGTTATTTTGGTTTTGGGCCACTATTGTTTTTTTTTTTGGGTCTGGTTTTCCTAGAAGGTCAAAAAATTCTATAGCAACAATCAAACTCAATAAAAGGTAATTATAAATAAAAAAAAATTGGAGAGAGGATAAACTTAATCTAATCATTAGATCATCATTTAATGGTTGAGATTTATTCAATTATAGGTAAAGTTTTTATCAAAAACTTCACCGTAACTAAACCCTTCTTTTATGGTCCACAAAACCACAACTGTTTTTTTTCAAGTATATTTTAACTAACCATATACATTCTCCACATGCTTCACAACGTCAAAATAAGTGATACACGCTCCCCTCTTTATTCACTTTCTTCTCTTCTCTCCCCTTCTCTCACATACTCGGCTTAATAGAGAGAGCATCATCGTTTTACTTTCCTACACCTTCTCCTGACTTTCGGTCTCCGTCGACCGGTACAAACTCGATTGACTCCACTTGTGGAATGAACAACCAGTCTAAGCATCACTAACGGGGTAATTTCAATTCATCTTTCTTTATTTTCAGTTAAGGATGAATTGATCTCAATTTCGTTGTTTTCGTTCTTTTCATGTTCGATTACAAGTGTTGATAAACCTACATCGGTGTTTGCTATTAATTTGGGTTTGGGTAGACGAGTCATCTCCTCTAGGGGCGAGACCTTCAAACTCTTCGGTCGACCAAGTTTCCTTTCTTTTTGTCTCTTTCGTGTACCAATTTTTGCCTTCTATCGACTTTGGTTGAGGTGCCGGATCCGTTGATTAATTGATATTCTTGCTATTTGGTTTAGGATTAGGGTTTGGAAGTAGCTGAGGCGACGTTTTAGGTTCTTCAACACCAAGATATTCATAAAGTAATCTTCCTTCGACGCCAAGATCTTCATGGCGTGTTAGGATCTTGCAACCAACATTCATTGTCTTCTCCGTCTTGCAGATGGGCTTCGTTCACTCTTTGCATCTTTGTTCACTCCAGTTTCCTTCGCTTTTGAATCATCAGTATGCTAGGGTACTTCTCTTTCTTAATCTTATTTCTCTTAATCTCCATCCGATACATACATCAATTTTGATCTAATCTTCTTTTTTTTCTTAAGCTTCTAGAGTATTACAAGAGAGGAGATTATGTTATTGTATTAAAAGCATGTACTAAACAAAACCAGTGGTATATAACCTCACTATTTGGAATCTCAAATGATGTTTTCTTGCTTAGACTTGTATTTTGATTGCATGTGGACTGTTATAGATACCATGGACACTCCATGTCCGATCTAGGAACTACCTACAAAAAGCATGATGAAATTGAACGTGTGAGAAAGGATAGTATGATATGATCAATATCCCGTCTCTAGATGTTATATTATAACATTGTTTTGGAAAATGTAAAATTGGATTAGAATTATAATTGTTTGCATTCATGATAAATTTCTATATTAATATGACATATTTACTATCTTTCAGGAGCACGGTCCAATTGAGAGAACAAGACAGTTGCTATTGTCTCACGACCTTGCAATTGAACAAGAGTTTATGGTTAAATTCTATATTATGACTTGATTGCAGTAATTTCGTGAACCACTTATGCAACCAAATGCGAGTGCTGCATAATGCATATTGATGCTATAAATTGCTTATAGTAATTTGGATATCCAATAATAAAGATAGTGAAAAGGAAATCAAGACGGAAGTAGATGCAATTGTTGCTCAGGCCAAGGTAAAGGAAAAAGATACCTTACTAGTCTATCAAGTCCTATAACAACTTCTATTATTAGTTATACACTAGTACAGAAATGCACATTTATCACGGTTCCGTGTGCATTATTTAACACGATTATGAACCATGCTAAAACTGCCTGTGGTAAACGTGTTTAACACGGTTGGGCCAGAACCGTGTTAAACACGTTTACCATGGTTCATGTCTAACCGTGTTAAACACGTTTATCACGGTTACCACAGACAGTTTTACCACGGTTAGGCGTGAACCGTGTTAAGCGTGTTTACAACGGTTCGCGCCGAACCGTGTTAAACATTTTTAACACGGTTAAGATGGACCGTGGTAAACATGTTTACCACATGCAGTTTTACCACGGTTTCATCTCAACTATGTTAAAAGTGTCATGTCAATCGTGTTTACCGGTTCTTTTTGAACCGTGTTAATCGTGTTTACCACGGTGTTATAGAACCGTGGTAATAATGTTGAATCCTGATAATAATACTGAACCGTGGTAAATTAGTAGCGCGTGTTAATTGTGAAATTGACCGTGATAAATGTATTTTTCACAGTTTTATCTACAACCGAAGTAATATTATATATTATTTTTTTATTATGCTATATTTAATATATATGTTGCGCATATATACCGTACACCTATAGTAATCCAACACAATGAACAAGCTAAATTGACAGGCTAACCGACAAATAATACTCAAAGACAATCATCAACAACACCATGATGATCGATCAATCAAATATATCCATGTCAATTGACAACAATAATCATATCGATCATCTCAAAATACTAATCACTAAAAATCCACAAGTATTTCATAAGATACCTAGTTACTCCAGTATCCGTTCTTTCAACTTAATGAAATCAATGCAACTAGTGTACACGTATGAATTGTTGCACATAACTAACTCAGTGATCTCGAACCTCATCGATTTGTTTTTGTGAATACGGCACCGACTTAGCTGACTCCGAAAACCACTGTCAATTAAGGGAAAATGATCTAGTGAGAAAACATGTCATATATAAATGACAACACAAGAAAATTGAATATAGGTGATGCAAGCCATAAGAATAGTGATCTTCACTAATAATAATTCGATTTTGACAAGTGACAATTTTGACAGGTTAATAATTGTAAATATTTAGAGAAGTAACTACAATTCCCGAGGTTTCAATTCCAAATCATTACTCATACACATCGTCATTCTTCACTCAAGGTTTCAATTCCAAATCAATCACAGTTACATTACAATCACATTCATCACACTTAAATACGATCAGCATTTAATAAACAGTTACACCACAAAATAACATATAATTACATATACATATATACAATTCAGCTCATAAATCACAAAAATCCCCAATTTCCAAAGTTTGATCAAATTACCCAAACCTCACAAGCAACACATAATCAGCACATACTATCAATTAATTCTAAAACTATCTAATTACACTAACAATAATTCTAACTACATCGAATTATACTACATCGAATTATCCAAGAAGCCCCAAATCTAAAACCTAGGGTTTGAAATCACAAAATACTCACCCAAAGTCGAAAATTGATCAGCAAAGTCGAAAACGGATCAGCAGAAGAGAGGTGGCTAGGCTGACGGCGTGTAGAGGTCGCTAGCGTCGGAAATCAGCAATGGTGGCGGCGGAATACCGGCGGCAACAGAGGGCACAACGAAGACGGCCGAATCCTGCAACGGCCTGGCGGCGGTCTGGGCAGCTACGGGGTGGCTAACAGCGATTGCATCGGAAGGTCTCTGGCCGACGGTTTCCGGTAGTGCGGTTAACGGCAATGGCGGTTCAGCAGTGGCATTCGCAGGAGAGGGCTAAAGCTCGGGATGGCGGTTCACAAGGGAGGGTTAGGGCTCTAGGTCGTGGTTAGCAGGGGATGGTTAGGGCTCGGGTCACAGTTCGCATGGGAGGCTTAGGGCTCGGGTCACTGCGTGATGGCTGGTTTGCTGGAGATCCTTGTCCGGTGGATTGAGATGCATTTCAAAGAGAGGGTCGGGAGTACAGAATCACAGGAGAAGGGAAAGAAAGCAGGTCGGTGAGAGGGGGAAAGAATTAGGGTAATAGGACGTTAGGAGGAAAAAAATAAAAGAACACAAAAAAGAGAATCATAATTTTCGCTAATTAAAAGCACATTATTTATGTGGTTTATATAAATGCAATGTATTAGAATTTTTGCTAATTTAAAAAAAAAATTTAAAATAAAATTTACCAAATCTATTATATTAGGAAAGAAATGCATGAGATTTTATTTTTATTAAAATTAAAATATATTTAAATGATAAAGATATCAATTAGTTATATACTGCCTTTTTAGATTAATATGATTTTATTTTATCTTGACTTATCAGATGAAAATAACTACATTGTAGTTAATGAAAGATATATACTTAATTGTTAAAATAAATATAATTGATAAAATATAAATAGTAAAAACGTAAATTATAAGAAAATAACATGTGTCATCCGACGTATAAGAAAATGACACGTCATTTCGATGAATTTTCCTTTAATAGAGTACATATATATATATATATATATATATATATATATATATATATATATATATATATATCATTACAAACATATTAATTACTTCAATAAAATTGTATATATATAAGACATTATTTTGTGAATTATATAATTTTATCATATATAGTATAATATAGATAGTTAAAGAGTAAGTTTGGTAAGAAGATATATAGTACGTATAATATATATAGTCGTATAATATGATAGTACGTATTATAAGTCAAAATTACGTAAATATTTTTTCCAACTATATATGTAAATATCTAAAGATCTATAGTACGTACTATATGATAGTACGTAATATAGGTATTATAATATAGATATTTAAAGATATTTAACATATATAGTACGTATTATAAGTCAAAATTACGTATTATAATATAGATATTTAAAGATATACAATACGTATTATAGGATAGTTACTTTAATTAATAGGTAAGATGTCAACTATATATGTAAATATTTTTTTTCCTGAAAAATTAAAATTACGTAAAAATGGCATGTGACAACGAAGAGCTTAGAAAGTGGCACCTAGGATCAAACACTTTGGCTTTAATATAGTATATAGATATATAGATATATTTAGCATACAAAATCAAGAATCAGAATCCCACATCCTTATTATGTAAAAACAATATTTTAATGAACTAGAGAAATATAAATCAAGGGGAGAAAAGAGAGAATCATACAAGCCGATAAGAACAATAGGCATCAGAAAAGAATTGAAGCAAGTCGATTTTTTCAACTAACTGCAGTAAGAACTTAAGCAAGTAGATGTTTTATCTTTCTTTCTATTTCAACAATAACATAAAAGAACTTAAACAAGTAGAATCTCGAGGTGATCTAGAATTGGGTGGTCAAAACTCATTTATACGATCACAACCAAACAAAGAATACATTCACGGCTATCATATCCTATCTGTATAGTTTTTCCAACCTAACTGTAACTTGCACAAGAAGAAAAATATGGCTTAAGTTTAAAGTAGTTTCTGTTTTCAGTTTAATTGTCTTGCTCTATGCTCCACTGTAATTGATAACACATTTATACTCAGGTTGTATTAAATGAAAATTAAGAACACATCTACACTCAAGCGGTAAAATGACAATTTGCAGCCCAACGAGAACAAGGTAGGCAAGGTATCAACACACGTTAAAAAGAGATAAACAAAAAAAATATATTGGGCATGAACTACAATGCGCTAGATCTAATCTTTAGGTCAAGTAGAAGATATATATACATATGGAATATCTTATCTTTAGCACGGTTGATCGGTACTTTTTAACACGGATTTAATGAATTTTTTTTTAATTCCCGGCAATTCTCGCACTTTCTAAAAAATTTTCAAATTATTTTTAAATAATATTTAACACTGTTGATTGAAAGACGTGGTTAATTGTGTTCATACGCTTATTTAACACGGTTTAGAGGGTAACCATGGTAAATTGTAAACATTTTTAATACGGTTTCGAAGAGAACCGTGATAAATGATACACAAGTTTAACACGGTTACAAGTAACCGTTATATTATAACAAACATTTTAACACGGTTCATAGGGTAACCGTGTTAAAATGGGCGATTCTATAAATTTACCACGGTTATTCGGTGAACCGAGGTAAATTATAAGTATTTTTAACACGGTTGTTTGGACAACCATGATAAAAATGTTGAATTTGCATATTTACCACGCAAAAACACGGAACCGTGTTAAATGTATCGTAACCAATGTGCTTTTTTGTACTAGTGATATTTCCTATAATATTCGTAATCCATGAAATGTTAACATTGCAACTATCGTCTCGTTCTCAATTATGGATCCCTTTATTATGATTTCAAGCGGTCCAGAGCCAGAAGCTTCTAACCTCTTTAGTGTTAACTGTCATAAAGGTTTTGGCAAAGAGGTATCTACGGATTTGTTGTTATCGACTAAATTTATTGTCACGAAATCTACTAAAATATATGTATACTCCTTGTCATTGATAAGAACCATCACAAGTTTCAAAATTCCATGTCAGCTTTATTGCACTATTGAAAATCATGATTAAGGCTTCATGTCCGGTCTACTTGGACCGTCATTCTGGTGCAAGTATTCGGTCTTGACAGGAAATCAGTCCGCATATTGGTTTGTGCCAAGATAGTTTCATGTTCAAATCATATTCAACAACATCAATGGTTGTTCAAAGGTTGATCTTAAGAGTAGATACCATCAGATTCGATTAAAGGAAGGAGATGAGTGAAGACGACATTCAAGATCAAGTTTGGTTTGTATGAGTGGTCGGTGATACCTTTTGACTTAACAAACACTCATAGTACTTTAATGCGTCTTATCAATCATGTGTTTAGACATTTCGCTGATAGATTTTTTGTAGTCCATTTTGATGATATTCTTGTTTATAGCGAAGCCTTGGAAGCACATGAAGAGCACTTAAGGGAAGTCCACACTACACTTCGTAATTTATGTGCCTATTTTCCAATCTTAAGAAGTGTGAGTTGTGTTTTGATAGTGTTACTTTTATTGTTTCGCGGTGAGCTCACAATGACTAAAAGTAGATGAGAGCAAGATCAAAGCCATCAAAGAATGGCCAACACAGACAACAACCAACCAAGTACGCAGTTTTCATGGCTTGGCGAGCTTTTATTGACGTTTTGTAAACGCTTCAACACCATTGCAACCCCTATGATTGGGATTATGAAGAAACACAACACATTCACTTGGGGAACTACACAAGATCACACTTTCCAAAAATTAAAGGAAATACTTACATAGGCTCCTTTGTTGGTTTTGTCCGACTTCAATCACCCTTTCAAGGTCAAGTGCGACACATCCGGACTTGACATTGGAGGAGTCCTTATGTAGGAAGGTAAACTCATTGATTTCTTATCTGAAAAATTAAAGGGTGCTTGTATAAATTACTTCACGTATGATAAGAAAATGTATGCTTTGTTTAGAGTCCTTAAAGCATGGCAACAATATCTATGGACTAGGAAGTTCATTTTGCATTCTAATCTTGAGTTATTGAAGCATTTTAAAAGCCAAGATAAACTAGATAGGCGTTATGGTAGGTGGATGGAGTTTATTGAGACAATTCCTTACGCTAATAAGTATAAGAAGAGTAAAAATAATGTTGTTGTTGATGCCATTTCTAGGAGATAACTTTGTTGACTACAATAGACTCAAGGATGCTAGAATTTGCTTATATTAAGAAGATATATGTAGATGATATGGATTTTGGAGATATATATAAAAAATGCACTGAGTGAGGTTCCTTAGAGAAGCTTTACTTGTTTGAGATATTCTTGTTTAAGGTTGATAAGGTTTGTATTCCTAGGTATTCTCTTATACTATTATTAGTTGAGGAGTCTCATAGAAGTGGCCTTATGAGACATTTTGGGAGGGATAAGACATATCACATATTGCATATGCATTTCATTTGGCCAAATATGCTTAGGGATGTTGAGCGCCTTGTGAAGAGGTATATTGATTGTTTGAAGGCTAAATTGAAGTTAAAGTCTCATTGGTTATATATTCCTTTGCCTATCCCTACAACCCCTTGAGAGGATATATCAATGGATTTTTTTGTTGGGTTACCTAGTACTAAGAGAGGTCGAGACTCGATATTTGTGGTTGTAGATAGATTTGCTAAGATGGCTCACTTCATAGCATGTCATAAGGCGGATGATGCATCTAATGTAGATAATTTTTTCTTTAGGGAAGTAGTAAGGCTACAGTGGGCACCTAAGACCATTATGAGTCATCTGGATGTTAAGTTTCTCATTTACTTTTGGAGAACCATTCGTGGAAATCTAGGAACTAGGTTACTGTTACTTCTAGCACCCTCAAACCGATGATCAAACGGAGGTAACCAATGATTTGAGGACCATTGACAAGAGCTATCAAGAGGACCATTGACAAGAGCTCAAGCAAAGAGTCTAGGGGAGAAACTTGGAAAAGATATGCATGAGTTCAAGAGTTACCTTGTGAAGATGGGTCCTATAGAGACAAAGCCGAATATGGTGTTATATTTTCAACTAGGAACTAAGGCCATATGCTTATATTCCTAACCCGGAACCAAGTCAGTTCCGTCCGAAACTAGTACAACCATCAGCCATTCTCCTTAGACATGTGACATGTTAATTTTCAGCCCAAAACATACTTTTTAATAATTTAGGATATTTTGTTGATTGGGTCTTTAAGGTGTTTTAAGCCCAAGTAAATTAGGTTTTCCTTTCATTTTATATTCAGCCCTAAAAACTATATATATATATCCTTACTATACTAAATGTGAGAGTTCTCCAAATAAATAGGGAAATTCCGTTTTTACCGTTACATTTTGTATTTTCCAGTTTTGCCCTTACTCATCTTCATTAATTATGGTCCGCTACTCACTACAGGCTTCTCCCCTCCCATTACATGTGTTTAACAAATCTTTATCAGGTTACACGTATTTGTCACCGTCTCTCTTGTGTTGAACAAATGAAGATACACCACCGTTTTCCGACACCTCCTGTCTTCTCTTCTTCATTCTTCATCTTCATGTCATCCAAATCTGTCTCCCTCTATTTCTGAGATTCAGGTCCTATTAATTGAAGCTAGATCTGGTCATGGTGCCCTATTAGGGTTCTATTCTTCTCGATCGACGACCTCTTTAAACCCGGCCTCAGACTCATAATTTTTCGATCCTTTGTGCAAGTCAAATCTCCTTTTGAAAACGTCATTTTTGCACTCAAGATATTTGAGGGAAGTTCAAGTTCAGATCCCCCAAACGGTTCAATCGTCAATCTGCCGGCACCGAATTTCGCTTTAGCTTTCAGTGTCTTCTTCTCGCGGCACCAGATTTTGTTTCTTCCACAGACCGTATCCACCAGGTACTACTACTTCACTTTTGTCTTCTATAATCAGGTATGTTTAAGGATTGTGATTTTGTGTCCTTCATGTTTTTCCCTGCCAAAGACCGTATTCACCTACTGCCTCCCTTTTATCTTTTGGAATCAGGTATGTTTATGAACTTTCAAGAGTTATCTTGTTTTTTTTCTTAATAGGGTTTTCAGCTTTGTTGTTAATTATTGTGGATCTGTTTAGTGTTTTTTGATTTTCTACAAGCTCTAATTTTTGGGGTTTTCTGTTTGGCATGTGGATTTATGAATCCTACTTCCTACAAGGGTTTGAGTCTCTCTATCAAGGCTTTTGATACGCTTATTGACAATTCGAAGTTGGTGGGGTCTGCCGATAAGGAGAATTGAAGCCCTATAATCGTGATCGATAATTATGATAGTTTTACCTACAATCTCTATCAGGTGTCTTTTCTTTTTGAAGAACCGTAAGGTGAATATAAAGGATATAAATACTCTAGAAGGGGGGTTGAATAGAGTATGAGAACTTTTTGCATAAACCTATCTCAAGGCTTTGAAATTAATTTCAAAGGCCTTGATGTCGATCTGAGCTATTTGTGACACAACTGGTTTTCAAGGATTTTGAAAGTGATTTCAAGGGCCTTGACTTTGTAAACCTGTAAAACAACGTTAGTCACAATAAAGCAAGATATGGAGCGGAAATGAAAAGATCGACACGATGATATGTTTACGAAGTTCGGCTCTTAACACCCTACTCTCCGTCCTAGGGTTTACCCGTAGAATCTAACTATCTATTATCAGCTTCAAAGAGTCCTAGATACAACCTAGAAGAAATCCCCTTCTTCTCTCATAGTAGCCAATGCTACGATCTAGTTCCAACTCTTAACCTAGCTATAATAGCTTAGTTACTTCGCAGAGTAACAGACACACTCGAGTATAACACTCTCTAGATATTCCAATGAAGCTTTCGTGTTTCTCTCTCTTTAAGGAATAAACCTTTGTAAACTAAGAGGAAGAAAAACTTCTTGGATCGAATGAAGATGTTTTGAATCGCTTGAAGACTTAGAAGTTTCCGTGTACACTTGTTGTTATTCTCTTCAATTAACATCTTTATTTATAGTCTTCGATGGAGAAGTTTTCTAGCCATTGAGAAGATGACCGTTGTTGATATTTCTTCTTCTCCATAGAAAACACTTCTTGGTTGAGATGAGATAGCCGTTGTAGATTTTTCTTATCTTCTTCATCTCCATAACACACGTTGATTCTTCTTCTCCGTAATCTTCTCTTGAATCACGTTGTTGAAGATCTTGTCGTTCAAGCATAGAGATCTTCAAGTTTGTTGAAGATCTTCGAGATCTTTTTAAGATCCGTTGGGAAGAGATCTTACGTCAATTTGGTTAAGATCTTTTGCAAGATCTTTTTGGTTGAACCGAATCTTCTTGTTGGTTCGAGATCTCCTTGATATCTTCTGGTTGGTTAAATCTTCTTGATATCTTCTTGAAATATCTTCTCTTGATCCTTGGTAGATTTGGTTGTTTGTGATTGATTTAAATTCCTTTCAGCCGTCATACCCTTTGAATCATATTTCAAGGCTTCAACTTTGATCCCTTGAAATGGTTTTCAAGGCCTCCGTATTGAACCTTTGAAATGCTTTCCAATCTCTACGCTTGTCCCTTGTATCCGTTTTCAAGGCCTCCATTCATCCCTTGACATGCTTTCCAAGGTCCGCATACATTTGACAAACACAAAACCAAACCAAGCAATCTAGAAATAAAATCGATATTTGTTAGTATAAAAACTGATCATTTATGTTAAGTCTTCCATCATCACATATGCATATATATAATTGAGGTGGAGTTTCACTTTTATTCTTTAAGTCCTTGTCCTGATGTCAAGTCATATCTTAATTGTTGGCAGCAGTAGTTTGAATCAACTTAAAGGTTCAATTCCAATTAGAATTGTTGTTTTGCCTAAATTAGAGTTCCTTGAGCATTAACAGAGAAATCTTCATACTTCTGTGAGATATGCACCACCAGTGCTCGATTAAATGCCTTAAGGAAATCTTCATGTTTACTGACATTTTGTTTCACTTGTTACTTTCTCCTACCTGAGTGGTAGTAAAATTTATATCTATCTGTTACTCAACCCACAAATTTGGCAGCAGTTACTCAAGTCATTGACCCAAAACTTCATATACTCATTTAGGTATATTATTATTTTTTTTTATTGTTTGAATTATCAAATATATGTTCTCTTCTTTTCCTTTCTATTTTCTTAAATTTGACATTGTAGAGCTACTAAAGTAAATCATAGCTTCTTGTCTTTGATTCTCTAAATGTCCGATGCTCGTTTTTTTTAGAACCAACATGCAAATATAGCCATTTTGAAACAGCTGAACTTGCTCAAGTGAGTATTTTGTTTCTTCCCATTGTGAATATATTATGTAACTTGGCAATCATACGCTCTTCTAATTTTTTTATTCTTGCTTTTGTTTTAGGATCCCATTTTTTACTAATTTGCTCTAGGTCTCGATGGAAGCAACTACAATATCTCAAGAGCATTCCACTGCGTGTTTACGAGATGGGACACTGATGGTGGTTCTCTCTTATTTGGAACACAACTACCCCACTTTATTCAGAACATGCAGAGAAATGCTGTTGCAAATCTACAAAAGTCTCAGTCGAATCCTCCGGGTTAAGGTAGAAGAAGCCGGTGTTGCTAATACAAAACCAAACCTACCTGATGGTAGGTTGGAAGATACCCTTGCAGCTCGAGTTGCTAAGCTTGTCCATGGGATTAAAGGAGGTGAAGAAGCTTGCCTAACCGGGCACGACTTGGAGTTGGAAATGTTGGTCAATGATACACTTTGACGAGGTAATCTTATATTTTGTTGCCCCCAAGGCTCACATTCTACCTTCATTGTTAAAAAATAAATATATCTAGCAACTTTATTGTTGGTTGAATTCATGATGTCAAACTATTGCAAATAGAGTTCATGTATTTTCCAGATTTTATCTTGGTAAGATATTTGAGCGTATAGTTATTTTCATTTGATAGCAGGACTATCAATAATATTTGGGGCAACTTGAGTATTGCCAATATTTATCTCTTTGGGTTTTATAGTTCTTGCTGCACTTGTTTTGCAGGTCAAGGTTCTTTTTCTCATATTATTAGATTTATGTAACCGCACAGTCAGTCTAGCGCACCCTTTGCATGTGTCCCAAGTTGGGAGCTCTAACATCCAGGTCCGCCTACATTATATCAACGGGAATTACACAGTGTTACTTGAGCTTGTAGAAGCTTCTCTCAGTCCTCATATGTAGGTAATTCAACATTTTGTTGCATCTCAATAAATGTGAATTGGTAGCTTTTACAATTCACCTCATATTATTTTGATGAAGATGTCTTACAGTTATCATTGAGAAGATATTAGTTATGTATTTTGGTCAGATTTTGAAGCAAGTTGTTTATCTCTTTCCTTGTTCAGTGTTTGACAAATACCTTCATGGTTCCATTTGGTTATGTCTAATGTAATAATGATTGAAGGAAGGAACGTATTGAACCTTGAGGTATATGCTGGCTGTGTATATAGATCTTATATGAAACTTGCTTGATCTAAAGATCTCCTATTTTATTGTTTGATTTGGGTATTTTCTATATTTGATAATTTTTCATATAAATCGTGTTTTCTTTGTTATGCTATTTTGGTGGATTTTTGTTTGCCTTTAGTGGTTAGTTGAATGTACTTATTATTGTTTTATTTTCACCAATTTGATGGGTGTCCGTCTTCGTTCATTGTTACTGCGTTGTATTACTGCTTTATTGCTGATTTTAAAGTTTGAAATAGAACCTTTAGATTCATGTTAACCTACTACCTCTTGAAGTTATTGTGATGGGTATAATGTTCAGTTGTGAAATTTCTATGCCTTTTGATTCATTAACATATGACTAGTCAGATTTGAGTAAATTGGTCTTGCCATATTGATGCGACTAGTTAAAAAATGCATGTGTTATAGACTTATAACTGGTCTTGTATCATGAGTTCAACTTTAAGCTAAGTATATTGTTGTTTCAGGTTTTGTGATGTTGGATATAAATGATAATTATGGTTCATATGAAGATTGCTTGACAAAGAGAGAGAGCACGACGCGTACAATTGATTATCTTGATCATGACTATATTTAGCTGGTGTCCGTGCTCTCTCTTATTGTCATATAATCTTCTGGTGGAGATCGATTGAGTCTTGGGTTAGGGTTGTCTGTTCGTGGTTTTTCCGCATCACTTGGTAATATCTCTTATTGGTTTGTTTTGGCATGCAAGAATATGAGCTATAAAACCGAGAAGCATAGTATGTACTGAATTCTTAACATCATGTCATTCTTTCATACAAGGCTAAATTAAAATTCATGTATGGTGCACCATTTAAGTTCCTTGGTTCTTATTCATAGATTACAAGTTGTTGTATGTATACAGATTTCTGTGACCAATGGGAACCAATCTCGATTCATGGGGAGATGGAGAGTAGCATAGGCAACTATTACATAGGAGCAACTCGATGAAACAAGTATTAGTGTAGTTACCTTTTTTTGCTATGTAAGTCGTACGTTAACCATAGAGTTAACTTTTCATTTTAGTGTAACACCGAGCTCATTTATATGTAACACTTCCTTATCTCAATCATTCAACGATAAATTTTATGATTCGTTTCATTTAAATAGTTTCTCCTTTTGATCGTTGACCGACATAACTTATGATTATAAATCACGGGCACGCGCGTCCATACTAGTATATATATATATATATATATATATATATATATATATATATATAAAGCTGAATCTTGTTGTAGACATCTCAAACCAGATTTATGAGAAAAACACATTTTTGTCAGTTTGACGACCTTTCAAGTTCTTCATTGTTGAAGACCAAATCTTGTGAAAGAGATCTTGCTGGTTTGTTTTAGTTGGGATTGTTTTGCATGTCTTAATTTCATTGTTAGTGCTATCTAGCATTTACAAGCCTCATTCTTGTACTTTTTTAGTTTAGTTTCTTGACTGTGTAAGAAGTAGTAGAAGGGTCTCTTATTCGTGCTGTAATAACCGAAAATTTTAAACTCCGTTTAGTACGGAATTTAACCGGATTCCGATCCGCTAACCTCTAACCTAAATAAAGTTAAAATGAATTTTTAAATTCTATTATTTTATGCGACCTTAGTTCACATAAAATAATAAAATGTGTAACCGGAGATATTTCCGTACCTTTAAAGTAAAATAATAATTTACCTAATACGGAGTATAATTCCGTAAAATTTTCCGCAAATGCCCTACCGATCCGTACGAGTAACGGGTTTTGCTTCAGCTCGTTTAATGAAACAAAAGTGGGCCCAATTGCATTGTGCACTACCGGCCCACCCCAGCCCATTCTTAAAGACTAATTAAAACCTAATTAACCTAATTACCTTAACCAAATCAAATGACGCTCTAATCCTATCTTCCCTCCTCATATTGCCGCTCCATCTTCAACACAATCGACGAAGGCGGCAACTCCGATTCAACAGTGAGCCGACCACAACCAACAGCCGCCGGATCTCCTTCCCGCCGACCTTGCCGACTCCAGGTACGTCGCTACCCTTGCCACCGCCCTTCTTCCTGGTTCCGACTCTCATCTCCGAATCTAAACCGCGCAGCATCGACACGGGACGCCGGAGAAGTGCAGCGGTGGAACAAACCAGTATCGTAACCAAGGTCGCCGGCACTACAGTGAGTAAGTCGCCGCCCTTTCCCCTTGTTCTGTTTTCCTTCGGTCTTCCGGTGCTAACCAGGACGCTGAACTCGTCGAGTACGCTGCAGAAGTCCAAGGCGGGAGGAGCGGTGCAACGACGAGCCAGTTGAGACCCTTGCGAGCCATCCTGCAGAATCGAACCGGACTGGGCTCCTTCGAGTACGTAACGAGGTTGTAGGACGGTGCGTTCATCCCTCATCTGTATATTTATACGTATATCACACATGTAGGAGTAATGGGTGGAATGAAATCTTTGAGTTCATATATTATATATGCGTAGAGTTAGGGATATATAGGTGTATGTGTCAGAGTATATATACGGACGGGTATAAGTATACATATTTGAGGACGCGAATGCGAGGAGGGTCGAATTGTAACGTAAATGCATAGTGATACGAGTATGTATATATATATATATATATGGACGTATAAGTTAGTGTGTGTAAAGTATATAGAAGCTTGGAATTAGTAGGTATGTAATCTTTATATAAGAGTATATTTATAAGAATAAATATAGTATATATAAAAATGTGAGTTAATATATAAGTACGAGTTGGGAGTTATGAAATTATGTAGATATAGGTGAGTTGAGGAGAATTTAACAACATGTTGACGGTATTATGTATGTAGTAGCATAATTAGTAACCGGAGAGAAGGAGTGTTGTCCTTCTTCGAGTTGTCTCGAGTTCTTGACCTTATAACCTATAAGTAGCTATCCGAGAGATAAAATTTATGGAAAACAAGATATGAAAGAAATCAGTAGAATTCAAGAATAAACTTCGAGAATTTACGACATTAAGGGTAAAATGGTATTTTACCGTAAGAGAACTTTTTCCGTAATTCCTTCGCATGAGGTTGGACATCTGGATGAGATTTTGATCCACATGCCTTATTTGACAGGCGTTTGAGTTACCACGAGTACGGAACGTTTTGAGACTTGTTAGAGTGTGATTTTACTCAGGTAAGTCCTTGCGACTTACTTAGCCAATTTCTGGATATTAGTGGAGTGATAGTGGTGGTGTTTGCTATGTGTGTGTTTTAATAATAATAACTTGCTAGGACGACCGTTATTATTATGTTTAAGGCCCAAGTGTATGTATAACGGGCTGTGACATCACTGCCCAGCTCTGACAGGAGACTAGGAGGTTCTCTATACCCAGACCAGGAAGGTACAAGGTGAGATGCATCGGATCCATTCCTGATGGTTACACGGGGGCGGAGGCGAGGTTTGGGAATCCCTCGTGTCACAAAATAAGTATCATTAGCGTGAATGAGTAACTTAACTTAACATAATAAATGGACTTGTTTGAAAGCATGATGGGTGTTTATTCTTTTATGTGTGTGTGCATGCTATTATTATTCTGCTAATATCTAGATAACTAGTTAATGGTTTCTCTTGTTGTGTTTTTAGATTTACCGCAGGTTAGACCAGTAGCTGAGTGATCCGGAAGTAGTGGTCAGCCGGGTCTCCGTACTCCTTAGGGTTGGGGTTGTTGGTTGTTGTGGTTTCTTTTGTTAAGACAGTTGTTGTTTTTCCCTTGTTTAAGCACTTTAGGCTGCTAGACCGTGATGCATTCATTACCTTAAAAATACTATTTTATGAATTTAGGTTTTCCTTATTTGTGTCTTGTTGCAAGATCCTAGTAATATTGTTGTCAAACTGAGGTCAGGACCCATTGTGAGGTCCTAACCAGTAATGTCCCGAGTTCTGAGAATTCGGGGTGTTACAACATGGTATTAGAGCTCTAGGTTGGCAACAATGGCACTTGAAATCTTCTGAAAGACCGAATAAGTTGTAAGCAGAACCCAAAAAGGGTCTGAGTTTTAAAAAGGGGAACTTTTGGTTTTCAAAGACATGCATAGTTTGGTTGGGAATAGAAAAGTACGGCTGACCACCACTACTACTGTTCGCCACTTAGCGTGCGTGCAAATAAGTTTTAATTATAAAACTAGAATCAAGCAAGCGAACCCGCAGTGTACGGATCGATATAGTTAAGCAAGGATTCCAGAGTATCGAACACAGGGATTTGGGTGGGAACAAATTCAATTGCAGATTATCAAGCGAGTAAGTATGAGAGTTCTTGCAAATATTGGGAAAACAACAATCCTAAAGATCCAAGTATCCAGTTGTGGCAATCGATTCAAGATTTACTATTGATATGAAGACAGAGTTAAGATATGCGAAGGTATACTAATGTAAGGTAATCGTACGGTGAAGTTCCAAAAACCTTATATAACTCACCTACAAGATACTCTCTATACAGGTTGTTGAGGCTTCAATATAGAAAAGTTCTAAAGGTAAGAATTAATGTCAAATACCCGAACTTGTAATCCAAGGATCAAGACTAACTTAACCGATTGAGGTTGTGACACTCACAATCGAGGTAGAGGTTGTTGAGGCTTCACTACCACCTAGAAAAGGCAAGCCTAGACTAAGTTAAAGTAAATCTTTAACTTTGGATTAAAGTAAAAGCAGGTTCGTAAACTTAAGGGAAATTACGGGTGGATATTGAGATTCCACGGTCGTGGAACTCAAGAACAAACCGTGATTTAGGGTTCGTCGACGATTCTTTCAAACTCTCAGGGTCTAATCTGTTTACGATATATCTATCATCATCTTAGCCACAACTATCAACCCTTCACCTTAGAATTGTTAAGGGTTTTTAGCCAATAACAGTCATATTGATATCAATTTCAAGAATTAAAAGATTGAAAGATGAAAACTTCCGAAAACCTTCAATAAACTTCAAAATAATCTCAAAGTCACAATCAAGAACGAATATTATCGATAGATTCAGAATAAGGCAAACAACCACAATATTAGGAAAGAAGGAAGAACGGGATGTCAATCCGTCTTCTAAATCAAACCTAAACAAGAAGAGGAATCTTCTTGCAAAATCTTCCAAAAACTTCGATCTTCCGCCAATCCGGAAATCTCAACAGCAATCTCCACCAAAGGTGCGAGATTAGGGCAAATCCCCTACACGAACGTCGATCTTCAACGAGATGTAAATGCTTCTAAGCGAGGGTGAAACACGTCTAAGCCGCGGTCGTAAGCGTAAGCCTAAAGCGAGGTTAAGCGGAGATCATCGGAATCTCCCTTCGTCCGTCCTTTTATAGGGCAAGATAAAATATCGGCCCAGCCCAATCTTTAAAAGATCGTGGCTTCAAAATGTGGCGAAAAAGATCGCCAAGATCACGGTCGTGGAAGGTTCCACGACCGTAATTTAGAGCGTGGAAAGTGTCACGGTTTGAGCCATGGATTCCACGACCGTAATAGTTACTAGAATGCATCACGCCTCTCTTGCAAGGTTCCACGGCCGTGGAACTGAACGTGGTTTGTAGTACGGCCGTATTTTAGAGCGTGGTTTAGGGCAAGAACGTGATTCTTCCCTAGACTCGTGCATTCCTGAAGTTGACATCCAATTTGCTCCTAAGAATGCCCTCAATCCATGAACATACTCAATCAACTCTTCTTTGCTAAATTCCGTTCGGAAATGACTCTCAATCACCTATAATCAACATAAAGCTTGTGTAGACATCCATATCGACAATATAGGCAAACTAGCTCACTAATGTAACAATGCTAAATCAAAGACTATCAATATGAACCAAATACGTTTAGAAAACATGCTTAAAGTATCACAATATTTCATGCTAACAAATAACCCCATACTTGCAACTTGCTTGTCCCTAAGCAAGGTCTCTCAAAAAGCTTTTAAAACAAGAGTTAGGATGAAATATGTGTACCTTCTCAAAGCAAAACTTCTTTTTGATGAATGTGCCTTCTAAAGAATAGATCATTCTCAAACCTTGCTTTAATCGTTTATCAAACTTTCATACACTTAATCAAAGAGTAAAAAGCAAAGAAAACTCATGAATCAATTAAACTTCTAAACAAGCATCATAACCTTCAAACATTATCAAAATCAATCATAAGAAACTTCTATTTAGATCACCAAGTCATATAACATTCTTTTGATCTTAAGGACTTTCAAAGAAAAGGTCTAGAATGTGGAAGGGAAGGGAAACTTTTAAGGAATGTGGTGCATGAATCCGGGAAAGTGGACAACTACTTCTTCTTCTTCTTTTGCGGTTTCCGCAGCACTTTCAACTTAGAGCTTCGCTTTCTTCTCTTCATTTTTCGACTTTACTTTTGGAGTTATGGATAGAGGTGCACACAAACCGAAGCCTAGGAGATTGACGTTTCTCAAATCTTATGAGATGCCTCAAACCCTTGATGCACATACCATAATCCGTTAGGAATATCGCTCAATTTGACTTTGGCAAGACACAAACACCCGGTTATGTGAATGGTGTCGAGTTACTCATCGTCATGATTGACTTCCCCAAACCTACAATTTCTTTCTATTCTTTTGATTGCAAACAATTGCTCTCATGGCCCTCCCACATCAAACATGCCTTTTTCATTCACTTCTCCAAATTCCCGGATAGGTAAAGGAGGCTAATATTTCAATGAGGAGCTAAATGATCAAAGAAAGAAGAAAGAAAATATCGAATTGCCTTAATCATCTCAACAAGAAGTATAAGAACTCATAGTGTGATTTCAAATTCAATTTCTCAACATGATTTAGACAATATTCATCACATTATGAAACTTGCAAAAGAGGTATAATTCATTCATTCATTCAAATTCTTTTCAATTCACTATTCTTTTAAGCATGCAACTGTCATCAAACTCAATTCACAAGTAGTGATTATCATGGAAATCATCTCAATTCATTAGAAGCACAAAATTTTTCAAAATTTTTCAATTTTTATGGGTTTTTCAAGTTCTTTTTCATGCAATGCAATAATGAAACGTGCAACATATAATGAACATGCAACGATAGTCTCGAATAAAAGCAAACATGGTGAGTAGAAGTTATTACAAACTTTTAGTACATCCCACCCCATACTTAGGACGAACATTGTCCCTAATGTTCAAAAGAAAGAAAAGAAAGAAAAGAAAAAGAACTCACAAAGTGGCGGTGGAATGTCTAAAGCGAACGGTCAATCATCAAATCACTGCGGCGCTGGTGGAGGCGGGAATGGAGAGAAGCTAGGATCATAGAACCGCCCAAACTGCTGGCGGTAGACATCCCTCATCATGTGGTCGAGGTCGTCTAAGCGTCCATCCCTAGCATCGGCTCGGATCTCCAATGCTCCTACTCTCTCTGAAAGGCCAGTAGCCCAATCCGGCATCTGCTCGTACCATCCCGGAGCCTGACTATACCATGATGGAGCGTCGGATGGTGCTGGTGCTGGTGCTGGTGCTGCTGGCTGCTCTGTGGACCAAGGAGGGGGAACGCCATACCATGTGGGAGGTGTGGTCATCCACGTAGGCCTCTCACTCACGCTAGCGCGGCGAGAAGACGAGCCTGAGGCTCTAGCTGGACGTGGAGAGCGTCTAGGTACATATGGGGCCGCCTCCGGCTGATCCGGAAATGTGCCAAACTCCTGCTTGGCTCCTCCTCCACCCTCAAACTGATCTCTCATGTCCTCCTCCTCAACAACAGGTGGTGGGACATACGGGGGAGATACTATCCTATTCGCATGCATAGCAACGAACATCTCCTTCTAATTATGGCGTCCCGCCATAATGGAGTACTCCGGCAGCCACTCTATACCCCTACCTATCCTGCTCTCCCAAGGCATGCCCGCATAAGGCGGACCTCTATGTGTGGGGAAAATGAGACCCCTAGTCATGAAAGCATGTAGCCCTAAAGGTACGGCCGGTATACGGGTGCAAGTAGAAAAATCAACACCTAAGCTCCTAGCAATGTGGGTAACTATCCCACCATATCCGATTTTTCCCTTCTTCTTGTTCTTGAGCTTGCTCATAGTAGCAGCCAAGAGAGTAGCACAATCAGCACGGCGTCCATAAAGCATGGAGTATAGCAAAAAGAGCTCATCCGTCTTGATCTTTTGGGGCGTCTCCGTCCTAGGAAAGAGACACTCCGAAAGAACACGGTGAGCTATCTTCAAGGCTAGGTGGTACATCAACCTAGCCTTGGTATCAGCGGGTTGCCAATGGTCCTTGTCGGCGTAAATCATCGCAACCTCCTCCCAAAAGTCCTTGGCGTAAACGCCACTAGGAAATCGACCATTAAAGGTCTCATGAAACCCGAAAATGGTCCCAAACTCACGGATGCTAAAATGATAGTCTCTCTCCATAAGACGGAAAGAGACGGTCCTGTCTACATGGCTGTGCTCGAAAGACGTCACAACCTCCCGTGTAATCTCCTCATAAGCGTCTTCTCGGATAGCTGAGAAGACAACTAGTCCGGCTCTATCCAAGAGCCAAGTAAGGTCATCAACAATGTTGAGAGGAGTTAGATCCTCCAACAACAAGTATCTAGGGCCAATCACAGCCCTTTCCTTGATCCTCTCGAGTGCATCGAGATGATCGTCGTGTATGGTCGGGACTCTAGGGTGAGGAGGTGAGGATGGAGGTGAAGGTGAGGATGGAGGTGAAGGGGAAGAGGGTGGTGGTGCCCTAGAGGATGAGGAGGAGGAGGGATTACCCTTCCTTTTCTTATTCTGATCATTCTTCTTCTCTTTTATCCTCCCCGAAACTCTCCTCACAAAATCCATTCTGTTCAAAATTACGGGCTGTTCTACAGAAACCACGGCCGTAATTCCTCCAAAGACCGTGATTCGTCTCAGAAAGTCGCAAATCTCAGCAAATCAGCACTAAATCTCAACAACAGGCAGTCCTAATCTAATTTCTTCCAATCTCAATCAGTTCTTCCTAAAATCTCTAACAAAAACGAACCAAATCGTCAAGAATCAAGAAGAGAGGAAAAACCTATTTTTCAGATTGAAAAATCCGAATTGCGCGTTCCTTGGTGAATTTCCGCTCGATTTGTCGCTTGGATCTTGTTGGTGGTCGAGTTTGCTTCAGTTTAGGAGGAAGAATCGTTAAAAACGATTAAGAAACGAGGATTTTGAGAGAGGGGCGTGGATTCGGCTTTTAGGTCGTGGAAGAGGGATTTTGTGGTGAATTTTGTGAAGAACGTGGTTTATATAGTCACAGGCAATATTTTGAAAATCACGGTCTGTCGGGGTGTTCCACGGCCGTGGAAGTGTACGGAACCGTGGTTTTGGTGATTTTTCAAAGGCTTTTGAAAATTACGGGTACTGTAGCTGTCACGACCGTGGTTTAGGCCGTGGAACCCTCTGTAAAGCTCCAAAGTCCAGATTTCGTCACTTTTCTTCAACATCACCCTCCCCTTTTCCTTTTCCATCGTTCCTACATCCAAAAACACGAACATACCGGAAGGAATCGAGGCAAAATAAAGCAAAAACGTCTATTCTAAGCTAAACTATGAATCGAAAACAAAGACAAGAAAGCATTACCTTGGGTTGCCTCCCAAGAAGCGCTTTGTTTAAGGTCCGTAGCTAAAACAATCTCGCACTTATTCAAGTGCGGTAGGCGCGAACTCTTCAGTTTGGAGTTCCGGCGTATACTTCTTGAGTCGTTGGCCGTTCACCTTAAAGCTTCCGCTCGTTTCACCCCATACTTCAACTGCACCATGGGGGAAAATACGCTTAATTAGAAAAGGTCCGGTCCAACGAGATTTAAGCTTACCCGGAAAGAGACGAAGCCTTGAATTGAAGAGGAGAACTTGATCTCCTTTTTTGAAGTCCTTTGGAATGATATGCTTATCATGCCAACGCTTTGCTCTCTCCTTATAGATCTTAGTGTTTTCATAAGCGTTCAAGCGGAGTTCATCCAGCTCATTGATGTCTAGGAGACGCTTCTCTCCCGCTTCTTTCATGCTGAAGTTCAACCACTTGATAGCCCAAAACGCCTTGTGCTCCAACTCTACCGGTAAGTGACAAGACTTCCCATACACAAGGTTGTATGGTGTGGTTCCTATGGGAGTCTTGTATGCAGTCCGGTATGCCCACAATGCATCGTCAAGCTTCAAGGACCAATCCTTCCTAGTCCTTGAGACTGTCTTCTCTAGAATTCCTTTGATCTCCCTATTTGAGATCTCAACTTGTCCATTTATTTGTGGATGATAAGGGGTAGCAATCTTGTGAGTAACCCCATACTTAGCTAGAAGAGGTTCAAAGCGCCGGGCAATGAAGTGAGAACCTCCATCACTAATGATTATCCTTGGCGTCCCAAATCGCGGGAAAATGGTCTTGTTGAAGAACTTAACCACCACCATGACATCATTTGTGGGAGAGGTAATTGCTTCCACCCATCTAGAAACGTAGTCTACCGCCAATAGTATGTATTGGTTTCCACAAGAAGATGGGAATGGTCCCATGAAATCAACTCCCCAAACGTCGAAAATCTCCACCTCTTGGATGTTGTTGAGGGGCATCTCATTCCTTCTAGAGATATTGCCTGTTCTTTGACAAGCATCGCAGCAAGAAACAAAGGATTGCACATCTCTAAACAAGGTAGGCCAAAGAATCCAGATTGCAATACCTTTGCGCTAGTCTTGTTCGAACTAGCGTGTCCTCCACAAGGTAGTGAATGACAATGGCGGATGACACTTTGCATCTCATCTTCCGGCACACATCGCCGAATGATGCCATCCGGACCTCTCTTAAAGAGGAGAGGCTCGTTCCAATAGTATTCCCGGACGTCCTTGAAGAACTTCTTTCTTTGTACGTAGGATAGTCCGGGCGGTATCTTCTGACAAACCAAATAGTTAACAAAATCAGCAAACCATGGTTCGTTACCTTTGGAGATCACATCGATGCACTCTTCAATAAGGTGTAAGTGTTCGTCCGGGAAGGAGTCATCGATGGGCAAATGGTCGTCCTCTAGATGTGTTAGGCGACTCAAATGATCCGCAACAGAATTTTCTGAACCTTTCTTGTCGCGGATCTCAAGATCGAATTCTTGTAGGAGAAGAATCCATCTAATTAGCCTTGGCTTCGCATCTTTCTTCGCAAGGAGGTACCGGATCGCAGCATGATCCGTGTAGACAATCACTTTTGCACCTACAAGATAAGAGCGGAACTTGTCAATAGCATAGACAATGGCTAAAAACTCTTTCTCGGTAGTGGCGTAGTTGAGCTGCGCTTCATCTAGCGTCTTGCTAGCATAATATATGGCATGGGTTCGCCCCTCTTTTCTTTGTCCAAGAACAGCTCCAATTGCTACGTCACTAGCATCGCACATAACCTCAAAGGGAAGAGTCCAATCTGGAGGTTGGATAATAGGTGCTGAAATTAGAGCTTGCCGGATTGTGTTAAACGCATCCAAACATTCCTGCGAAAACTCAAAAACTGCATCCTTCATCAATAGATTAGTGAGCGGTTTTGATATCTTAGAAAAGTCCTTAATGAAACGTCTATAAAATCCAGCATGTCCTAGGAAACTTCTTATCCCTTTCACCGAAGTTGGGGGAGGAAGTTTCTCTATGGTCTCTATCTTAGCTTTATCTACTTCTATCCCTCTACTAGAGACTAAATGACCTAATACAATTCCTTCCTTAACCATAAATTGACACTTTTCCCAATTAAGAACTAGGTTAGTGTCTTCACATCTTTGCAAAACAAGAGAAAGGTTAGAAAGGCAATCGTTAAAAGAGGAACCGTGTACGGAGAAGTCGTCCATGAAGACTTCCATGATTTCCTCTATGTGTTCGGAGAAGATGGCCATCATGCACCGTTGGAAGGTGGCTGGGGCGTTGCAAAGCCCGAACGGCATTCTCCTATAAGCAAACGTACCCCACGGGCACGTGAATGTGGTCTTCTCCTGATCGTCCGGATGTATCGGAATCTGAAAGAAACCACTATAGCCGTCAAGGTAGCAAAAATGTGAATGTTGTGCTAACCTTTCAAGCATTTGATCAATGAACGGCAATGGGAAGTGATCCTTCCGCGTCGCATTGTTGAGCTTGCGGTAGTCTATACACATCCGCCATCCCGTCACGGTTCGGGTAGGAATGAGTTCGTTGTTCTTGTTGGTGATGACCGTCATTCCTCCCTTCTTCGGAACTACTTGAACTGGACTCACCCACTTACTATCGGAAATAGGGTAGATGATACCTGCATCAAGAAGCTTAAGAATTTCCTTCTTGACAACCTCCTTCATGGTCGGATTCAACCGCCTTTGAGGTTGTCTTGAAGTTCTAAAATCTTCCTCCATTAGTATCTTATGCATGCATAGGGAGGGTTTAATTCCTACTAGGTCCTCAATAGTATAGCCTAAAGCTTTCCTATGTTTCCTAAGGACAATCATGAGCTGATTATGTTCATCTATGCTTAGTTCGGAACTAATGATAACCGGAAAGGTAGAATTAGGTCCTAGAAAAGCGTACCTTAGATGAGTAGGAAGTGGTTTTAGTTCAATCGCTTTCGGAGCTTCCAACGATCCTTAAGGAGCATCCGGTGTCTCCTTATAAGTTTCTAAGGGTATTGAGTGTGTGGGAGAAGAATCAGAAGAAGTCGTAGAAGTGTCTCGATCACCCCTTTCCACGGCCAAAATTACGGGTGCATTATGTTCTCCACGGCCGTGGTTTAGGGCGTGGAAGGGAAATACGGTTGTCACATCTTCTCCACGACCGTATAACTCCCTGGAGTGGGACACGGTTTTGGTTGTGAAATCCACGGCCGTGGAATACAGTGTATGACCGTGGATTCTCATGTTTTCAGCTTCATCGTGGAGTTTTTCAAACTCCACTTCATGCATCTCTTCTTGTGCTTCTAAGGCTTCAATTGCCTCATTGCACTATTCTTCTTCCCCTACATTGGTTAGACTCATAGTGATAACTTTTTGTAAAGGATCGTTAAAGAGAATCGCACTTACCTCCTCTCTAGATAACCCTTCTTCATCTTGGATATCGAATATATCCTCATCAAAGATTGGCTCCTTCACTAGAGTGGAAAGAAGGAACTCTACTTTCTCTTCTCCTATGTCAAAAGCGAGTCTACCATTCTTGCAATCGACTATGCAGCCGGAAGTTGCAAGAAACGGTCTTCCGAGTATGATCGGGACCGGACTATCTGCAGGAATATCAAGCACGACAAAATCAATGGGGACAAAGAATTTACCTAGCTTGACCGGGACGTCTTCTACAATACCGACGGGACGAGTGATGGATCGATCCGCCATGTACAACGTCATCTTTACCGGTTTAGGGTCGCCTAAACCGATCTTCCTGCACAATGCAAGTGGTATGATGCTCACACTTGCTCCTAAGTCACACAAAGCGTCATATGTGACATCTCCCACTCCTATGGGAATGCAAAATGACCCCGGATCCTTCAGCTTTGGGGGCATTTTCTCCTTCATGGTCTTGATGAGATCCGAAGAATCCGAACTCATCTTGACCTCACCGAAGTCTTCTAGCTTCCTCTTGTTGGAGAGGAGCTCCTTCAAGAACTTGCCATAAGCCGGCATACCTACAATAACATCAATAAATGGTATATTAATATGCAGCTTGCTCATGAGTTCTATGAACTTACCGAATTGTTTGTCTAGGCGCGCTCACGCTCTAGATTAAGGGAATGGTAGGGGAGGTTTGTAAGCCGGAGGAGGAACGTAGACATCTTCCTTCTCCTTCCCCTTCTCTTTGTCTTTTTCTACGGAGACTTCAACAAACTTTGGCTGCGGATCGGTAGTAGTCACTCCGCTCCTAGTCGTGATTGCCATAACCCTTCCCTTAGGGTTGTCCTCCGTCTTTCCTGGAAGCTTCCCTTGATTTCTAGGAACTTCCTCCGCACGGCTGAACATTTGGTTTTCTAAAACCTTTTGAGCTTTATCAACCTTGGAAATTTGATCATCAACCTTAATGATGTGGTTCTCCAACCCTTGAAGCTTTCCCAAAATTGTTTCCAACATGGGATCGGGCTTCTCCTTCCCCGAAGTGTTCCCTCCATTTGATGATTGCCCTTGGCTTTTCAAAGGAGTAGAGGAAGAGGAAGGTGGAGTTAGTGAATTAGAGTTGGAAGGATAAGAGTTACCGGAATTTTGTTGATTGGGGCGCCAATTGTTGTTGTTTGAACCCCTATTGTTGTTCCAATTGTTGTTCCGGTTGTTGTTGTTTCCATTCCAATTGTTATTCCGGTTGTTGTTCCGGTTATTGTTATCGTCGCCATTGTTGTTGCCCAAATAACCAACATCCTTCCCTTGTTGCTTTGGGAAGTTGGTCTTGATAGCCTCCTTCAACTCTTTGATCTCATTGTTGAGGGAGAAAATCTGATTTTGAGCTTCATGTGTGAGCTTTGCTCCTTGCTCCATACGATTTCCCTCCACTTTCCGGTGGGAATACTTCTCTATGACTCTTGCTTGCTTCTCAATGAAGTCCCAAGCGTCGTCTTCTCTCATGTCCATGAACGTTCCACATGAGAGGGATTGGAGGTTGAATTGCGTTCCTGCATCCAGTCCCTTGTAGTAAATCTCCAACAATGCAAGCTTGGATATGCCATGATGAGGGCAATCCAATAACAAGTCCTGAAACCTTTCCCATAATTGAAACAAACTTTCGTTAGACCTCATGGAAAATGCATTGATCTTACCTATAAGTTCCGCCGTTTTGGATGGCGGAAAGAATTTGGTGAGGAACTCCGCGGAAAGGTCTTCCCACGTGTCTAGTTTCCCCCTAGGAAGAGCTTGGTACCAAGACAACGCTTTCCCCTTCAAGGAGAAGAAGAAAGGCTTGAGTTTATAGTTGTTGGTAGTAGCGCTCTTCGGTCTCATTGTCTCCATCATACACTCGAAGTTTTGCAAGTGTTGGTGTGGAGATTCAGCGCTTGTCCGACCAAATTAGTTTTGGCGAACAAGAGTAATAACTTGAGGGTTGAAGCTAAACCCTTGCAGATCTTCAGCATCAAAATTCACGCCCAAGCGGCGTGGTTGTTGTGTTGAATCCATCCGCTGGCCAAGAGTTCTTGGCTCATCATCTACACGTTCGATCCTCACATTCCTAGGCGGAATGCGGCGATTAGCAGCTCCCCGTGGATGGAAAGGGTTCACATTGATCTTGGGATCAATCTCCTCTAGCGGTGGCATGGAAGAATCACTATCATCAGCGGATGAGTGACTTCTTCTTCTAGATCTTGATCCCCTCCTTGAGGATTTCTTGCTTCCCTCATTCTTGAGGTCGCTTAGTTCTATCCTCATTTGGAAAATCATATCCTGTAGATTGTTAACTTGGGATTGAAGGCGATCCATCTCATCCCGGCGAATGTTCTCATTCCATTGGAGTTGAGCTTCCTTCTCCGCCAACTCCGCTTGAAGATCACGTTCGTGTTCTTCAGCCATCTTCTTTTCCTTGCGCTTTTGCCTTAAAGTTTTCTCTAGCTCTTGATTAAGAGGTAAGAGATCTTCGGTGTTCCTAGACCTGCGCATGCACTCAAAGTAATATCAAATAACGAGAGCAAGCTCCCAAGCTTGACAACCAGCTACCGAATTCGGCCGAAACCAAATCCCCGGCAACGGCGCCAAAAACTTGTTCGCCACTTAGCGTGCGTGCAAATAAGTTTTAATTATAAAACTAGAATCAAGCAAGCGAACCCGCAGTGTACAGATCGATATAGTTAAGCAAGGATTCCAGAGTATCGAACACAGGGATTTGGGTGGGAACAAATTCAATTGCAGATTATCAAGCGAGTAAGTATGAGAGTTCTTACAAATATTGGGAAAACAACAATTCTAAAGATCCAAGTATCCAGCTGTGGCAATCGATTCAAGATTTACTATTGATATGAAGACAGAGTTAAGATATGCGAAGGTATACTAATGTAAGGTAATCGTACGGTGAAGTTCCAAAAACCTTATATAACTCACCTACAAGATACTCTCTATACAGGTTGTTGAGGCTTCAATATAGAAAAGTTCTAAAGGTAAGAATTAATGTCAAATACCCGAACTTGTAATCCAAGGATCAAGACTAACTTAACCGATTGAGGTTGTGACACTCACAATCGAGGTAGAGGTTGTTGAGGCTTTACTACCACCTAGCAAAGGCAAGCCTAGACTAAGTTAAAGTAAATCTTTAACTTTGGATTAAAATAAAAGCAGGTTCGTAAACTTAAGGGAAATTACGGGTGGATCTTGAGATTCCACGGTCGTGGAACTCAAGAACAAACCGTGATTTAGGGTTCGTCGACGATTCTTTCAAACTCTCAGGGTCTAATCTGTTTACGATCTATCTATCATCATCTTAGCCACAACTATCAACCCTTCACCTTAGAATTGTTAAGGGTTTTTAGCCAATAACAGTCATATTGATATCAATTTCAAGAATTAAAAGATTGAAAGATGAAAACTTCCGAAAACCTTCAATAAACTTCAAACTAATCTCAAAGTCACAATCAAGAACGAATATTATCGATAGATTCAGAATAAGGCAAACAACCACAATCTTAGGAAAGAAGGAAGAACGGGATGTCAATCCGTCTTCTAAATCAAACCTAAACAAGAAGAGGAATCTTCTTGCAAAATCTTCCAAAAACTTCGATCTTCCGCCAATCCGGAAATCTCAACAGCAATCTCCACCAAAGGTGCGAGATTAGGGCAAATCCCCTACACGAACGTCGATCTTCAACGAGATGTAAATGCTTCTAAGCGAGGGTGAAACGCGTCTAAGCCGCGGTCGAAAGCGTAAGCGTAAAGCGAGGTTAAGCGGAGATCATCGGAATCTCCCTTCGTCTGTCCTTTTATAGGGCAAGATAAAATATCAGCCCGGCCCAATCTTTAAAAGATCGTGGCTTCAAAGTATGGCGAAAAAGATCGCCAAGATCACGGTCGTGGAAGGTTCCACGACCGTAATTTAGAGCGTGGAAAGTGTCACGGTTTGAGCCATGGATTCCACGACCGTAATAGTTACTGGAATGCATCACGCCTCTCTTGCAAGGTTCCACGGCCGTGGAACTGAACGTGGTTTGTAGTACGGCCGTATTTTAGAGCGTGGTTTAGGGCAAGAACGTGATTCTTCCCTAGACTCGTGCATTCCTGAAGTTGACATCCAATTTGCTCCTAAGAATGCCCTCAATCCATGAACATACTCAATCAACTCTTCTTTGCTAAATTCCGTTCGGAAATGACTCTCAATCACCTATAATCAACATAAAGCTTGTGTAGACATCCATATCGACAATATAGGCAAACTAGCTCACTAATGTAACAATGCTAAATCAAAGACTATCAATATGAATCAAATATGTTTAGAAAACGTGCTTAAAGTATCACAATATTTCATGCTAACAACTACCGCGGATCTCAATATGCTTAGTATGGACTTTAGGTTTTACTGTAGATGGACTTATTGGACTTATTAGCTAGTTATATTTATAGTTTTTATTCCTCGCGCAGATGGCACGTACTAGAGCTACGCTAGCTACTGGTCGAGGTAGAGGTCGTCCACCTCTCCCTCTAGCTGGACCAGGCAGGGGAGATGTGACCCCTATAGTTAGAGGACGCGGCCGTGGAGGTAGACCTCCACTAGCCCGAGTTCGAGGTCGAGCTCCTCGAGAGGATCCACTAGCAGTGATCATGCCAAAGGCTGGAGTGGAGGAGGTGGCTGAGAGTGTAGGTCCCGAGGTCAAGAATGAGACCGCTGCTAGGTCTGGAGCGCAGCAAGCACGTTCGACTGAGTCAGGATGTGTTTCTATTGGAGCGTTGGAGTATAGAGAGTACCGAGCATACGTTGAGCGTATGGAGGAGGCTACTAGGACAGAGAGACTTACCCAGATACCACCAGTACCGGCTAGATCTATTCAGGTGACACAAGGAGTGCCTCAGGTACCGGCTGTACCTGAGAGGAGAGTTGTGGCTGATAGAGCTCCTACTGGGTCTAGAGCACCGAGGCCGGATGAGTGGTTGAAGGCTTTCAACTCTCAAAAGGTCCCCTCATTTAGTGGAGAGATAGGACTGGAGGCGGAGCACTAGATTGGACAGGTAGAGACTGCATTAGAGGCGATACATTGCCCAGAGGACCGACAGATGGATTTGGTGCAGACATGTTTCACTAAGGATGCTCATTCCTGGTGGCGGACCATACGTAGTCGAGTCACCAGTTGGGAGCAGATGAGGAGCATTGTTAGAGACAGATATTGCCCTGTCTCTTTGAGGAGAGAGAGGTTTCAGGACTTCATTGAGGCAGGATTTGAGGACATTCCGATTGATGCTGCCATCAAGAAGTTCTAGAAGGAACTGACACTACTTGGACCAACTGCACCTCCTGAGGAGCAGCATGTGTATCTCTTTTCACGGAGATTGAGGGAGAGCACTCGTTCCTATCTGGCAGGATTTCGCTGTGAGACTCTATCAGACTATCAAGATAGGGCGTTTGCATATGAGAGAGACAGACCAGTCCAGAGGAGAGCTGCTCAGTCAGACAGGCCGGATAAGCGGCAAAGGACAGGATATGCTACTGGTAGTACAGGAGGAGCTGTTTTTGGACGGGGACAAACTCAGGGGCGACATAGCCATACCGTTTCTGGTCAAACTTCAGCTGGTGGCTTACAGTGCCACAACTGCAGTGGCTATGGACACATCCGATCGAATTGTACGAAACCGTCATTGACCTGCTTCCAATGCGGTAAGGTTGGATATAGGGCTGCATTCTGCCGCCAGGGCAAGACTCCATCTCAGCAGGGTTCCTCCCCTGCAGGTCTATCAGGGAGCGTACAGAGACCGCCACAGTACCAAGCTCCGAGTTAGCAACAGCAGTACCGAGCCCCTGGTCAGCAGCAGTCTTACAAGGCTCCAGGACACACATCTTCACAGAGCTCTATGTAGGGATCAGGTCGGGGCAGAGGACGTGGCAGTGTAGCTGATACTAGAGGAGCTCAAGCACGGGTGTTTGAGTTGAGAGACGCTGATCAGCCAGATGCACCGACTGCCACAGGTACGATCTAGATCCATGACTTACCCGTACGAGTTTTATTTAATACGGGTGCTACCCACTCCTTTATATCTGATGCATGCGTAGATAGGTTGTCCTTAGCTACTGTAGAAGGGATACCTTTTATGATAGGCTTACCTGATGGGAGTAAGGTAAGAGGGACTAGAGAGATCTATGGATGTCCTGTCCGCATGGGAGACCGAGACTGGCTAGTAAATTTTCTAGTCATGCTCTTAGCTCATGAGGATGTGATTTTAGGGATAGATTGGATGAGGAGACACAGAGCAGTCTTAGACATTGGTAGGAGGACAGTGACCGTTGCCACTGAGGAGGGTCATAGAGTGATATTCCGAGGTTGGGACCTCGGAAAGTCAGGCACAGTTATCAGTGCAGTGAGAGCAGCGAGACTGATAGCACAGGGTTGCGAGGCCTTCTGGTGTTATGCCATGAAGGAAAGCAAGAGCCTGACCATAGAGGAGATACCAGTTGCATGCGAGTTTGCGGAGGTATTCAGTGACGACCTGCCAGGACTACCCCCACAGAGGAGCGTTGATTTCAGCATTGACTTAGAGCCGGGCACGAGACCGATCTCGAAGGCTCCATACCGTATGACAATGATAGAGTTGTTGGAGCTGAAGAAGCAGTTAGAGGAGCTAGTAGAGAAAGGTTTCATACGCCCTAGTGTGTCTCCTTGGGGCGCGCCAGTGTTATTTGTGAAGAAGAAGGATGGATCGATGAGGCTGTGCATAAACTACAGAGAGCTAAACAAAGTAACCATCAAGAACAAGTATTCACTGCCGCATATAGACGACCTGTTGGACCAGTTGCATGGGGCGTCCGTGTTTTCGAGGATAGACTTGAGGTCCGGTTATCACCAGCTGCGGGTGAGAGATCAAGACATACCTAAGACGGCATTCTGGACTAGGTATGGTCATTATGAGTTTGTAGTGATGCCTTTCGGGCTCACTAATGCACCAGCAGTGTTCATGGAGTTGATGAATGGGATATTCATTGACTTCTTAGACCAGTTTGTAGTGGTCTTCATTGACGATATCCTAGTTTACTCTAGGAGTCGAGAGGAGCATGCCGGACACTTGAGGACAGTATTGCAGATTCTACAGGATAGCCAATTGTATGCTAAGTTATCCAAGTGTGAGTTTTGGATGTCAGAGGTGGCTTTCTTAGGTCACGTGGTGACTGTTGAGGGTATTAAAGTCGATCCGGCAAAGATCGAGTCAGTATCTTCTTGGCAACCTCCTAAGAATGTCAAGGAGGTTCGCATCTTTCTAGGTTTAGCAGGGTATTACCGCCGGTTTGTGGAAGGGTTTTCCTTGATTGCCCGACCACTTACTTGTCTTCTGAGGAAGACTACTCGGTTTGTCTGGTCTAAGCCGTGTCAGCAGAGTTTTGAGGAGCTGAAGAGGAGATTGACGTCTGCTCCGATTTTGGCACAACTTGAGGGTACAGATGATTTTGTTGTATACAGTGACGCATCCAAGCTAGCTTTGGGGTGTGTTTTGATGTAGAGGGGTAAGGTCATAGCCTATGCGTCTCGGCAGTTGAAGACGTATGAGGAGAACTACCCCACACATGATCTAGAGTTGGCTGCAGTAGTTCATGCTCTTAAGATCTGGCGTCACTATCTCTATGGGGCGACATGCCAGATCTTCACAGACCATAAGAGTGTGAAGTACATATTCACTCAGCGGGAGTTGAATAACCGCCAGAGGCGGTGGTTAGAGTTGATCAAGGACTTCGACCTTGAGATTCTTTACCACCCCGGGAAGGCAAATGTGGTAGCTGACGCTTTGAGCCGGAAGACGCTTAGGGAGAGGGCGATAGCCCGGTTGACAGTACAGCCACAGTTGTAGAGAGACTTGGCTTGGTTGGAGATAGAGATTCAGTTTCCCGATACTGATAGTCAGTTGGCTACCTTGGAGTTACTTCCTGATCTGTTGGATGAGATCCGACAGAAGCATGAGACTTGCCCGACTTTGACCAGGATCCGAGACAGGATGTCTCGAGATGAGGCCCCACAGTTCACTATTGGTGCTGATGGATTGATGAGACGTCAGGATCGTGTTTGTGTGCCTTCAAACGGTGAGTTGAGACAGAGGATACTAGGTGAGGCTCATGCTACCCCATACTCAGTACATCCTGGAGCGAGTAAGATGTACAAGGATGTGAGACGGTCCTTATGGTGGGGTGGTTTGAAGCCCGATGTAACTCGGTATGTAGCTCAGTGTGCGACCTGCTAGCAGGTCAAGATTGAGCATCGTAGGTCTGGAGGAGAGCTCCACCCACTTCCAGTACCACAGTGGAAGTGAGAGGATATATCTATGGACTTTGTCACCGGATTGAGGCTCAGTAGAGGTTTTGATGCTATTTGGGTAGTGGTAGACCGTTTGACGAAGACCGCACGTTTTATTCCGATTAAGGAAACGTGGCCGGTAAGTCGTCTAGCTGAGGAGTTCACCAGACACATTGTGAGACTTCATGGGGTACCAAGGACTATCGTCTCTGACAGAGATGGACGTTTTACCTCGAGATTTTGGCAGCAGGTACATACTACTTTGGGGACGAGCCTCCACTTTACCACTGCCTACCACCCACAGGCAGACGGACAGTCTGAGAGGACCATTCAGACCTTAGAGGACATGCTACGGGCGTGTGTCCTAGATTGGGGATAGGTATGGCCAGATCATCTCCCACTGGTAGAGTTTTCATATAATAACAGCTGTCACGCGTCTATTGGGATGGCTCCCTATGAGGCTTTGTACGGGCGGAGATGTCGTACACCATTATGTTGGGATGAGCCCAGCAGAGTTGATGGAGTAGCTCCATGTCAGATACAGGATGACATCGCCCGGATTGCCCTAGTCAGAGAGCGGATGTTAGCAACTCAGAGTCGTCAGAAGTCCTACGCCGACAAAAGGCGTCGACCTTTGGAGTTTAGAGTGGGTGCTCAGGTGTGGTTGAGAGTGTCACCTACGAGAGGAGTCAGGCGTTTCGGCATTAAGGGGAAGCTGAGTCTCCGATATGTCGGACCTTTTGAGATCTTGGAGAGAGTCGGGGAGGTAGCCTACAGATTAGCACTACCGCCGAGATTAGAGGGTGTTCATCCGGTCTTTCATGTATCTCAGTTGAGAGAGTACATCCCGGATCCGAGACACGTTATCAGCCATGAGGACTTGACAGTGGAGGCCGATCACACCTTTGTAGAGTACCCAATAGCTGTCTTGGAGCGCAGTACTAGACGTCTGCGGTCCAAGGAGATACCTATGTTGCGGATCCAGTGGTCTAGGAGAGGAGCTGATGAGGCCACTTGGGAGACTGAAGAGAGTATTAGACGTAACTATCCCGAGTTCTTTGAGGGGTTAGAGGTTTCTCATGTATTGACGAGTTAGTACTCGGATGTTGTGTTGTTTGACCTTTCAGGTTTTTATATCGATTTGAGTGATTACGTTTTTTTGTGATACATGTCTACTTTTGATGGTTGAGTAGTTGCATGGTAGAAAATGGAAATGTCAAGAAAACTAAAATATACCAAAGGAAATGCGTGATTTAGAGAATCATTCTAAGTTTCGGGACGAAACTTCTTTTAAGAGGGCACTGATGTAATAACCGAAAATTTTAAACTCCGTTTAATACGGAATTTAACCGGATTCCGATCCGCTAACCTCTAACCTAAATAAAGTTAAAATGAATTTTTAAATTCTATTATTTTATACGACCTTAGTTCACATAAAATAATAAAATGTGTAACCGGAGATATTTCCGTACCTTTAAAGTAAAATAATAATTTACCTAATACGGAGTATAATTCCGTAAAATTTTCCGCAAATGCCCTACCGATCCGTACAAGTAACGGGTTTTGCTTCAGCTCGTTTTAATGAAACAAAAGTGGGTCCAATTGCATTGTGCACTACCGGCCCAGCCCAACCCATTCTTAAAGACTAATTAAAACCTAATTAACCTAATTACCTTAACCAAATCAAGTGACGCTCTAATCCTATCTTCCCCTCCTCATACTGCCGCTCCATCTTCAACACAATCGACGAAGGCGGCAACTCCGATTCAACAGTGAGCCGACCACAACCAACAGCCGCCGGATCTCCTTCCCGCCGACCTTGCCGACTCCAGGTACGTCGCTACCCTTGCCACCGCCCTTCTTCCTGGTTCCGACTCTCATCTCCGAATCTAAACCGCGCAGCATCGACACGGGACGCCGGAGAAGTGCAACGGTGGAACAAACAAGTATCGTAACCAAGGTCGCCGGCACTACAGTGAGTAAGTCGCCGCCCTTTCCCCTTGTTCTGTTTTCCTTCGGTCTTCCGGTGCTAACCAGGACGCTGAACTCGTCGAGTACGCTGCAGAAGTCCAAGGCGGGAGGAGCGGTGCAACGACGAGCCAGTTGAGACCCCTGCGAGCCATCCTGCAGAATCGAACCGGACTGGGCTCCTTCGAGTACGTAACGAGGTTGTAGGACGGTGCGTTCATCCCTCATCTGTATATTTATACGTATATCACACATGTAGGAGTAATGGGTGGAATGAAATCTTTGAGTTCATATATTATATATGCGTAGAGTTATGGATATATAGGTGTACGTGTCAGAGTATATATACGGACGGGTATAAGTATACATATTTGAGGACGCGAATGCGAGGAGGGTCGAATTGTAACGTAAATGCATAGTGATACGAGTATGTATATATATATATGGACGTATAAGTTAGTGTGTGTAAAGTATATAGAAGCTTGAAATTAGTAGGTATGTAATCTTTATATAAGAGTATATTTATAAGCATAAATATAGTATATATAAAAATGTGAGTTAATATATAAGTACGAGTTGGGAGTTATGAAATTATGTAGATATAAGTGAGTTGAGGAGAATTTAACAACATGTTGACGGTATTATGTATGTAGTAGCATAATTAGTAACCGGAGAGAAGGAGTGTTGTCCTTCTTCGAGTTGTCTCGAGTTCTTGACCTTATAACCTATAAGTAGCTATCCGAGAGATAAAATTTATGGAAAACAAGATATGAAAGAAATCAGTAGAATTCAAGAATAAACTTCGAGAATTTACGACATTAAGGGTAAAATGGTATTTTACCGTAAGAGAACTTTTTCCGTAATTCCTTCGCATGAGGTTGGACATCTGGATGAGATTTTGATCCACATGCCTTATTTGACAGGCGTTTGAGTTACCACGAGTACGGAACGTTTTGAGACTTGTTAGAGTGTGATTTTACTCAGGTAAGTCCTTGCGACTTACTTAGCCAGTTTCTGGATATTAGTGGAGTGATAGTGGTGGTGTTTGCTATGTGTGTGTTTTAATAATAATAACTTGCTAGGATGACCGTTATTATTATGTTTAAGGCCCAAGTGTATGTATCACGGGCCGTGACATCACTGTCCAGCTCTGACAGGAGACTGGGAGGTTCCCTATACCCAGACCAGGATGGTACAAGGTGAGATGCATCGGATCCATTCCTGATGGTTACACGGGGGCGGATGCGAGGTTTGGGAATCCCTCGTGTCACAAAATAAGTATCATTAGCGTGAATGAGTAACTTAACTTAAGATAATAAATGGACTTGTTTGAAAGCATGATGGGTGTTTATTCTTTTATGTGTGTGTGCGTGCTATTATTATTCTGCTAATATCTAGATAACTAGCTAATGGTTTCTCTTGTTGTGTTTTTAGATTTACCGCAGGTTAGACCAGCAGCTGAGTGATCCGGAAGTAGTGGTCAGCCAGGTCTCCGTACTCTTTAGGGTTGGGGTTGTTGGTTGTTGTGGTTTCTTTTGTTAAGACAGTTGTTGTTTTTCCCTTGTTTAAGCACTTTAGGCTGCTAGACCGTGATGCATTCATTACCTTAAAAATACTATTTTATGAATTTAGGTTTTCCTTATTTGTGTCTTGTTGCAAGATCCTAGTAATATTGTTGTCAAACTGAGGTCGGGACCCATTGTGAGGTCCTAACCAGTAATGTCCCGAGTTCTGAGAATTCAGGGTGTTACATGTGCGTCTTGGGTTTTGGTCAAACAAGATCAAGGTTCTTGTCGTCGTTTCAATTGGTGTCGAAGATAACCTACGAATAACCTTGTATCACTTGTAGATCCTTATCCATCTCAGTTTCGTCCATCATTCCATCCATTTTGAGCCTTCCATTGCAAGAACAATTTTTGGTCTCGAAGATCGGGATAACCTACGACTAACCTTGTATCACTTGTAGATCCTTGTTCAAATTCTCAATAACACGATCTTGTGACCTTATAACCTCTTGTTTTTAGAATTATTTATTCTTCAACTTCATTAACATCTAAAACTCTTTTTTCTTATTTTGTTATCTAATTTTCGTTTAACTTCACTTAAGGGTATGGTGTCTAAGTCTTTTAACTTAATTAATCTCATTTGTTGACACATTTCTTCTACATCAAGTATACTATAACTATGTTCGACACTAATAAATGAACTCATTTCTTTGACTAACATATCAAATGTTTCTTGATTTTCTAGCTCTTTTTCTTCTAGTTCTTCTTTTTTGGATTTTTTAAAATTGTAAGTTATGTACTATAAATTTCTTTTGGGGGATTTTTGTTTTGAAATGAATACTTATAAGGAAAGTTGACTAACTTTTTGGTTTGAGGGTTTAGACTAGTTGTTGTAACATGATGTCGGATTTCGTTGGTAATTTCAAGAGCTAATTTTTTATTTTGTTATTTGATAGCTAGTAAAGAAGCAAATATTTCGTTTCTATACTTTTATAAGTTGAAACTTATCTGATCTAATTTATAAATCTACAATTTTGTCGATTATTGTATTTAAGATGATTGTTTCCAATGTTTAAATGGTTTTCATGTCTCTATATTTTTATAAGTTGAAACTTACCTGATCCAATTTTTAAATCTACAATTTTGTCGATTATTGTATTTAAGATGATGGTTTGCATGTGGCGCTGGTTTATGTGGACAATTTTAGGAACTTCTAGTTTGATTTTTTTTTTAATTTTATATGTTTAATTGACAACCTACTCTGATACCAAATAACAAAATCACACAAAAATTATAAAATCCGACTTAAAGTTATATTTGAGGATAAAAATTACAACTTATTATAAACTAAGTACGTTTCATATAAAATCCAAAAAGTTATGGATAAATTTTTTTTAAAAAAGCAAAATAATTATGTTATTTACGGGGTGTATCAATTTGCTTATAAAAATTAATGACGTACAAACTACCACCCACTTATCAGTTGAGACAAGACTTGTATACTAAAACAAGCAGGAGGAGTGGGTATTAGAAAAGCAGAAAATATGAACAAGGTCCTACACATGAAATTGCTTTGGAAAATAATGGCCGAGTTTGACTATATATGGGTTCAATAATAAATGAAAAATACCTAAAAGACGTTCTTCTCTAGGAGTATAAAATGGGGAATAACACCTCATGACAATGGAAAGACTGATGCACCTGAAAAGAGATTTCGAATGGGGTTTCCATTGGAATATAGGAGATGTCAATACCATAAAATTTTGAAAAGAAAATTGGCTTGTAGAACTGCCTCTAAAAAGGCTAGTTCAAGACCAAATTCTTATTAACAATGAGGAACTAGTAAACTCCTATATCGAAAATAATAACTGGAACCACTATGAACTTCTCCAAAGACTAGGATCTATCATCCACCACATACCATCACAAATATCCTAAACTATAAACTACGAAAATCCAAAATATCGGACAAACTCAATTGAGCATCATCCGATAAAGGATGATTCTCCACAAAATCGGCAATGAAACTGATCCATGAACAAGGAGGATTGTGTGGAAAAAATAGCACATGGATATGAGATATGAATATCATGCCGAAAGTAAACAAATTTTTTATGAAAGATTTCGATTAACGGGCTCCCAACTAAGAAAATTTTGAAAAAAAACAAAAAGTAGCAATACCAATACATTGTTCTCTTTGCCAACACCCATTTAATAGTGCAAAATACCTATTCTTGAAATGCTCTTTCACAATAGATAACATTACAAATCAAAAAATTAAACATATTCTACAAACTGCAAATTTTTCGTCCACTGATATGCCATATATTCTCCTTTTTCTAATAGAAAAATTGGACGATAGATACGTAACTGAGTTGCCAGTCAGTGGAATGTTGGTTCATGAGAAACCAATGCACTTTTAATAACAATAAGCTGCAAAATATAGACCTTAACGTTCAAAACTAGATTAAAGCATGTAATGAAGCAACTAAGATGGAGATGAAGCAAAAACTCAGTAGAACAAAGAACAAAAGGAAATAAAAAACATCTCATGAAAAAAAAATTAGAAAGAGATTGAATGAGTTGGTTAAATAGGTACCTTATGTAACATGTAGTATAAAGTATACACCTTTTGTTATGTGTAGACAAAATAGACATCCTATATTATCACGAAATTTTTTTAATAGAAAATCATTAAAGATATTACCTTATTAGTCAATCTTCTCTATCCTATATAATTTTAATTTTTTCATAACTAAAGTATCTAACAAATATTCTACAACGTTAAATAAGGAATAAAATATTAACTAATCTGTATATCCCTCCCTATTTTTTTTACGGTCAATAACAATATCCAACGCTCTTTCTGATTTTCTCCATTGTTAACCGAATATGATCTCAAAGTTCTTGTTCGATTGCATTAATGGAGTTTTGTCGTTGAAAATCGGTCGTACATAAGTCAGTGAATTCGCAAGGAAAATGAAGAATCATCCATCTTCTAAACTATTCTATAGAGTTCAAAATTGTTTGTTTGTGTTCGAAGTAAGTTATTGATTGTATTTTGAAAGTTGTGTATGCATGAATGAATGTGAATGTCTTTCAAATTGTTTCTCACATTATTTATGGGCTTGTGTACCTACAACATGTTTATGTATTCAACAATCTGTACGATATGTTGTTTAGTGACGTTGATTTGGGAATAATATGTAGATGTTCTATTTGATTTATTTGGATATAAAATATGCGTACATATCTGCATATTAATGTGTCAATTTTTTTTATTCTAGTTGTGTGGTTCAAACACATTGCTTGTGAAATATGTACATAACGATAAATATCTATGTACTAAAGTGTATTCTTTGATCATGTTACACATCAATTTGTACATTAGGTATGATCAAATGTATGCAAAGTAATGTACTTGTTTATGATTCAATAAATAAATATTTTATGTCGCTGAAGGTTCAAACACATTGCTTGTGAAAACAATGTATGAAACTTCGTTGGGGATGTTTTATGCAAACCTCTTGTGGTTGACGCGTCTTGCACTTTTGATGAGATGAAAACAAACGTCGCAACACAATTCAGAATTTGTGTACCGGAATTTGAAATCAAGTTGTTGTACAAAAATCCTTTTAATTCATCTCTCAAACCATTTGATGTCAACACAAGGGGTGATTTGGATACATTTATTCATATAAACGGTCTACAACAATTTATATGGAGTGTACCGTTGTAGATAAAGGTAAGAGTTGCTCCGTCCAACTAGATGAGGAAATGATACATAATACAGAAAATCACGGTTATGTCGGTTCTCAACATGGTTTATGTATATCAACAACATGTGTGCCTGACTCCCTCCGTGAAGATGATGCGACGAGGGACTCTATTGGAATAGTTCTTCATAAAAATACTTATGTACCCGTTGGACATGATTCAGCTTGTTGTTGGTAAGACATATCGTACAAAAGTTAAATTGAAGAATGCTTTGTGTCTACATTCAATATCAAAATGTTCGCAATATAAGATTGTTACTCGAAAAGGAAGGCAATAGGAGCAATATGTATTGATGAATAATGTAAATGGAGGATTTGTTTCACTAAGCTTGGAGAATCAAATTATTTTACAAAAGCAAAGTTTGTCTCCACACACACACATGTTCCTATCACCATAGGAGATCTGGTAACATGGATGCTTCATACCAAATTATCGCGGAAAAAGTAAAATCAATGTATCATATCACATAAATATGTACATTTGTATGTGTAGGTACGATAACTCAAAGAAGTTGTCTTCAATGAGTCAGATACTCACGGTTATGAAAAGGTTACATCGAATCGATGCTAGTTACTGGAAGTGTTTGAAGACACAAGAAGCAGTGAAGGACATGATTAGAGGAACTTTGGAGGATAATTATAGCTTTATCCCTACATATTTGTATATGTTAGAGGCGGTAAAAAAAGGGACGGTTGTTGCTCTTATACTTGACGATGAAAGACATTTTAAGTACATATTTGTTGCATTTAAACAATCTATCAGAGGTTTTGAAGCAATGATAAAGGTACATAAAAATTTACCATTTAATTTCATCTTGTGTACAAGTTTTGTTACATTTTGTTTCTTATTATCTTACTACATACATAATTTATTGTTTTATGTACATCATGCTCGTTTCTTGCGTACTAACAATATCTAATCGTTTTTATTTGTAGGTTATAACAGTAGATGACACCCATCTAAGTGGGAAATATGGGGGTTGCTCGTTGCAACTGCACAAGATACAAGTCAACAAATATACCCCATTACATTTGGAATTGTTGACAGTGAGAATGACGCGTCTTGGGATTTCTTCTTTATGAATTTGAGTCATATCATACCGGACCACAACAAGCTTGTGTTCGTGTCTAATAGACATAGTTCTAATAAGAAAGGTATAGCAGCACACTATTGAGTGACGTTTTATGGATACTACATTTGACACCTTAAAGGAAATCTAAGAAAAAGAACAAGATCCAGCAAAATCCTACAAATGTTCATTGATGGGGCCAAGAGATGTAGGAAAACTGGGTGCATGGAAATACTGTAACACCCCGAATCCGCGGGACTCGGGATGTCACATTGGGCTAGGATCTCACAATGGATCCTGACCCTAGCCTGACAACAAGTTCACTGGACCTTACAACATGACACTGACAGATATAAAACAAATACATAAAACAGTATAAATTGTATGACCCAAAGTAAATAACAACATAGCCGAGTATATAAAACGACATCCTCACATAGGAGGTACAAAAGATCATCCTCACGCAGGAGGGGAGACACAACAACCCCAAACCAACCACCTAATGTACGAGAGTCCTCGGCCTGTCACCCTGCCAGATCACCCAGTAGCGCCTAACCTGTAAACATCTACAACACGGTATGAAACCGTTAGCTAACCATACATATATGAGGTAATGCATAAGCACAATCACACATAGGGAAAGATAAACATATCAGCATGCTTTCACTCATTTACCCATTTATTCATCTCAATATAATGGTCATTCACTCAAATCGTATAGATATAATATATATGAAACTAGGTGACACGAGGACCGATACATCCTCGCCTCTGAGCCTGCTAGCCAGCCGTACTAGTATCGGTCACACAATCCGTGTACCCTATGGGAGTGGATTGCGCCCTTCCTGTAAACCGGTCTGGCCTGACATCAGAGAACCTCTCAGACTCCACGGCGGGATGAAAGGGAAAGGTTATCACAGCCACACAGTGGGGCAATCAATAAAACATAGGTCGGTAAATACGACATCACATGCTATCATAGCAAACATATAAGGCACACACCACTCATACAAACACCCAATATAAGGATGGTAGCTAAGTAAGTCCTACGGACTTACCTCAACCTCGTATAAAGCTCAACCACAATCACCTCTACACTGGAGGGACAACACGGCCTATAAAAAGGCATAAATAGATATATCAACCTCTATTCATCAAAGGGGTCACACCTAGACCCAAAGGGATCCATAAGGATCATACTCAATCTATAAGCCTCAAAAACAACTAAATCTCAATATCTCAACATAACTCACAATTCCTCAAATCTCAAGGTATTATCTAATCAACATTCCTCAATCTCAATTCTAATCCCAATTTAATTAATTAACCTTTAATTAATTAATTAGATTCCGCCAGAATAACGTTTTGCCCGCAGGCAATTTCTAAACCCACCTGTCATCAGATTTCATCAAACAAACTATCCATAATCACCAGAATAATATAACGACCATAATGAAATTTCTAATTATCCATTTTGACAAGCCTAAAGTCAATTTAGGCCAAATCGCAGTACGGAAAACGAATAAATTCATAACTTATTCGTTACTAACCCGATTGACGATATGAAAGAAGATTCGGAAACACAGCGACGCAGGCTACGCATGGACAACATCAAATTCACCGGAATCTGAGCAACGGAACCGCCCTGGTGACATATATGCTCGACCAGGCCTCCATATACTCGGAAATGCAAAAACTCGGTACCGATATGAAGAGAATGAAGAGAGGAATCCAGAAACTCAAACGGAATTGAAATCGGATTAGAAACGGAGAGTAGATCTGAGTTTGAAGGTTTAGAGAAATCAGAGCTTTTACGAGAAAACGTGAAAGGAAATGAATTAATAAAGGATTTTCCGCTATTTATAGTGAAGACGATAATTATCCTTTAGTAAAGTCGATAATTATCCTTTAATCGATCTAAAGGCGGGTCGAACCTCTTTTTCCAAACTTCTCAAGATTGGAACATTAAATCTAGAATATTGTAGGGATAATTATTCCATAACTGCCTCGGAAAACGTGTAATCCTAAGCCGCCTTTCTTAGCCGTTAAGAAACGAAATAGCGACTCTTTTGGCCGTTTTGCCTCTCCATGTTATTTCATACCTAGGACATATCCGATGTCCTGATCATTTCTCTCAACTGCATTTTTATTAATTGGAGCTCCCAAATGCTCCAAATAACACCGGAGGGTAAAAATAATTACCCGGGGGAAAAAGTAAAAATTTCCCCAAACGTCCAAAATTACGTCAGGAACATAACGGTGGAACTCTTACTCATCACTTGCGAAATCTTCGCGAGTTATATGTCAATTACTATCAACGATTAAGTTAATCAACATTAATTAGAATTCGGAAATCCTAGCTATTACATCACACACCCCTTAAAAAAAAGTTTCGTCCCGAAACTTGAACAATTCCCAAATCCTCTCGGACCCATACGCCGAGGTATAACTCTCACTCTTTCTATCGGAGGTATCACATCTCCGTTCAAAAGATCACAACCTATAACAATCTATAACCTCAAGTATAAACATGGAGGAATCATCACTCCAGGAAACAGGGCCATAACGCTACCCAAAGGCGTAGAGGAATCACGTCTCTTGCCATACCACATCACAAGGCATAGAGGAAGCACATCTCTAGCCAAAACATATCACATGCATAGAGGAAATACGTCTCTAGACAACCCATAAACATATATATCGCATGGAGGAATCACATCTCCACTAAACTATGTCCATCAAGGTAGCATGGAGGAAAGAACCATCTCCAGCTATCCTAATCCCACTCAAATAGCATGAAGGAAAGAACCATCTCCAGCTATAAATATAATCATACTCGGGTAGCGTGAAGGAAGTAATCATCTCCAGCTATAGCATACATCACGCTAGCACATCAAGATCTACTAAGATCATAAATCACATCACAACTAGCATGGAATAACATATCAAGGCATATAAGCACATAAGCACAACATTCATCAAGATAGCACTAAGATATACTCGTGCTCCCACAAATGGGTATGTCCTAACATATACTCTGGATAGTCCCTCAGGGCACTATCCTCAGTCTCTCACATAGCCTCTTCAGATCTTCATCTCAACCATCATATCCTCAATATGGGAATGTCTTTCGAATGCAAGTGTTTCATATCTCATTCCAAAAAAGTAATCGAATGCTCAACAAAAGTGTGGTTGGACTCAACCATCAAATAATCGTAACTCACAAGGTGTCTCGAGTCTGGTATATACTCCTCAGTTGAGACATATGAAACACTGGGTGGATATCCTCTAATCTCAGAGGCAAAGCTAAACATCATGCTACCTTCTCCGTACTGATCGATCTCAAATAAACCATAGTGGAAACTCAGTTCCGTTTCCATATTAACACGTCTAACGTCTCGCAGCTGAGATACTTACAGCCAGACATGAACTCTCGCTTGAACTTTAGAGGTTAATGCCTCTTGTCTACATATAATATATGGCGACTCTGTACATCCAGCATTCTTCCTTTAATCAACGTTACTTGAACTATAAAATCCTGAATCTGGTCAGGTGTTATTCCACTACTACTGCTAGATCACTTCTAGCATAAGGATATACAACATCAATGTCTGTATATATTGCCTCATAGGGCCATCCCAGAAAGATGCACGTCCTTCATTATTATATAATAAACTCATTAATGGAAGGTAATATAACCATCCACGTTTCCCATTCAACTTACAACTTATAATAGATCTTTAAGATCTAGATGATCCTCTCTAAATGACCATCTGTCACGGGGTGAATTGTAGTCATGAGGTACAGACTCGTCCTCATAGCAGTCTGAATCTGCTGCCCAAAATCTCAAAGTAAAAACATCCATCTCGATAAAAAATGATCGTTCTCGGTATACCATGGAGTCTCACTATCTGTCTAGTGTACTCCTCAGCCAATTCATTCACTAGCCACGTCCTTTTGATAGAAATGAAACGTGCTGGTTTCATTAATCTGTTACCAACAATACAAATAACATCAATCTTCTACTGGGTCACAATCTCATAACAAAGTCCATAGAGATGTCCTCCCAAATTCTACTACTACACTGTTAGTGGGTGGAACTTATCTCTAGATCGGAAATACTCTATCTGGACCCACTGACAGGTCACACACTATATCACAAATCTGGTTATATTGACTTCATACAATATAATCGTCTCATCTCGTGGTACATCTTACTCGTACCTGAATGTACTGAATAAGGCGTACAATGGGTATACAGTAATAATCTATGTCTCCATCTGCATCAGCAGGTACACAAAAGCGGTCATGACTCTTCATCAGTCCATCTACTCCGATGGAGAACTATGATGCCTCAATACGAGACATCCTTTCACTAAACCTTGTCAAGGTCGGGCAGGTCTCTTGCTTCTGTTGAACCTCATCCAACAGACCAGGTAGAACCTCTGAGGTATAACTGGGTATCCTCATCAAGGAACTGATTGTCCAACTCTAGCCAAGCTAGATCTCTATGAAACTGAGGCTGAACTATCAGTCTCACAATCATCTTCTCTTGGAGCGTCTTTCCATTCAAGTTATCGGCGACAACATTCAATTTCTCTGAATAGTATGGAATCTCTGGGTTAAAGTCTTAATCAACTCGAGTCCTTAACGCCGGTGGTTATTCAACTCCGCTACTAACTCTAAATCAGGCGTCGGGTAGTTCTCCTCACACGTCTTCAACTATAGACCCACATATCCATAACTCCACTCCTCTGTATTAATACGCGTCTTAAACTTAGCAGGGATATATCACCGTATATTATGGAATCCCCAAACCTTCGGACTATAACAAAAATCGAAGCAGAGGTCAAATGTCTCCTCCACTCTTCAACGTTCTGGCATATTGCTTTGACCACGCAATTATGAGGGTCTTCCTCAGAAGACTCGTAAAGGGATACATATTCACAAAACCCTTCCACAAGCGTGGGTAGTAATCGGCTAAGCCGAGAAAACTACGCATTCCCTTAATGTTCATCAGTATCGTCCATGTTGCAACATACTCAATCCTCGTCACATCAACCAAGATCCCACTGGTAGAGACAACATGGCCTAAGAAGGCTACCACTGGCATCCCACTCGTACTTAGAGAGCGTAGTATACAACCCTCTATCTCTCGACACCAGCAAAACTGTCCTCAGATGATCGGTATGCTTATCTCTACTACGAGAGTATATCGAAATGTCATCAATGAAGATCACTACAACCAAATCAAGGAAATCAATGAAGATGCTCTTGATTAACTCCCTGAAGACTGTCAAGGCATTCATCAGCCCAGATGGCATCACTACAACTCGTAGTGTCTATAACGGGTATAGAAGACTACCCTATGCACATCTTGCTCTCTCACCCTCAATTGGTGATATCCTGAGTGCAATGGAATCCTGAAAAATACGATTGCTCCCTGAAGCTGATTCATCATGTCGTCAATACGAGACATTGGATACACTAGGGCGAAGGAAGCTCGTCTCAGCCAACTCTTCAATCCTTAAGTTACAACATATCAACAAGCACCATATGATATGGGCCTTCCCAATCAGTGTCGTATCACACTTCAACTTGATAACAATGTCCACACTCCGCTGAGGTGACAACTAGACGGTTCAGTAACACGTCTATAAGCTCATAAACCACTGGAATATCCTCCAACGTGGAACTATCTTCTTCATATCATAACATTAGAAAACATCACCTCCTTGTGTTATCAACTTCGCTGCTCATACGGCACTAATGACAAGACTAATCTCTTCAAAGGTCGTAACCTCGGAAGACCTCTGTCTAATCGGTCTCAGTAGAGATTGTAGCAACCTTCCAACTGATATCTAACATGACATGATATCTATTCATCCAAACCATACACATAGTGACTTCCTCATGCACCTAAGGCATGACAAAGAAGTCTACAAACCATACACAAGCCCCTGAATGAATGGGACAATCACAATCTCGCGGGTACCTCAGACCCTTAACTGGTAATCATGTAAAGGAAAGTCCACCTTCTACTATATACAAAAAGTCAACCATTAACGCATGCATCGAAAGACATGAAGTGCATATCACTCACAACAAGCAAAACTCCACCAGGTAAACCATTAACGAGAATGGTACCTATAACAGCTAACACTCGTAGCTCCACCACATATCATCACTCAATGTCAGATCCATGCTCCTCAGGTATCACTAAGGTCATTACTATAGCCTCCACTTCCACTCTTTCTGCACCGGAAAGAGGAAGGTCTTGTTGGGAAGAAACACCACCGTGCTGACAAAAAGGGCCAGATGGCCTAACTCACCACAAGTGAAACAAGCTATCAGTGCCAAAGGGCACACAGAACGCAAATGATCTGGATAGCCACAACTGAAACATAATCATCCCATCCTTGCAACCTGTGCAACTGAAGGGTAACTCAACCTTCGTCGTCCACCTAGAATGATCTCACTCTTTAAGGGAACCTGTAAAGACAATGCCTTGCCCTGTCGACAAAACTTCGCTCTATGCCCTGCTTTACCACACGTAAAGAATATGATGGGCGTCTTTGGGCACACAACTCGCTAGTGTCCCAACTTCCACGCAATTAAAACATTGTAGTTCCTTGCCAGTCATCTTCATGGCCAAAGGATCACTAGATTGTCGTGATATCGGACTTGGTTCACCATTCATCATCTTGGCTTCTCCACTAACTAATTTAGTCTATTGCTTCTTTCCGGATCCATAAGCTTTAGTTGATCTCGCAATTGTTGGTAAATCCGGTGTGGATCTACCCGCTATCACCGCTTCATATACTTGTTACATATATTCTTGAAACTCGGATCTACTCGTGGAGACACGATCAACCTCTTCAAACTCGTTCTTTGCCATAGGCGAAACAACAGCGGAAACTGGTCCCTAACTTATCACCACTAGAGGAAGAGGGGGTGTACCTACCTCATCCCACTACAGATACTACTCTAGTCTGAGTCATCTGTAATATATACGCACCTAATCTTATAAGGCTATATATATGCCATAGGTATCGATATGTATATAATACATCCACATAATCCATAGTACACACAGATATATATACATATCTACGCTGCAGAGATCCATGACAGAGGTGACGACTTCTCGTACATTCTATCCCGAAACCACACTTAAAACCAAAACCTTTGAAAACGTCAGATCCCATGTGGGCTCTGTTTGTTTTACCTATCAAACCCCATTGCAGGTAGCAAGTGCCATTGTTGTCAACCTGGGCTCTGATACCAACTCTGTAACATCCCAAATCCGCGGGATTCGGGATGTCACATTGGGCTAGGATCTCACAATGGATCCTGACCCTAGCCTGACAACAAGTTCACTGGACCTTACAACATGACACTGATAGATATAAAACAAATACATAAAACAATATAAATTGTATGACCCAAAGTAAATAACAACATAGCCGAGTATATAAAACGACATCCTCACATAGGAGGTACAAAAGATCATCCTCACGCAGGAGGGGAGACACAACAACCCCAAACCAACCACCTAATGTACGAGAGTCCTCGGCCTGTCACCCTGCCAGATCACCCAGTAGCGCCTAACCTGTAAACATCTACAACACGGTATGAAACCGTTAGCTAACCATACATATATGAGGTAATGCATAAGCACAATCACACATAGGGAAAGATAAACATATCAGCATGCTTTCACTCATTTACCCATTTATTCATCTCAATATAATGGTCATTCACTCAAATCGTATAGATATAATATATATGAAACTAGGTGACACGAGGACCGATACATCCTCGCCTCTGAGCCTGCTAGCCAGCCGTACTAGTATCGGTCACACAATCCGTGTACCCTATGGGAGTGGATTGCGCCCTTCCTGTAAACCGGTCTGGCCTGACATCAGAGAACCTCCCAGACTCCACGGCGGGATGAAAGGGAAAGGTTATCACAGCCACGCAGTGGGGCAATCAATAAAACATAGGTCGGTAAATACGACATCACATGCTATCATAGCAAACATATAAGGCACACACCACTCATACAAACACCCAATATAAGGATGGTAGCTAAGTAAGTCCTACGGACTTACCTCAACCTCGTATAAAGCTCAACCACAATCACCTCTACACTGGAGGGACAACACGGCCTATAAAAAGGCATAAATAGATATATCAACCTCTATTCATCAAAGGGGTCACACCTAGACCCAAAGGGATCCATAAGGATCATACTCAATCTATAAGCCTCAAAAACAACTAAACCTCAATATCTCAACATAACTCACAATTCCTCAAATCTCAAGGTATTATCTAATCAACATTCCTCAATCTCAATTCTAATCTCAATTTAATTAATTAACCTTTAATTAATTAATTAGATTCCGCCAGAATAACGTTTTGCCCGCAGGCAATTTCTAAACCCACCTGTCATCAGATTTCATCAAACAAACTATCCATAATCACCAGAATAATATAACGACCATAATGAAATTTCTAATTATCCATTTTGACAAGCCTAAAGTCAATTTAGGCCAAATCGCAGTACGGAAAACGAATAAATTCATAACTTATTCGTTACTAACCCGATTGACGATCTGAAAGAAGATTCGGAAACACAGCGACGCAGGCTACGCATGGACAACATCAAATTCACCGGAATCTGAGCAACGGAACCGCCCTGGTGACATATATGCTCGACCAGGCCTCCATATACTCGGAAATGCAAAAACTCGGTACCGATATGAAGAGAATGAAGAGAGGAATCCAGAAACTCAAACGGAATTGAAATCGGATTAGAAACGGAGAGTAGATCTGATTTTGAAGGTTTAGAGAAATCAGAGCTTTTACGAGAAAACGTGAAAGGAAATGAATTAATAAAGGATTTTCCGCTATTTATAGTGAAGACGATAATTATCCTTTAGTAAAGTCGATAATTATCCTTTAATCGATCTAAAGGCGGGTCGAACCTCTTTTTCCAAACTTCTCAAGATTGGAACATTAAATCTAGAATATTGTAGGGATAATTATTCCACAACTGCCTCGGAAAACGTGTAATCCTAAGCCGCCTTTCTTAGCCGTTAAGAAACGAAATAGCGACTCTTTTGGCCGTTTTGCCTCTCCATGTTATTTCATATCTAGGACATATCCGATGTCTTGATCATTTCTCTCAACTGCATTTTTATTAATTGGAGCTCCCAAATGCTCCAAATAACACCGGAGGGTAAAAATAATTACCGGGGGAAAAAGTAAAAATTTCCCCAAACGTCCAAAATTACGTCAGGAACATAACGGTGGAACTCTTACTCATCACTTGCGAAATCTTCGCGAGTTATATGTCAATTACTATCAACGATTAAGTTAATCAACATTAATTAGAATTCGGAAATCCTAGCTATTACAAATACTGAGACAAATATCATGTGTATATTATGTACATTATTCATATGAACTTTCTTTATGTATTGTTGCCGTACATTTCTAATTTTTATATCTAAAGGAGAAACAAAAGGTGGGGGATTTGCTCAATGAGATATGAATATCAACATGAGCACGTTCGTTATGTCCCGCTAAAAGGTACAACATCATGACTAGTAACAATGCCGAGTGTGTAAACGCAATAATGAAAAAAGAAAGGAATATCTTGTTTTAGCCATGCTAGATGAAAAAAACAATTCATATCTCGATGGTTTGCAGAGCGCCGTCAGAAATCTCAAGCTCGTGTAGAGGTTTCCACACCAAAAATTGAGTCTATTATTCAAAAACGGTTTGATGAATTTGGATGCTACTTTTTGTACATCCTTTATGCAAACAAGCCGGAGTTTGAAGTTAAAAATAGTAATGAACATGTGGTCGTTTGTTTGCGAATGAGAACTTGTGCGTGCAAAGAGTTTGTTATTGAAGATATTTCAAAACATGCAGGTATGGATCCTTCTTATCTTGCAAGTATGTAATATTCCACCGAATATTGGAGGACTGAATATTCAGAAGTTATTTATGCTGTACCGAACAAGACGGAACGGGTATCCCAAACTCCGTAACAAGTATTGTATGTGAGCCTCCGTTAACTACTCCGAAAATAAACGATCTCATCCGTAAAAATGTCTTAGATTGGTTGTTTCATAGGAGACGATTGTACTTAATAACTCATCTTATATTATCAATTTTTTAAAAAAAGAATGACGTGTTTACCTCTTTTTCCGGTCCACCGTGGCCGTGACAGTTGAATCGAGGATTGGTGGAGTATGATTTATTCTTTGGATCACTCTCGCAAGTCTTAATAAACATAGGCCAAATATCTAAAGGCAAGGGTCCCACACAAGTCACCAATCAACGGCTCAGATCAGTTCTTGTCAGATCCTTTTTAAAGGAGCGTTCACCAACCAGTCACCCCTAAAAGCTAAACTTCTCCTCAAACCTTCTCTTTCAACCCAACGGAGGAGAACAGTGTAGAGAGACATGAACCACTCCGTCGCCGGTATTTCTATATTGGTCCTTATCGTGATCCTCAGCTCGGCCGCCGATTGTCGTCAAATCGTTGACGGCGATGACCTTCTCAGACTACCTTCCGATCGCTCTTCTCAACTTGACCGGTTTTTCCGCCGAGGTAACGCCGGTGATGATGATGATAACGTCGGAACCAGATGGGCGATTCTAATTGCCGGATCAAACGGTTACTGGAACTATAGGCACCAGGTGATGATTGCTCTTCTCCGATATTTGCGTCCCCCTTTTGGGTTTTTCATGATCGGTGTCAATTAGGGTTTCCACATGTTAGATGGAGATACTTGGATATATTTGGTTTTTGATTTGAACATGGTGGTATTATTGCTTTGACTTTTCATTGATTTGGGTTTTCGTTATGATTCTTCCCATACTTTTATATCTGGTTCCGTTTCCTTTCTAATGCGATTCATGACCGCAGTTCGTCTAAAGGGTTCCTGAACCATACCAATACCAAAAGAAAGGGTCTTTTCAAATATGAGTATGCCCTGCACCCCTGTGGGAAGTCGGTCAATCTGATCTAAATATGTGATTATTATCATGTTTATTTTGTAGGAAAAAGCATAGTGATTTTTGTATCTGCTATAATGCTTCATGCTATTCTCTGTGAAGTTGTCGCTACTGATTTATATTGATGTTGATATCTGTATACAGGCTGATGTCTGTCATGCTTACCAAGTATTGAAGAAAGGTGGCCTGAAAGATGAAAACATAATAGTATTTATGTATGATGATATTGCTAATAACGAGGAGAACCCGAGACCTGGAGTCATCATTAACAGTCCTCATGGAAGTGATGTCTACAAGGGAGTCCCTAAGGTTTTAATCTATTTTCCACATGGCTGTATTTGTTTAGCAAATTGTTCTATGTTCTTTGGAACATAAGCATTCTTACTACATTTCATATTCATATATCATTGTTTTCTGAAAATGTAGGATTACACTGGAGAAAATGTGACTGTTAACAACTTCTTGGCAGCAATTCTTGGTAATAGCTCTGCTATAACTGGGGGTAGTGGGAAGGTGGTTGACAGTGGCCCTAATGATCATATCTTCATCTACTACACCGACCATGGTGGTCCAGGAGTTCTTGGTTAGATTTTTTTTCCCTTTCCAACTATTCTTGTTCAATTTTTTAAAAAAATGTTTCTTTTCCTGGATCCTAGATTTAATTAAGTTACTATTTGGATGATGAGGAGAACTTGAAATTGGATCTGTATAAAAGACAGAGTTATGGATTTTGAATGCTAAATTTAAGCATGGTATTTGAGTTACCTAACTTGGACTTTCTAAGATTGATTTAGTTTGAAATAATTACCAGTTACCAAAGACAATGTAAGCATAATAAAACTCCTTTTCCTGGTAGATTTTCTTTAGATAATTTTTACTGTTGAGTGAGTATGTGTTTAAACTTTAAATTTTGAAATGATATTGTTGTATGTAGCTGAAATATATGATATTTAATATGGTCTTGGGTGTTTTGTTTTCAGGGATGCCAACTTCTCCTTATCTCTATGCGGATGACGTGGTTGATACTTTGAAGAAAAAATATGCTTCTAAAAGTTACAAGAGCTTGGTAACTTGACATTTCATGAACCTCTTTCTTCTTAAACTGATACATTGCATGCGACATATTGATCTTACTAGAGTTTCTTTCCTCTTTTCCATGTTTTTAATAGACTTGCATCCATTATCCAATATTTGCAGGTATTTTATCTTGAAGCTTGTGAGTCTGGAAGCATCTTTGAGGGTCTTCTTCCTGAAGGCCTAAATATTTATGCTACAACTGCCGCAAATGCTGAAGAGAGTAGTTGGGGAACCTACTGCCCTGGAGAGTATCCTAGCCCTCCCCCTGAGTTTGAAACTTGTCTAGGTGACTTGTACAGTGTTGCTTGGATGGAAGACAGGTATCCACCCGGAAAATATTGTTTTTATTTGCATATCTCAAATAGGTAACTTCAGCAGTTTAATGCTAATCTCTTTTCAAATCTCCTCCTAGAATTTGGGATGAGATGGGCTATAATCTGAATAAATGAACAAGGGGTTCAAAAGTCTGAGGTATTTCAAGAATTAGATTGGAAAATAACATTCATTTTTCATGTTTAAGCATCTTAATTTGTAGTGTGGGAGGTTAATTGAGTCATTTTGGTTGAAGGGCTACTTGTATGTGCAAATCAGAACATTGATAGAACTAAAATAATCATAAGATTTAGATAAATAATAACCTAGGATCCGTTTCATGGCTTGTGACGAGATTATTTTGGAGATGATAAGCTCAAATCAATAATCCATGAATGAAAGGATGAAAATTTCCAAATTGCATCCCCAATAATCCTCAAATTTCATTTCATCCCCAATAATCTATGGTTATCAAACACACCCCTATTGTCTTCGTGCGTGTGAGAGGGCGAGCAAGGTTATGTGCATTTGTGTCTGTTAAAAAAGCTGATACTCCTTTTTATTTTCTGGGTCATCCTTATAAGAAATTTGGCACTTTTATGTAAATGTTTCACCGGTAAGAATATTTTTTTCATTCCTTACATATTTAGTTGATTTATTTGCCCTTTGCAAAATAAATTGGTCGAAGTCTCCTAGAAAGATTCTGTTTACCATCTTCTAACAAAAAGCCTCCCCTTCTCTCATACATTACTTGTTTACTCCCCCTCTCTCCAAATGCGCAAGATTCTGTTTACCATCTTCTAACAAAAGCCTCCCCTTCTCTCATACATTACTTGTTTACTCCCCCTCTCTCCAAATGCGCTTGAGCTCTGAGATTTTGAGCAGAATTGATATGGTTCTTGCTGCTTTTATTGATAGCTAGGGGTGTAATACGAGCCGAGTATTGGCATGTTCAAGCTTGGCTCGTTTATAAACGAGCCCGAGTAGCTTAGCTAAAATAATGCTACTATAGTGTTACTTTAGCCGAACGAGCCGAGCTTTACCTGAACGAGCCGGGCATTGATATGATCAAGCTCGGCTCGTTTATAAACGAGCTGAACCTGGGCCGAGCCAAAATTTTATACAAGCTTTAAAATGTGTTCATATTCGGCTCGTTTAAAAAATGAACGAGCTCGAGCCGAGCCTTTGATGAGCCTGAGTAGTTTGTCTCATATTACAACCTTATTGTTAGCACATCTTTGCCTCATGCTGTCCTCATACTTCATGTTATCTTTGAAGCAGAAGAGATTTTTTTTATTACAGTTTGCTGATGTAGATTTTCTTGGCTTCTTACCCATATCTAATCTTTGACTTGTGAACAGTGAACAACATAATTTGCATGCAGAATCTCTGCACCAGCAGTATGAACTGGTATGCTTCATAACCAAAGTCTTCACGTGCTACTAACCAGCGGGATGCTGATCTTGTTAAATGTGATTATTCTAGTATTTGTGTTCAGGAATAGAGTTTTCAGTTCTGTGGATACTCATAACTGTCATCTGGTTTTGGTAGGTTAAGAGAAGGACTTCAAATGATAACTCCGCTTATGGGTCCCATGTCATGCAATTTGGGGACATAGGACTAAGCAAAGAATCACTCTTCTTGTACATGGGTACAGACCCTGCTAATGAGAACTACACATACATTGATGACAATGCACTGCGACCAAAGTCCTCACGTGCTACTAACCAGCGTGATGCTGATCTTCTTCATTTTTGGGACAAGGTGCTTCTCACAATATCACCTGTGATTGATCTAATTTGTTAAGACTATAATTTTGTGAGCTTAAGTCATTTTTTGTGATTACTGAATGCAAAACCAACCAATAATTGCAACTTGCAACTCATCTCTCATAAGCATTCATAAGCTGGCTGGTATAAACTACTAAGATGGTCCAATGATGGAGTCGAAACTGACTTCTAATTGTAGCTTGAAGTAAAACTGTAATGCAAAAATTGCTCTATCTTGACTTCTGAGAAATGAATATTGCATGTGTATAGCCAACATCATTCTTTCAACTATGTTGTGCTACCTAGTAGCAAATTGGACTTTTTTCATTAGAAATTACTCTTTACAAGCTAAGTATACCAGTGATTGTTTTTGAGTGGCTGTCCGGCTCATATTTAGTTTCCCTTTCCAGTTCCAAAAAGCAGCCGAAGGCTCTTTGAGAAAGATTGAAGCACAGAAGCAGGTTGTGGAAGCTATGTCTCACAGAGTGCATATAGACGACAGTATAAAGCTTGTCGGCAAACTGCTTTTCGGGATCAAAAAGGGTCCTGAGGTGCTGCACACAGTACGTCCTGCAGGGGAACCGCTTGTTGATGACTGGCAATGCTTGAGACAGCTGGTAAACTTTGATTCTATATTTCTCTTGTCCTTTACAATTTCCACAGACAATAACTGTTTCTTATTTGTGATTTCAAATTTATTGAGTAGTTTCATTGAGTTATCAGAATCTGAATGACTAGATATATACTTCCACTGTAACTGTAAGTTTAGATGACCATATATTGGCACGTTTAGCATCTCTAGATATGGATATAGATTATAAGTGCCCGTTTGGTTGGAGCGGTGGAATGAAAATGGAATCGAATAAGGTAAGGAAAGGAAATGAAAATGATGGGATTAATTTCATGTGTTAAAAACAAACATAGTTTTAGATTGATTCGGAATCATTCCGTTACCGGGAATGATACTTAGCTTTTCCAAACGAGCTGGTGTATCATTGTCATCAATTGTGCAACATACAAAACAGGGTATTAGGTATCAATAACATACCAATATCTTCATACCAAACTGAAGTAAACCTTTGCTTTCTCATCTATACAGGTGAGGACTTTTGAGACACACTGTGGTTCTCTTTCTCAATATGGGATGAAGCACATGCGCTCTATAGCAAACATTTGCAATGCCGGGATCACAAAGGATCAGATGGCTGAGGCATCGGCCCAGGCTTGTCCAAGCATTCCTTCTGGGCCATGGAGCTCTCTGCACAAGGGGTTCAGTGCATGATCCTTGGGTTAGTCCTGAAACCCGAATGTGCTTTGGATTAATCACCCATGCCAAGGTATCATTTTCGGATTCCTCTATTCGAACTTGGTTTCTTTTTTTTTGGGTTTGTACATATGGCTCTCTTATAAATGTTCAGACCTTCTCATGATCTCAAAATGCAATGTAATATAGTCAGAATGTCACAAATGTAAAGCATTTGCCAATCACAATGGAATTATATTGCCGTGTGTTATGTTTTGTGGATGGACAATATACATCAGTTGTAAGATATTCTCTTTGGGCTAAACCCAACTACCCTGTGTTGCTCGGATCTTCGCTTCTGCCTTGATTTATTCATCACTTTCCCTCTATGGAAGCGTTTTTTCTTGTATGTACTTTTTGTCTATACGGGGAGTATTGGGATGAACCCTTGACTTCGCTTGTGTTGGCCCGATCTCTTATATGAAAAGTTCCAATTTTTCATCTGTCACGTGAATATTCGGCTTTTTCAATCAAGTATGCTCTAAACACGGCACAAAGCAAGGTATATGTAGATGCATAGGACGATGTCAAGCTCGTGTGTCCGGCTATGTATAGCTATCTTTCTTTGAGTCGGGACAATGGAAGAGCAACTAATGAAATAAAATAAAATGCGATCAAATGTTATTCATTTTTATGTAAGTTTTGTTTAACAAAAAAACATGATTAAAGTATTATAGTTAGAGAAATGGAAAGTTTTAATATTTAAATATTTTTTTTATATCATTTCTGTATAACTTGTGAATTTGGTGAAGTTATTTTCTCTAGAAATAAAAATTTATAAAATTTGGAGCCAAGGTTGTAAACTTAAGATAAGATAGTAGTCGGATGTCACTAAGAAGTAGTAAATTTAAAGAAGATGGTACTCTATGCTCCCTTTTGCCCTATAAGCGAACAATTCAGGGCAGACTTTTCTCGAGCGTTTTGATCCGGCATGACAGAGGCCAGCCCGCCGGTGGCCATAGCCACTACTGTGGGTGTGATCCGACTGAAGACGGGGATACGCTCATGGGCGAGATCACCGTTCAACCTTCTGAAACCGAGGTTTTGGATAGTTCTATTGGCCGGAAGATGTGGTTGTTAACATTGCACCAGAAGAGAAGGAGAATGACTCCAGTAAAGATACTGTGAATGCTGAACCTAAACAGATTACAATTGTTAATGTTGCTGCTATTGAAGAGGAGGACTTCTGTGTGAATGGCGTCAATACTTTTAAGGTTGGGACCTCCTCCTCAATCCAGCCACAACCCAAGATACTCACGCCCGATACTTCATCTGGAAGAGTGTCTATTATTGATTAGACGGGAACTAGAACTGGAAGTGAGGTTCTTGGTGGAGTAAATACAAGCTCTATCAACAAGGATAGGATTACACGATAAACTCTTAATGGCCGGATAAGCATCAATTACCCTTTCGGACACGAAGAAGATCCGGTTATGGTGATCGACAAGGAAGTCACTAATGATCTCGAAAGCATATGGCATATTTCTATCGTTTTAAGGTCTTGGGATTCCCCATTGCGTTCCCAGTCATGGAACGGAAAATTAAAGAGCTTTGGAAGTGTGGCTAGAACTTGCAAATCATAGATTTGGATAACAACTACTTCATTGCTAGGTTTTAGAGTGAGAATGAGTTAATGATGGTTCTCACAGGGGGTCCATGGGCGGTATTTGGAAGATGCCTTACTATGAAGCGCTGGATACCGGAGTTCGTTACCTCTAACCCTATCAACTCAGCCCCCATCTGGATCAGGATTAATGGCGTTCCGGTGCAATGGTATCATGAAGCCATCATTTGGAGCATGGTTGAAGGTTTAGGTCTTCCTATTACTATTGATGCTAAAACACTCCAGTTTAATAGAGGAAGATTTATCCGTATTTGCGTCGAGATCGACCTCAATAGACCTTTAAAGAAATCCATATTCATTAATGGGAGGAGGTGCCCTATTGAATACGAAGGTCTAGATATCATATGCTTTAATTGCGGTAGGTATGGACATTATGCATCTCATTGTGATTTCACTGAGAATCCGAAGTCTAAGGTGGAAGAGGGTTCCGTTGCTAGCTAGATGATCGAAGTGTTGAAAATGTGGCCTAGAAATCCGATCCGAACCAAAATACAACCAACTTAGGAAAGGTAAAGCTCAAAAAGGAAAGTATCCCCAAGGATCCAATCCGAACCAAAATCACAACCAACTTAGGAAAGGTAGTATCTCTAACCAAGGAAAAGATTTACAAATGAAAGGAAAATCATCCTCATCAGGAAATAAAGGAGGGGAAAAAGATCGTGTGGTCCATGCAGGAATAACAACGCCTGAAGCTATCGATAACGTTAAGAAAACAACTGAGGTAAAAGCAGTGGGCCTTCCAACTCTGGGCCAAGGATTGATAGAAACAGGCTAATCTTCTAGTGGGCCAGTCCAAGAGGAGAGGCAAGCGAATGCTACTTCGATAAATGATAATAGCAAAGGCCCGTCAGCAAGCGCAGCTGACCAAAAAAGCTCCATCAACAAAAGCACGTCAACAACACCCGTCTTCACAGATGTTGTAGTAAAGAACACATGAATCACAAGTAAAGAAAACAAACAGATTGCCCGAAATAAAACCAAGAATGCCGCCAGGAGAGCTGCTTGGAGAACCAAGAAGAATGAGGAGACGAGTCTAGAATCAGGGTCTCTAAAGAGGCAATGACAAAATGACGTCTCTTTGGAAGTCATCAAAAGGCGTGACCCTGGAACGACACCGGGTAGCATGGGGGTGCCTAAGCCTTCGAATCAGAATAGACCAAGCAATGAGACCATGGGCGAGACCACGATACCGGGTAAGGCTGTTAGTAATACCTCAACTATGGGTAATGTAGACACTAACCAAGATGCAGAGAGGTCTGAAGCAATGACGATTGAGATATCCAATAGTGCCAACTACTACCCACAGTCCACTCAAGATGAAGTGATGGTGGATGATGACGTTAGTTTAGGCATTCATTTAGATAGTTTTTCCCGTTATTCATGCATGGTTTGACATTAGTTCGTGGCGTTTATGCTTAATTCATCCACATTGTCAAAATAGACATCTACACGAGCTCTTGTCGGTTTTTGTAGGTATTTTCGGGAGCTCTTGGAGTTAATCGACACATTCGAGGATCATTTCTCGTGATGGCACACTTCCGGACTCATTAAGGAGCAAGCTAGGAGCAAAGAAGAACACATAGGACCTTGTTGGTGCATGCCTTGCACCAACTCATGAATTGGTGATCCAAGGAGAGTTTCTGGTGAGAACCACGGCCCAGAGGAAAATCTAGACCGTGGTTTTGGCCGTGGTTTCTTCTGGACAGTTGTGACACTTGTCTCACAATCTCTTTGTCCGACCCTTGCTCATTGGTGGAGAAAAGAGGTGGTCCTGCAGGCTGCTAGTGGACACTCTCACACATACTCTCTCTCATTGCATTGTGGATAGACTTGGAGAAGAAGAAAACACTCTCATTTGGGAAAGAAGAACAACAACATCAAAACTTAGATTTAGAGTGAACTTTTGAGTGATTTTTGTTGAAGAACTTTTGAAAGCATTGTAAGGAACGTTTTGGAGTTGTTTTTGAAGGGTTGTAAGTCTTGTTTAATCTCATATTCAGCTAAGATTACTTGTTTCTTTTCACTCTTATTTCATTTTCTTGCTATGGAAGCCATGAATGCTTACATGTTGAGTTTGGATCTTAAAATGCATGTTGTTGGCTAAGTAGTTGTGATTCTAGGGTGATGAATGATGGTTATGGCTTGGGCTATGATAGAATAGACTTGAATGTACCCTTGGATGATTTGTTTGCTCGAATCTTAACCCAGACCCAAAAGCACGACCTGTTCTTGTAAAATCTCAACTGTGCTTTCTCATGATCAACTCGTGGTTTTCTCTGTTGTGCTTGTATTGATGAATCTGAATGTTAGGATGTTAGATTGATGAAATCCTAGTGTTTGTTAAGCATAATCTAGCCTAGGGTGACCTAATGCGAGCAAACAAAGTAAGGGAAGAGACTTACCCGGTAATTCTCGATCTTAGATACCAAAGATGATGAACTCTAGGTAGTAGTGAGCCTCACAAGCCGCTATTGGACTGAGTGTGCTAGGATTGATGCTTAGGACTTGTCTTCCGGAGACTTACCCGGTAAGGAGAGTTTTGACCCCTAGATAGCAATCCGGTTTGTGTAGAATTCCCAACTTTAGGCTCCTAGAGACTTACCCGGTAATAGGACCTTAGGTGCGGGATTAGCGGACCATGAGACCTACCCGGTGATTGATCCCATTGGAGAAACACCCTTTCCCAACATACTACAGCTTGTCCAAGGTTGATTAGAAGCTTGAGTCCAATGCCATAACCGGAAGTCCTAACCCCTAGAATCCGTTGTTCTCTCTTTGATTACATATCTTGTTCTTGTGTTGTTTGTTTGTGTTGCTTGATTGATTGATAAATCTTGCATGATTTGTGAATCTTGCTTGATCACCACAAAAACCCAACCAAAAATATCATGATTTTCATTTCTTTATTTCTTTCTCTATTCTGAGACTAGATTTGCACTATCCATGATCACTTATTTGATTTGATTTCACCTTAGTCTTCGTGTTCGACCTCAGAGTACTATCCTTGCTACAAACGACCCATACAATGTGGGTTCGCTAGGAGTTAGGAGAATATATCGAGTTATAAATTGTAAGATTTTTGCGTGGTACGTTTCTAGCGTAACAAGTTTTTGGCGCCGTTGCCGGGAACTAGGTCTAGATTGAATCATTGTGTGTGATTATCTATAGTGTAGGTCTTTCTTGTTGCTTTTGATCTTGTTTGGTTTGTGTCTTTGATTTTTCAGGAACTCTCTTATTCTTTAGGTGCATGCGAAGATCTCGTGGCAAGGATTTAGCTCCATTCGATCCCGAACCAGAGAAAACCCTTAAGACTATATCCAAGAGCATTAAGAAGAAGAAGGAGATGGCCGGAAGAGATCTTCAAGCTGAGTTGAATGATGCCTTAGAGCAAATTAGGCTAAGGGATGAAGCCTTGGAGAATGAAAGGAGACTTGCAAATGAGAGGCAAGAAGCAACTAGGAGGGAAATTGAAGAGATTAGGCAAGTTCTTGTACAAAGGGAGCTTAATCGTCAACAACCTCCACCACCACCACCGCAGCCGGCGTTCAATGTTCGGTTTGAGCTGATTATTATTGAGGAGCTATAAACGCTAGGGCAACGTATGGATCCAACCCAAAGAGTGCACCGTCCGGGTTTAAACTTATGAGATCCCGCAACCCATGACTACGAGCTCCGCCCTCAAGTACTACAAATGATCCGACACAATCAATTTAGAGGGATGAAAGGAGAGTCTCCTCATCAACACTTGATGAATTATGAGATCTTGATGGAGACTCTAAGGCCACCCATGTTGGAGATCAACAACCACAAGCTTAGGGTTTTTTTCCTTCTCACTTAAGGATAAAGCCTTAGCTTGGTACCAATCCATTCCACTAGGACGTGTGGATACTTGAGAGGAGATGACAACCGAGTTTTTAACAAAGTTCTTCCCACCTTCCAAGACAACCGAGCTAAGAGGGAAGATCAATGCCTTCATGATGAAGGATAAGGAGAGCCTATTCAAATCTTGTGAGAGGTTCAAAGACCTTCTCCTAGATTGTTCACACCATGGGATACCGAAGATAGAGCTATTGGAGATTTATTTTAAGGGGCTTGATGAGGATAGTCAATTCAAGCTCCAATCATTTTCCGGAAGAACATTCATGGAGAAGAATGTGGATGAGGCTTGGGAGTTTGTAGAGAAGCAAGCCTTGGTGATAGAGAAGTACTCCCATAGGAAGAGTGATGGGAGGAAACCGGGAGTATATGAAGTAAGTGAAGTCACCATGAGCAATTACAAACTTGATACAATCAACAATGAGCTTAAGTCCTTGAGGGAGTTGTGTACCACAACCTTAAAGAATCAAGCAAGTCCTCAAGTGCAAGTGCAAGCCAATTTAGCTTCCAAAGAGGAGGATATTAACTACATGGGAAGGGGTAACTTCAACAATTATCAAGGCCCTAAGAACTTCAACAACAATAGCCGGCAATACAACAATTACCGGCCTAATCACAACCATCCCGGGTTCTCCTTTTCTAACCTGGATGGTGCCTTGAACCCTCCCGCTTCCACAAGCGCAGCCCCACCACCTAAGGCTTCACAAGAGCCTCCACCCGGTTTTGCTCAACCTCCAAAGGATAGAACCAAAATGATGTTTGAACAATTGCTAGGAAGGTTGAGTGGACTTGAGAGCACGGTGACATCCATTTCCAAGGCTCAAAAGGTGCTAGAAGCACAAGTGTTCCAATAGGCGGGTGAAGCACAAAGGGATCCGGGAAAGCTTCATGGAAGGACCGAGGACAATCCAAGAGGCCAAGTGTTGGCTATTACCACAAGAAGTGGGCTGAGCATGAAAGATCCCTCACCAAAGGAGAATGACAAGGGAAAGCAAGTAGTAGTGGAGGAAGACCCATTGCAAGAAGAAGGAGGCAACAGCAAAGATGATGAGCCAACATATGTGGCACCTCCTCCATACAAGTCACCACTACCATTTCCACAATCATGAGCAAGAGCCCGTTTGGATAAACATTTCGGTAAATTCCTTGAACTCATGTCTAAATTACATATTAATATTCCGTTCATGGATGCAATTCTAGGTATGCGCCTATGGAAAGTTTTTGAAGGAGATACTCTCCAACAAGAGGAAGTTGGAGGAGTATAGAGAAGTAAGGATGAAAAAGAGATCTTCCGAGTTGATACAAACTATGAGGGAGGAAATGCCTCCTAAGCTACGAGATCCGGGATCTTTTTGTGTGCCAATTGGAGTTGGAGAAGTGCAATATGAGACCCTATGTGACCTTGGAGCAAGTGTAAGCATTATCCCGCTTGCACTTTTCAACAAGGTTGGGCTAGGAGAACCGAAGCCGATAAAGGTCCTCCTAAACTTGATCTAATGTGGAGCTATATGGATCACATCCAACCAATAAAGGTCCTCCTAAACTTGATCTCAAACCTCTCCCTTCTCATTTAAAGTATGCTTTCCTTGGTTCGAATTCTACTTATCCCGTGATTGTGAATGCATCTTTGAATGATGATGAGCTTGATAGATTTTTGAATGAATTGAAATTGCATAGGAGAGCTATTGGTTACACCATTGATGACTTAGTTGGCATTAAACCTTCCTTGTGTGTTACGTCTAGGAATAGATGCGCAAAAAGCCTTAAATTTATACTCGTTATATTTTTCCTAACTCCTAGCGAACCCGCAGTGTACGGGACGTTTTGTAGTAGGGATAGTATTCCGAGGTCGAACACAAAGACTAAGGTGAGATTGAATCGATTAATGACTAAGTTTAGTGAAGATCTAGGTTAAGAAAAGAGAAAGAAATAAAGAAATGAAAATCTCTATGTTTTTGGTTTGGTCTTTAGGTGATCAATCAAAGATCACAAATCATGCAAAATAAACAATCAACTAAGCTAACAAATCAACACAAACAAGCTAAAAACGAAATATTAGATCAATAGAGATAAGAGCGGATTCTAGGGATTGGAAATTCCGGTAATGGCATTGGACTCAAGCTATCTAATCATTCCTTGGATTAACTATAGTATGTTGGGAGCGAGTATTTCTAGATTGGGATCAATCACCGGGTAGGTCTCATGGTCCACTAATCCGTTCCTAAGGTCTCATCACCGGGTAAGTCTCAAAGAGCCTAAGGATAGGAATTCTACACAAACCGGATGGTATTCTAGGGATCCAACCTCTCTTTACCGGGTAAGTCTCGGAAAGGCAAGCCCTAAACACCTATCCTAGCACACTCAGTCCAATAGCGGCTTGTGAGGCTCACTACTACCTAGAGTTTGTCATCTTTGATATCTAAGAGCAAGAATCACCGGGTAGGTCTCTTCTAAACACTTAGTTGCTAACACTAGGTCACCCTAGGATAGATTTAATTCAACAAACACTAGGATTTCAACAATCTAACAACCTAACACTTGGATTTATCATTACAAGCAAATTCATCAAAATCACGGGGTGTTCATCAAGGTCCACGGCCGTGGTTTGTCTAGAACAAACCATGGATTCTAACAGTGACTAGGTTCAATCAAACGAATCATCCAAGCATACATTTAAGTCTGTCCTATCATAGTCCAAGACATAACCATCCTTTCCTTACCCTAGAATCGCATCTATTTAGCCAACAACATACATCATCACAATCGAAATCATCAAACATAAAATCATGACTTCCATTTGCAAGATAATGAAGAGAAAGAGATGAACAAGTGAAGCAAGTAAAACCAAGCTGAAAATGAGATTAGAAAGACTCACAACCCTTCAAAAGAAGGTTTAATCGATTCTTACAACCCTAGAAAACGATTTCGATAATCTTCACTCTAAAATCTATCAAAGGCTAACAATGGTGTCTTCACTCTTCTTCTCCAATGGAGCTTTTCTCCTCCTCCAATGGTAGCTTCCTCCAAGCTCCCTCTTGAGATAATCTTCTTGTTGAGAGTATGGTAGTAAGAGTGGATAATGGGAGAATGGAAGATAGGAGATGGAGGATGGATTTTTCAGCCTTGCAGGACCACCTTTTATACTACAACTTTGCAAGAGTCGGCCATGAGATCGTGGCACAGCTGTCACAACCGTCTGGAAAAAACCACGGTCAGGTTCCACGCCCGTGGAAGTTCCAGTGACCGTGGTTTTGGCGCCTCAGCTTACTTTGGATCGTTGAGTCATGATTTGGTGCATGGCTTGCACCAACATGGTTTCAAGTGTCCTCCTTAGCTCCTAACTTGCATCCCAATGAGTCCAAAGGTGTGTCATATTGAGGAACGATCCTCAAATGTATCGATTAAGCTCCTAAATCTTCCAAAATACCTACAAAGCAATGCAAAAGTCCGTGTAGACGTCTATCTCGACAAAATACGTGAATTGAGTGCAAACGTCGTGAACTAGTGCTAAACCATGCATGAATGAGTGAAAAATCTATCTAAATGATTATCTAAACCTAAGCCATAAATCGTGTTATCATTGTGCATGCATAAAATCTTGATGGAAGACAACCATAAACCTTCTATTGAACCTCAAAGAAGATTGAACCCTATTATGAAAGATGTAGTCAAGAATGAGATCTTAAAATTGCTAGATGCGGGAATCATTTTCCCGAATTCGGATAGTAAATGGGTTAGTCCCGTACATGTTGTTCCTAAGAAGGGTGGTATGACCGTAGTAACTAATGAGAACAATGAATTAATCCCAACTAGGACGGTTACGGGGTGGAGAATGTGTATTGACTATAGGAAACTTAATGTGGCCTCTAGGAAAGATCACTTCCCTCTTCCCTTTATTGACCAAATGCTAGAAAGGTTAGCTCAACATTCACATTTTTGTTACCTTGATGGTTATAGTGGGTTTTTCCAAATTCCTATGCACCCGGATGACCAAGAGAAAACAACATTTACTTGTCCTTGGGGAACATTTGCATAGAAGGATGCCATTTGGGTTGTGTAATGCACCCGCCACCTTTCAAAGGTGTATGATGGCTATTTTTTCTGAATATATTGAGAATATTATGTAAGTGTTTATGGATGATTTCTCGGCGTATGGCTCTTCATTTGATAATTGCTTGGCTAATCTATCTTTGGTGTTGAAGAGATGTGAGGAAACTAATCTTGTGTTCAATTGGGAGAAATGCCACTTCATGGTGAGTGAAGGCATAGTATTGGGATACTTGGTTTCCCACCGTGGCATTGAGGTTGATTGAGCAAAGATAGAAACGATATAGAAGTTGCCACCACCTACCTCGGTGAAAGGGGTAAGGAGTTTCTTAGGGCATGCCGGTTTTTACCGGAGGTTTATATAAGATTTCTCTAAAATTTATAAGCCTCTCACTAACCTACTAATAAAGGATGTTGAGTTTGTTTTCTCCAAGGATTGTCTTGAAGCGTTTTGTAGGTTGAAGGATGCTTTGATCTCCACCCCTATCATGCAACCTCCGAATTAGAGCTTACCATTTGAAGTAATGTGTGATGCGAGTGATGTGGCCGCTGGGGCTATTTTAGGACAAAAGAAAGACGAGCTTACACATGCCATCTACTACGCCATCAAGACGCTAGACGATGCCCAACTCAACTATACCACAACCGAGAAGGAGTTGCTTGCGGTAGTGTATGCCTTTGAGAAGTTCCTGTCATATCTTGTTGGAGCAAAGGTTATTGTGTACACGGATCATGCTGTGATCCGTTATCTCCTCACAAAGAAAGATGCCAAGCCTCGCCTCATTCGGTGGATCCTTCTCCTCCAAGAATTTTGAAGAACCGTTAGGTGATATAAATAATTTAGATAATATTCTAGAAGGGGGGGGGGGTGAATAGAGTATGGAAACTTTTCGTAACCCAAATCTCAAGGCCTTGAAACTCCTTTCAAGGACCTTGATGTCAATGTGTGTTACTAGTGAAACTTCGATTTCAAGGGCTTTGAAACCAAATTTCAAGGGCCTTGACTTCTTGCTCCTGCAAAACAAAGTTAGTCATAGTAAAACTTTTATGGTGTGGAATTGAAAAAATTGACACGAGGATATGTTTACGAAGTTCAGCTCTAAATAGCCTACTCTTCGTCCCAGGGTATATCCGTAGGATCTAACTATCTATTATCAGCTTCAAAGAGTCCTAGATACAAACTAGAAGAAATCCCCTTCTTCTCTCACTTGTAGCCAATGCTACGATCTAGCTCCAACTCTTAACCTAGCTATAGTAGCCTAGTTACTTCGTAGAGTAACACACTCTAGTATAACACTCTTTAGATCTACCAATGGAGCTCTTGTGTTTTCTCTCTCTCTAAGGGGATAAGACTTTTACGTAATTGCGAGAAAGAAAAACAACGAAAGAAGATGATTAGGTTGCTTAAGGATGCGAAGAAGTTTTTCCGATGTAGGCTTGTGTGTCTTCTTCTTCGACAATCATCTTCATTTATATCTTCTATGGAAAGATCTTCTAGCCGTTGTAGAGATGGCCGTTTGAAGATCACCCTTCTTTTCCATGAAGATCGTAAGATAGACGTTGCACGTCTTTGATCCTACGAACACGTTGAGTCTTTTACTTCTTGAACTTCTTGTGTTCTGTTGGATAAGAGAGAGAAGATATTTGTGCCATTTTTGTTTAGAGAATATCCTTTGGTTGAGATCTTCCTTTGGTTGACAAAATCTTTGTTTGATAAGATCTTCTTGTTGCCGAATCTTTAAAGAAGATCTTCAATATATTTGAATCCTTTGTTCCGTGCATTTTAGATTTCAAGGCCCTTGAACTTCGTCTTTTTGAACTTGTTCTTCAATCCGACTTCAAGGCCCTTGACATGTGAATATATAACCTGTACCTGTACTGAACTCAAACCAAACATCTAGAAATATAATCAAGTACATTGTTAGAGATCCAACTGCTATATTTGTGTGAAGTCTTCCATCATCAACACCTGTAAACCATTCAATCAAGGTGGAGTTTTCAATCTCCCCCTTCACGGAAGGCAACACAAATTTTTTCGTATTTGCAATTGTTAGTTTTGCAATGCATATATCAATCTCAAAACTAAAAATGCAGAATGTAGTATATCGGAAATGTCGGATCATATTTCTCCCCCTTTGTCTTTCAACAAGGGAGAAAAACATAGTTAAACCAGGAAGTCTTTAAAGCATATTACAGACCCAAAAAATAGTTTTAATGAGGTTCAAAAAAGGCAGTCAACCCATAAGAAAAGATTTGTCAGCTTTAAAATTCCTCATAAAACTTCCTCTTTCTTTTGGATGAAGTTTTCTTATAACGTCAATTATCCATTTCATCTGCCAAACGTCTTCTCTTTTCTTCAGCTCTTCTTTGTTTAATTACTTCATACTCAACTTTGGGCAAAAACATTGACTCTTCACGAGTTGGGTACAAAATTGATTTATTCTGGACATGCCTTTTACAATTCAACAACATATTCTCAACCCGCTCTTGAGTATGTTGAGCTACATCTTCAGGTATGGGCATAATACTTCCCATTGTAGTTAGTGTAAGAGCATTCATCAAATACATCTCATTGACTTTAGAGTTGATGGTAGCTAGTAACTCGAAATTTGAGTCCATTCTCCTTTTGACATCAAACTTAAAATCAGATAATTCACGATTGAGACGAGCAATTTCATTTTCACATCCCTCTAACCTGATTTCTGGAGTAAGAGATAATTTGACTTCTTCATTTGGATTCTGAGTAACTCCTTTTCCTTTCAAAGTCCATGTTCCAGCAAGAGTTTTCTCAATCCCTAGACGTTCTAAGTAGTCTCATCAATTTTGCTGTTAATGGACTGTCTTTCCTCAAAAGATGTATCAATCTTGTAATGATCAAAGACCTTAGGCAGCAAATTTCCATAAGGCAAAGGAATAAATCTCTTGGAGTTAACAGAATGCAGCATATGATTGAGAATCAAATTTGGCACATCTATAGCCACATCAGACATAAGTAAATGAATTAATCTAGAGATTGATCAGTCAGTAGCTCTCTTGAGTTTGCACAAGGAACAACACATCGAACCAATATGGTGAATACTATTTTAGCCTCTAACGTCAGGGAAGTATGAGTGAGTTGACATGAGTTTGAATTGGGAATCAGAAAATTTTCTTTACCAATACGAACACTTTTTGATCTTGAAGGATAATTGAACACTTCATCTGTAGGAATTTCTAAAATTTCACTGAGAATAGAATAAGTGAGTGAAATTGGAGTACCTTTGACTGAAGATTCCAGAGTAATACCCCCTTTGTCTTTTTTTGTGGTGAGATTAACATAGAATAGTCTCATGAGCAGTGGAAAAGCAAAATCTCCAGGGCTTACACCTTCCAGATAGTCGAACTCTTCAGCTTGTCTATACAGGGTATCTTGAGAGTATCGAGAAAGTTAGTATCCACCAGATCACACATACAGAGTGGTCGATTGTGAAAGCCATCAAGCCAAGATCCAGAAGCTTGAAAATTTATAAACCATGATGAGGGAAGCCCGATAATCTGAGATGTATCTCGATCTGCAGAAGGTTTTTCTTCTCTCTCAATTAAAGAATTCTGAACAACTTTCTTATTTGAAGATGGATTAGCAGATCTCTTGCTTCGGGGTGCCATGAGGAAAGTTTGAGAGAGAAATCAAAGAATTTTGAAGTAGGGTTTCTTTGTGAAAGAATAAAAAGCTGAAACATTAGGTCCTTTTTATCAAGGATATGACAAAAACTTTTGAAAGAATCAAGCCCCAAAATCAAAATTGTCTTAAGTAAAAAAATATTGAAGAGTTATAATATCTAATAGATATTAACTCTTAAAAGATCCGTAAAGTCAATTTACCCTTTACAATGTTTCAAGTTCCCTTAAATTTTGTTTCAAGGCCCTTGAAAACATCAATTGGGCTTGCATACGTAGGATGATTAAAACTCGTTTACTCCCCCTACGCTAATGCTTTCTTGTTCAACATACCAAATTTCAATCTAAATAAATTAAATTGTTCCTCAGGAAGAAACTTGGTAAAGATATCTATAAGCTGCAAGTTAGTTGAGATAAAAGAGATCGAAACATCACCTTTCTCAACATGATCACGTATAAAGTGATGCCTTACATCAATATGCTTAGTCCTTGAATGCTGCACATGATTTTTGGTTATAGAAATATCACTAGTATTATCACATTTTATAGGAATACCTCTCAAGTCAAAGCCAAGATCATGAAGTTGTTGAGCAATCCAAAGAATTTGAGCACAACAGACTCCAACAGCTATGTATTTGGCCTCAGTTGTGGATAGGGCAACATAATTTTGCTTCTTGGAGTGCCAACTAATTAGGGATGGCCCTAAGAATTGACAACATCCAGAAGTACTTTTTCTATCGAACTTATAACCTGCAAAGTCTGCATCTGAATAGCCAACAAGATGAAACGAGCTTTGACGTGGGTACCATAACCCTAGATCCTTAGTGCCATTGAGATATCGAAAAATTCTTTTCACAGCAATCAAGTGTGACTCTTTAGGATCAGCTTGAAATCTTGCACACATGCACACACTAAACATAATGTCAGGACGACTAGCAGTTAGATATAACAATGAACCGATCATACCTCAATACTCCTTTTATACTACACTTTTTCCATTTTTGTCATGATCTAGCGAAAGTGTTGAACTCATAGGATTCTTTGCAACCTTAGATTGATCCATTTTGCACTTTTTAAGCAAGTCTTTAGTATACTTGCTTTGATTGAGAAAAATTCCTTTCTTTGCTTGTGTAACTTGAAGTCCAAGAAAGAAATTTAACTCTCCCATTAAGCTCATCTCATATTCCCTGCACATAATATCTGAAAACTCCTTGCAAAGGGAATCATTAGTAGCAGCGAATAATATATCATCAACATAGATTTGTACTACTAAGATGTCGTTGCCTCTAGTTTTAATAAACAATGTTTTATCAATCAAACCTCTTTTGAAATTGTTTTCAAGAAGATATTTAGACAATCTTTCATACCAAGTTCGAGGAGCTTGCTTAAGACCGTAAAGAGCTTTGTCTAATTTAAAAACATAATCCGGAAATTCATCATTTTCAAAACCAGGAGGTTGAGCAACGTAGACTTCTTCTTCTAAGAAGCCGTTTAGAAAAGCACATTTTACATCCATTTGAAAAAGTTTTATGCTCATGAAAGATGCAAATGCGAGTAGCATACGTATGACTTCTAACCTTGCAACAAGAGCAAAAGTCTCCTCATAATCAATACCTTCTTCTTGGTTATAGCCTTGTGCTACAAGTCGTGCTTTGTTTTGTATGACTTTGCCACTATCATCCAATTTGTTTCGAAAGACCCACTTCGTGCCAATAACTGATTGATGCTTTGGTCTTGAAGTAAGAGTCTATACCTTGTTCCTCTCAAATTCATTTAGTTCATTTTGCATGGCAATGATCCAGTCTGGTTCTTGAAGAGCTTGAATGTAGTTCTTTGGCTCGACAAGTGATACAAAAGCGGAGAAGGCACAAAGATTATTCACTTTTGATCTAGTTTGAACTCCAACATTTGGATCTGAGATCACATTTTCTTGTGGATGATACGAGGAGTGTTGAACTTTTCTTGTTTTGACAGATGATGTAGATCCAAAAGGTTGAGCTGAATATGTCTGACTTGATTTAGGTATTGTATGTGTATTACCTATTGTTCCAATCTCAAGGCCTTGAAGTTGGATTTCAAGCCCTTGAAGTGGAGTTCTGTTTTCACAGTTTCCAGTTTCAAGGTCTTGAACGTGTGTTTCAAGGTCTTGAGGATTTTCTTTGGTATCTTGAATCTTTTCTTGCATATTCTTGTCTTGATCTTTAGGATCTTCCTCTTCATCCGAAATGTGATCTTCTCTTTGATTCAGATTTAAATCTGCAAAAATCTCACTCAAAGTACCATCATTGCTTTCATAAAAAATAATATGAATGCTTTCTTCAGCAACTTTGGTACGTTTGTTATATACTCGATAAGATTTGCTATTTGAAGCATATCCAATGAATATAGTTTCATCACTACGTGCATCAAATTTCCCGAGATTGTCTTTTCTATTGTTGTGAACAAAACAAGTACATCCAAAAGGTTTAAAGTATGAAATGTTTGGTTTTCTTCCTTTGAAGAGTTCATAAGGAGTCTTTTTCAAAATAGGGCGAATTAAGCAATGATTTAAAATATAATTTGCAGTGTTTACTGCTTCATCCCAAAAACTTTTTGGCAAATGATTTTCTAAAAGCATTGTCCTAGACATATCCTCAAGAGTGCGGTTCTTGCGTTTCACAACTCCATTTTGTTGAGGAGTTCTAGGAGCTGAAAAGTTGTGAGAAATACCATATTTTGCACAAAATAAATCAAACTTTAGTTGATCAAATTCTCTATCATGATCGCTTCTTATAGACACGATTGGTAGGTTTTTCAGACTCTGTAACTCCCTACATAATTTTGAAAACTCAAATAAAGCTTCGGATTTTTCTCGTAAAAATGATATCCATGTAAAACGAGAGAAATCATCAAAAATAACAAGGATGTATTGTTTTTCTCCGAGAGATTTGACACGCATAGGTCCACAAAGATCCATATGTAAAAGTTCAATAGGTCGAGAAGAACTTACAACTTTCTTAGGTTTGAATGAACCTCTTGTTTGTTTACCTTGTGTACATGCTTTACATAGGTCCTCAACCTTGAAGTTTAGGTTTGGTAAACCACGTACCAAATCTTTTGTAAGTAGCTTCTGCATGGTGTGCATGCTTACGTGACCAAGTCTTCTATGCCAAAGCCTTGGATCATCAGTCAAGGCCTTTAGACATTTTAGCTTAGTTCTTGCAACTTGATTAGTACTTAAAGAGTAAATATTATTACACCTAGGAGCAGTAAGCAATACTTCTCCCATCTTTATGTCTTGAACTTCACATTTTTCTGAATCAAACATGACTTTATTGCCTTTATCACAAATTTGAGAAATACTTAGCAAATTATATTTCAAACCATCAACTAAATAAACATCATCAATAAAGTTGGATGAATCATAGAAAATTTTACCAATGTCAATTATGTCACACTTTCCTTTATCACCAAGAGTAATAGTTCCAGATGATTGCTTCTTTAAATCTGAGAATAAAGAACTCTTTCAACTCATGTGTCTTGAGCAACCACTATCTAAAATCCATTTGTGCTCCTTTACCTTGGTGATATCCTGCAAAACAGCAAACATCAACCTTTCCTAATCGACCAAATGACATATTTTGGTTCATACTCATGTTCGATCATGTTTGGTGGTCTAGTACCTTTAGGAACCCAGATTTGTTTGACTTGTTTCCTTAAACATAGAAAATAGGTGTTTCTGATGATATAAGGATCATTTCTTCTATAAGGACATGTAGATTTAACATGACTCTTTTTACAACAATAGAAGCAGGTAGGCATGTGAATGCTTCCTTTTACTGTAACAAAAGTGGTAGTAGGTTTTCTAGGAAAGCTTCTATGATACCCTATACCATTTTTGTTAAGTGAAGATTGCTGTTCACCCATCATTCTTTCTAGATTAGCTTTTGAACGAGTAAACTTAATGAGTGATGCCTTCTGGTCTTGACACATTAAAGTCAGATCAACTTTCTCTTTCTCTAGATCGATATAGCTTCGATGTAGAGAAGAGAGGTTGTTCTTGAGAATCAGATTTTCTGATTCCAAGGCCTTGATATTGTCATCAAGCTCTTCCTTTTCCGTGTTAAGATTTTCAATTTCTAGAGACATTTCACTTAATTGTTTATCTTGTTCATGAAGTTTTTCTTTGAAAGAATTTATCATTATTCTATGTTCCTTATCACTTAAGATAATATCCTTGAAAAATTGTTTAAGATCAATCTCTGGTTGAGACAAAATTATACTTACCATATTGTCGATGTAAAGATTTGAGTTATCTTCATGATCGGCCGTAAGACACAAGTTTGCTTGTTCTTGTTCATCTTCTGATTCATTAGTTGAATCTGAATCACTCCATGATGCAACCATGGCTTTCTTCTTTTGATCATTCTTTTTGAAGTTGGTCCTCTTCTTTTGTGGACAATCCTTCACCAAATGATCTGAATCACCACATTCAAAACAAGTAAGTACTTTCGTTTTCTTATTCGAGTTAGAAAACTTACCTCGGGGTTTTGATGCTCGTGGAAATTCTCGGTTTGCAGATTGTTTCTTTATCTTGAGAATTCTTTCTAAACCTTTAGAGATCATGGCGAGAGCATCTTCTTCATTATCATCCTCATTATTTTCTTCATTAGAAAGTAACTCATCTTTTTTGGATTTCAATGCTAAATTCTTGGAGTTGGAAGGAAGCTCTCCATCTTCTTTGCCAAAAATTATTTCATGTGTGATGAGTTTTCCAAGTGAATCATCAAGAGGAAGAGTAGTAAGATTTTGAGCTTCTTCAATTGCAGTCATCATTGGTCCCATTTGGCTTTAGGTAAACTTCTTAGAACCTTTCTCACTTTTTCTTCATTTGTGAATGTCTTTCCAAGTGAGTCTAGATTTTTCACTATCCCAGTGAATCTGGTGAACATTATTTTGACTGGTTCATTTGGATTCATCTTGAATAGCTCGTATTGTCTGAGAAAGATGCTGATCTTTGTTTCCTTGACTTGACTTGTTCCTTCATAAGTGACAACAAGCTTGTCCCATATTTCTTTTGCACTTTTGGATGATGAGATACGGTTGAATTCATTAGCATCTAATCCACAGTAAAGTAGATTCATTGCTTTGTAATTCTTTGACACACTGTCCAAATCAGCCTGAGTGAAGTCTGATTCCTTCTTTGGGACTTGGATGCCTTCAACCGTTGTCATTGGAACTTTTGGTCCATCTTGAATAATGCTCTAAAGCTCCATATCTTGGTCAATCAGGAACATACGCATTAATGATCTCCAATGAGCGAAGTTGTTGCCACAAAAGAGTGGTGGTTGAGATGAGGATCTTCCTTGAGCAAATCGACCATCACCTACAGGATTCATGATTAGTCTCATTGATGGTTAAATCAATAAACGTGAGTCTATCTCTGATACCAATTGAAGAACCGTTAGGTGATATAAATAATTTAGATAATACTCTAGAGGGGGAGGGTTGAATAGAGTATGAGAACTTTTCACAACCCAAATCTCAAGGCCTTGAAACTCCTTTCAAGGACCTTGATGTCAATTTGTGTTACTAGGGAAACTTCGATTTCAAGGGCTTTGAAACCCAATTTCAAGGGCCTTGACTTCTTGCTCCTGCAAAACAAAGTTAGTCATAGTAAAACTTTTATGGTGCGGAATTGAAAAGATTGACACGAGGATATGTTTACGAAGTTCGGCTCTAAATAGCATAATCTCCATCCCAGGGTATATCCGTAGGATCTAACTATCTATTATCAGCTTCAAAGAGTCCTAGATACAAACTAGAAGAAATCCCCTTCTTCTCTCACTTGTAGCCGATGCTACGATCTAGCTCCAACTCTTAACCTAGCTATAATAGCCTAGTTACTTCATAGAGTAACACACTCTAGTATAACACTCTTTAGATCTACCAATGGAGCTCTTGTGTTTTCCCTCTCTAAGGGGATAAGACTTTTACGTAATTGCGAGAAAGAAAAACAACGAAAGAAGATGATTAGGTTGCTTAAGGATGCGAAGAAGTTTTTCCGATGTAGGCTTGTGTGTCTTCTTCTTCGACAATCATCTTCATTTATATCTTCTATGGAAAGATCTTCTAGCCGTTATAGAGATGACCGTTTAAAGATCACCCTTCTTTTTCATGAAGATCGTAAGATAGACGTTGCACGTCTTTGATCCTATGAACACGTTGAGTCTTTTACTCCTTGATCTTCTCGTCTTCTGTTAGATAAGAGAGAGAAGATATTTGTGCCGTTTGTTGTTTAGAGAATATCCTTTGGTTGAGATCTTCCTTTGGTTGACAAAATCTTTGTTTGATAAGATCTTCTTGTTGCCGAATCTTTAAAGAAGATCTTCAATATATTTGAATCATTTGTTCCGTACATTTTAGATTTCAAGGCCCTTGAACTTCGTCTTTTTGAACTTGTTCTTCAATCCGACTTCAAGGCCCTTGACATGTGAATATATAACCTGTACCTGCACTGAATTCAAACCAAACATCTAGAAATATAATCAAGTACATTGTTAGAGATCCAACTGCTATATTTGTGTGAAGTCTTCCATCATCAACACCTGTAAACCATTCAATCAAGGTGGAGTTTTCAAATTTGACTTGGAGATTCGGGACAAGAAGGGCTCCAAAAATTCAGTAGCGGACCATCTTAGTAGGCTACCACCATTGGAGATTTGAAGAGATGACATCCTGATTGATGGCTCATTCCGGGATGAAGAATTGCATGTGATGGAGGAGTGCTTACTTGAAGTGTCTAGAGGGAGTGAGCCATGGTATGCGGATATAGTAAACTACCTTGTGTGTGAAGAGATGCACCCGGTTTATCATATGCCCAAAGGAAAAAGTTCTTCAAGGATGTGAGGCATTATTATTGGAGTGAGCCTCTCTTGTTCAAGAGAGGACCGGATGGAGTCTTTAGGAGGTGCATTCCGGAGGACGAGATGGAGAGTGTAATCCGTCATTGCCACTCCTTGCCATGTGGAGGCCATGCTAGCTCACACAAAACGTGTGCAAAGGTATTGCAATCGGGTTTTTATTGGCCTAACTTGTTTAAGGATGTGCAAAATTTTGTAGTAGCTTGTGACGCTTGCCAAAGGATGGGCAACATCTCAAGAAGGAATGAGATGCCCTTGAGCAATATCCAAGAGGTTGAAGTCTTTGATGTTTGGGGTGTGGACTTCATGGGGCCATTCCCTTCTTCATGTGGCAACCTCTACATTCTATTGGCGGTGGATTATGTGTCAAGGTGGGTGGAAGCAATCGCCTCTCCCACAAATGATGCCAAAGTAGTGGTGCGGTTCTTCAACCGAGTCATCTTCCCTAGGTTTGAAACACCAAGAGTGATCATAAGTGATGGAGGGAAGCATTTCACCAATAGGAACTTTGGGACACTTTTGGCTAAGTATGGGGTGACTCATAAGGTGGCCACACCTTACCATCCCCAAACTAGTGACCAAGTAGAGATCTCCTACCGAGAGATCAAGGGGATACTTGAGAAGACGATTTCGAGGACAAGAAAAGATTGGGCTATGAAGCTTGATGATGCCTTATGGGCTTATAGAACCGCCTTTAAGACACCAATTGGCACCACTCTCTACAAGCTAGTTTATGGCAAGTCTTGCCGCCTTCCGGTGGAGATGGAGCATAGGGCATATTGGGCCATAAGGTGACTGAAGTTTGACCTCAAGGAAGCCGGTGAGAAGAGGTTGCTAGACATTAATGCTCTTGAGGAGATCCGGTTGGATGCTTATGAAAATGCCCGGATTTACAAGGAAAGGACCAAGCGTTGGCATGACAAACGTCTAATCCCAAAGGAATTGAGTGAAGGTGACTTAGTCCTTCTCTTCAATTCAAGGCTGCGGCTCTTCCCCGGAAAGCTCAAGTCAAGATGGACGGGTCCTTATGTGGTGAGGAAGGTTTTCCCTCATGGAGTGGTTGAGATAGGTGGGGAGCATTGTGGAGATTTTAAGGTGAATGGGCACCATTTGAAGAAGTAAATCCCGGAAGCTCCGGTGGATATGATTGCCCCACTTCACCTTGAGTGAAACGCTCCCGGATTTGGTCAAGCTAATGACCTTAAAGAAGCGCTTAATGGGAGGCAACCCATTGGTACATATCTTTCCCTTTTTGTTTTTTGTTTTCGTTTTCGATTTTTGCTTTTCTTTTTGTTTTGGTGTGTTTGTGTGTTTTGTGTTTGTGTGCTAGAGTCTAGGTAACAAAGAAGTCTTGCAAAGCATGAGGATGATGATGATGATCCCGCATCAAACGTGGGTGGAGCGGACGTGGGACTTGGACGGCTTGGGGTTCTTAGTGCGGGTCCCGACGCCATAATGAACATCAAGGGCTCTCTACCACCTTTGATTGATCATGTACCATCACTCCACATGAGTGAACCAAGATACCGAAAATACCATTTTTACATTGTGAGGACTCTCTTTCACTTCCTTATTTAATTTGCACATTGGGGACAATGTGGTTTTAAGTATGGGGTGGGATTTTCATAATCATTTGCATGATTGCATCTAGGATAGTTAAATATTATTGTCGCATGTTTCATTATGCTTTGCATTGTACATATTTATCTCGAAAATTCAAAAAAATCAGAAAATTTTTTAAAAAAATTTGTGCTTCCTAGTTTGGATATGACCCTCATGATGAGATTTTTTTGTGAATTTGCTATGGATGGCCTTGTGTGTTGAATGGATTTATGTATATGTGGACTTGAAATACTTCTCTTGAATCCTATGTATGAATTGTGGTTATGATGTTTGCCTTGATTGGATTGAGGATTGATAGTCGAAATTATATGCTAGTTCTTGCACATCATCTAGGAAGGATTAAGGTAATTCATCTCTCTTCTTCTCATCTTGATCATGTTGTTTGAGCACCTCACTTCATTAAAACTTTTGACCTCTTTTGACCCATCTTGGAATAGGAGCATGCTAGTGTGTTGAGTGTGTGAAAAGACAAGTGTGGGGTGAAGTTGTTGATGAATGAATGTTGTGAATGAAGTGCTGAATTTGTTGTGAAAGTGTAGAAAAAAAATATAGGTTTGGGAACTTTGGTTTTGATGACAAGTAACTCGGCACCATTCACATAATCGGGTGTTTGTGCTTTGCCAAAGTCAGATAAACCGAATGTCCTAACGATCCTTGGTATGTGTGCCCGGTGTGAGGCACCTCGGAAAAATCCCGAGGTCCGCTAATCACCAAGGTTTTGGCTTTTGTACACCAATGCCATTGTCTCAAAAATAAGTGAAAGAAAATGAAAAAGAAAAGAAAAGAAGGAGAAAAATACACTTTGGTGGATGAAGTATAAATGTGAAGTTGTGGTTGTTTAGTTCCTTTCCCGGATTTGCACCACATGACCTTAGAATATTCCCACCTTATCATCGCGTTTCTTGACCTCTTCTTCCTAAGTCCTTGTGACCTATTTGCATATGTGTATGACTTAGTGATCTAGATTGGATATTCTCATGATCATCTTGACTTCTTCATTTTTACCATTCATGCATGCTTTTGAGTTAAGTATGATTGTCTTTCCGTGCCTTCATTAATTCAATACATGATTGCTTGTCCATTGCCATGAAACATAACTATGAAGGTGATCCAATTTTAGAAGCACAATTCCAAAAATATTTTCTGTTTTTCTGCATTCATAAATCATGTAATCTCGTAGCCTATAGTTGGACCTTGCTCGGGGACGAGAAAGTGACAAGTATGGGGTATTATGATGACATGATTTATGACGTTAGTTTAGGCATTCATTTAGATAGTTTTTCCCGTTATTCATGCATGGTTTGACATTAGTTCGTGGCGTTTATGCTTAATTCATCCACATTGTCAAAATAGACATCTACACGAGCTCTTGTCGGTTTTTATAGGTATTTTCGGGAGCTCTTGGAGTTAATCGACACATTCGAGGATCATTTCTCGTGATGGCACACTTCCGGACTCATTAAGGAGCAAGCTAGGAGCAAAGGAGAACATTAGAACCTTGTTGGTGCATGCCTTGCACCAACTCATGACTTGGTGATCCAAGGAGAGTTTCTGGTGAGAACCACGGCCCATAGGAGAATCTAGACCGTGGTTTTGGCTGTGGTTTCTTCTGGACAGTTGTGACACTTGTCCCACGATCTCTTTGTCCGACCCTTGCTCATTGGTGGAGAATAGAGGTGGTCTTGCAGGCTGCTAGTGGACACTCTCACACATACTCTCTCTCATTCTCTCTCATTCTCTCTCATTGCATTGTGGATAGACTTGGAGAAGAAGAAAACACTCTCATTTGGGAAAGAAGAACAACAACATCAAAACTTATATATAGAGTGAACATTTGAGTGAGTTTTTAGTGATTTTTATTGAAGAACTTTTGAAAGCATTGTAAGGAACGTTTTGGAGCTGTGTTTGAAGGATTGTAAGTCTTGTTTAATCTTATATCCAGCTAAGATTACTTGTTTCTTTTCACTCTTATTTCATTTTCTTGCTATGGAAGCCATGAATGCTTACATGTTGAGTTTGGATCTTAAAATGCATGTTGTTGGCTAAGTAGTTGTGATTCTAGGGTGATGGAATGATGGTTATGGCTTGGACTATGATAGAATAGACTTGAATGTACCCTTGGATGATTTGCTTGCTCGAATCTTAACCCATACCCAAAACCACGGCCTGTTCTTGTAAAATCTCGTCCGTGGTTTCTCATGAACAACCAGTGGTTTTCTCTGTTGTGCTTGTATTGATGAATCTGAATGTTAGGATGTTAGATTGATGAAATCCTAGTGTTTGTTAAGCATAATCTAGCCTAGGGTGACCTAATGCTAGCAAACTAAGTAAGGGAAGAGACTTACCCGATAATTCTCGATCTTAGATATCAAAGATGATGAACTCTAGGTAGTAGTGAGCCTCACAAGCCGCTATTGGACTGAGTGTGCTAGGATTGATGCTTAGGACTTGCCTTCCTAAGACTTACCCGGTAAGGAGAGGTTTGATCCCTAGATAGCAATCCGGTTTGTGTAGAATTCCCAACTTTAGGCTCCTAGAGACTTACCTGGTAATAGGACCTTAGGTGCGGGATTAGTGGACCATGAGACCTACCCGGTGATTGATCCCATTAGAGAAACACCCTTTCCCAACATACTGCAGCTTGTCCAAGGTTGATTAGAAGCTTGAGTCCAATGCCATAACCGGAAGTCCTAATCCCTAGAATCCGCTTTTCTCTCTTTGATTACATATCTTGTACTTGTGTTGTTTGTTTGTGTTGCTTGATTGATTGATAAATCTTGCATGATTTGTGAATCTTGCTTGATCACCACAAACCCAACCAAAAATATCATGATTTTCATTTCTTTATTTCTTTCTCTTTTCCTAGACTAGATTTGCACTATCCATGATCACTTATTTGATTTGATTTCACCTTAGTCTTCATATTCGACCTCGGAGTACTATCATTGCTACAAAACGACCCATACACTGTGGATTCGCTAGGAGTTAGGAGAATATACCGAGTTATAAATTGTAAGACTTATGCGTGATACGTCTCTAGCGTAACAGTGGAGAGCCTAGTAGATAAGGAGACCCCTGCGGAAGGTAAGTAGAATTGTTTTCGCATCTTGCTTTTCCCCTCTATATAGTTGTCATGAATTGTCTCCTATGGAACGTTTTTGGTGCCGGCAAGAGCGGGTTTCGAAGAGCTATTAAATATCTATGTAAACATCATAGTATAGATATCCTTGCCATCTTCGAGCCGAGAATTTCTTGGGTAAGGGCACAGTCTGTTTGCGAACGGATGAGCTTCTCAGGTTGTTTCCGAGTCGAAGCCGATGGTTTTGAAGGGGGAGTGTGGTTGCTTTGGAAAAGTGAGAAACTGCAGATAAATATTGTGAGTAGTAATAAGTGGTTCCTTCATGTTGAAGTTGTGAATAGAAGTAGTGCTTACAGGTTAATAGTGGTGTATGCTCCTCCGGATGTTATTAGACGGAAAGATTGTTAGGCCACTTTTGACTGTGAGTTGGCTTCCATATTTTTCCCTCTTATTTGTGGAGGAGATTTTAACTGTATCCGGTTCCTCCATGAGTGACAAGGTTGTTCCGGGAAGTTACATGCAGATTTTGATGTGTTCAATAACATTATCATGAACCATGGCTTGATTGATCTCGGGTTCACCGGTGCCGATTACACTTGGGATGATAGTAGGACGACTAAAAGGAATGTTATGAAGAGACTTGATAGAGTTTTTGTGAACCAGGAAGGTCGCTTAAAGTGGCCGAATGCTCATGTTAGACATCTAGCCCGTTTCTCGTCAGATCACTCCCCTTTATGCTTGTCTTTGGATCCCACCACTACGCTAAAAAAAGATAGAAGACCTTTCAGATTCGAGGCAACATGGATGACTCACCGTGATTTCAAACCCATGGTGGAGATGTGTTGGTTTAGTAATCCCGAGGTAAGTAAGGCTCTTCCTATTCTTAAGAATTCTCTTATTAATTGGAATAGACTTGTGTTTGGTAATATGTTCCGCAACAAAGATGCAGCCATGAATAAACTAGCCAAAATTCAAGCTAGGATATGTCGTGGGAGTACGCAAAGGTTGGTTCAAGAGGAGGGTAGGCTAAAGGCCGAGGTTGGGGGTATTTTGGAACAGGAGAAAACGATTTGGTTCCAAAAATCCCGACAACTTTAGATGGAACAGGGTGATAGAAATACCACGTTCTTCCATGCGTCTACTATCATTCGCAGGAGTCAGAATATACTGATGGGGCTCACTATGGGCAATGAGGAGTGGGTGGAAGATCAAGACAGACTTGAGAGACATGTTGTTGACTACTTTAAAGATCTATACAACATGAGTGAGAAACATGGCCAATCGGTTCATAAGCTGACCTCGCTTGATTTCCCCGATGCTGAGACTAGAGATTGGATTAATATTCAGAAACCGGTTAGCATGGAAGAAGTGTGGTTAGCCACCAAGGGCATGAGTGCCTATAAAGCTCCCGGAGTTGACGGTTTTCAATCAGTCTTCTATCAGAAATTCTAGAATGCAGTGGGACAGTCGATGAAGGATGAAGTAACCCGCTTTTTTGGCAGTCAAAAGTTGTTCCCGGGCATTAATGACACCCTCATCTCTCTCATTGCCAAGGTTGGGAAACCGGATCTCATCAGTCAGTTCAGACCAATAATTCTGTGTAATCTCAGTTATAAGATCATCACGAAGGTGCTCGTCAACCGCATGCAAACCATCATTGGAAATCTAATTGGTCCCACCAAAGGAAGCTTCATCCCGGGGCGTTTGATACAAGATAACATTGTCCTAATGCAAGAAGTGGTTCATTCTATAAGGAAAAAGAAGACTGGTAAACAGTGGATGCTTCTTAAGCTAGACCTCGAAAAGGCGTATGGCAGAATCAGATGGGACTTTATTGAGGACACGATAACTGAAGTTGCGTTTCCTCCGGAGTGGAGGAAGGTGATTCAAGAGTGTGTGAGTACGGCTAAGATGCAAGTCCTTTGGAATGGCGAGTTGACGGAGCAGTTTACCCCCTCTAGAGGATTAAGACAAGGCGACCCATTATCGCCTTATCTCTTTGTCCGTTGTGTTGAACGGCTCAGTCACTTGATTCTTGAGGCAGTTGAGATTGGTGATTGGAAGCCCATCACCTTATCCCGAGGTGGTCCTCCTTTATCTCATATCTTTTTTGCAAATGATATCACTCTATTTGCAGAAACCTTTGTCATACAAATACGGGTCATTATGAAGTGCATTGATACCTTTTGCAAGGCGTCGGGTCAGAACATTAGCATCCAAAAATCCAAGATTTTTGCGTCTTCCAATGTATCGAGAGATCTTTGCACCCGTATTGAAAGCTTGAGTGGGGTTGAGATGACTAAGAACCTTGGTGATTATCTTGGTGTACCCATTTTGCAAGGAAGAGTTACGAGAGTCACTTTCTCTACTCTTCTAGATAGGATTAACCTTAAACTTAGTGGTTGGAGAAGCAAGACGTTGAGCTTTGCGGGTCGCATTACCTTGACTAAAGTCGTTCTCACCTCTATCCCTATTTATAGCATGGCGACTGTATCCCTCCCGGTTAGTGTGTGTGAAGAGATTGATAGAATGTGTCGCAATTTTATGAGGGGTCATACCGAGGGTCACAGGAAGATGCATACCATTAAGTGGAGTGACTTTTGTCTTCCAAAAGAAAAGGAAGGCTTAGGTATTTGGCGGATGAGTGGAACAAACAAAGCTATCATTGGTAAGCTGCCTTGGCGCTTCGTTAAAGAGGACAGTGGCCTGTGGATAAAGGTCTTGGAGAGTAAGTATTGTAGAGGAGACTCCAAAAGGATGACTACAAGATCCCATATTTGACGAGGCATAACAAACGGTTTGTAGAAGGTTGTTGCTATAGGGGCCAAATGGATGCTAGGAGATGGTTGTTCCATAGCCTTCTAGATAGACAAATGGCTAGTGAAGCTCCCCTCAGCACCCAAGCAACAACTCCTATGGACCATGTGGAGATCCTGTGAACAGTGAGGAGTTACTAGACTGATGATCGAGGCTGGGATTGGCAGCAGCTTGACCGATTCTTTTCGACGACAATGTTGCTCAGACTTGCTGCTGTGAGACCGCTAACCAGTGAACCAAGCGATACCAACAATGGTGAGTCTCCTGGGCTTAGGGATGAGATAAGCTTGAGCCTCGCGCAAGACGGGGGATATACCGTAAGTTCCGCTTATCGCTTGCTCACTGATGCCGGTGAACTGATGGTGAGTGGAGGAGATCTTTACAAAAAGATGTGGAAGGACCCAAGAAATAGTCAAAATTATTTATCTGGAAATTATTGAGAGGAGGGGTATTGAGTAATGATGAAAGAGCTAGAAGACACTTAAGTAACTCGGATGAATGCAAGTGTTGTAGTTGCAACCAAGAAACACTCATGCATTTATTTTGTGACTGCTAGAAGACCAAATCCATGTGGCAGTCCTTACAGGCCGCCTACTATGTTGATGATTTCTTCAACTCCCACTTTTCAGCATGGCTACGAGGTAACATTCTCTCTACAGTTCATTTTAATATTAATTATTTATGGAGTGAATTATTTGCAGTGGGCATTTGGCGAGTTTGGAAGTGGAGAAATGAAGCGACTTTTACCGACAAGAACTATGGAGGTAATAGGAGTTGGGACGTCAAAGAGTCTACTAAAGAGTACATCAAAGTGTGGACAAGGCGTCAAGTGCATCAAAGTCGCCCTACTTTGTGCAGGTTTTATGTTGCTTGGGACCCCCCCCCCCCCCCCCCC
>BSUD01000004.1:46885707-46969430 GCA_033239045.1 Fagopyrum esculentum | reverse complement strand
GTTGCTTGGGACCCCCCCCCCCCCGCCCGCTTGGCTACGTCAAAGTTAATACGGATGTGTCCAAGAAAGCGGATGGCTTAGCTAGCCCGGTGTAGTTAGGAATAATGCAAAAGAATGGATGAGAGGTTTTGGTGTTAACCTTGGCAAATGTTTTGTGCCCATTGCTGAATTATGGGGGTTGGTTCATGGGCTAATGTTTGCTTGGGAGTTAGTATACCGCTCGGTGATCTTGGAATCAGATTCCCAGTTGGATATTGAACTCGTCAAGAGCAACATAACCTCTCATCACCCTCTTGCTAGTCTGGTACATTTGTGCCAGGACTTTATGAAAAGAGACTGGGATATCCAGTTTCGGCATGCCTACCGCGAGGCGAATAGAGTTGCGGATTTTTTAGCTAGTTTCGCTTTGAACCTTCCTATTGGATTGAATGTATTGCTTAACCTGCCGGAGGGTGTAGTTGACCTTTTGCTTGATGATGTAAGGGATTGGGCTATCCCCCATTTGAGTACTACTCAGCCTTCTTTTCTATTAATAAAAGCGCATCCAAATGCGTCGGAGACCACTAACTCTCCTTCCCACCAAAAAAAAGAAGTAGTAATTTATATTATAAAAATGTGGGGGTTTTCCAATAAGAACACTCTTGTTTTAAAACATTGTATGGTCATGTATAAATACATGATTACGGGACTCTGAGACAATAATTACGTAACTTGGAAAGCTTTGGCAAGGTTAATATTCTAGAAACAAAAACTTATAGAATTAGAAAAAAAATAAAGACATAGAAGAGTGCACAAAGTAAATTTTTTACTTGTTTGATTTGTTTCTTAGATGTAATCACACATCTGAGTGTGTTACATACTTTACACTTAGGAAAAATATATTTTTTTAGATGACATCTAGGAAAACCTATTGAGATAAAAAAAAACTTGTGGAAAGAAAAGTAGTGTAGTGCATATAATACTTTCAAGATTTCAATTTTAAACATATGTCTCATAGTCTCTTGTAGCACCCGTATAATTGAACCATTTTAGCTTTGAGAAGGACTGGAAAGTCTGCATTAGCAATAAAGTACGAGTAGATCTCCAAAATATAAAAGAGAAGAAAATCTACCAAAATGCAATGCAAATATATACTAACATTCAATGGATGGATAAGGATGACGGTGGAAAAAGACGCTAAAATGAATGTTAACAAAATTCGAGCATGGGCATGATAAGTTCAAACCTCTCTACTCAAGTCAAATCAATATGACTGGTGGACAAAGCAAATAGCCTATCACATCAAGTCAAAGGACTACTACTGTTGACAAGTGATTGAGTTTGGGATGAAGAAATGGATCTCAATAAACCCAAGAAAGATCAGGACGAGACTACAGAGCGACTGAAAAGAATGTTGTTGTTGTTCAATACTTACTTGGGAACCTTATTAAAGAGGACAACACACAGGTGATTGAGTTTAATATTAGAAACACGATATGAGAGGATATTATATAAATGCATGAAGGAAGCTCATACTACAAGAACGACATGTTGTTAAACGTCAAACTATTTTTAAGACTCTCAAGATGAAGGAAAATGAGAGCATCTACAAATATCACTCTCGATTCCTTGTTGTTTGCAACACACTTGAATTCCTTGGATAATCAATTCAAACATGGAAAAGATCGTTGTTCTACTAAACAAATTGTTTTAACGATTCACTTTCATTAAGGGAATACTAATGAGAACAATGAAACCAAGAATAGCACATTGGAGTATGTTGTTGGTTGACTTGCTAAAGTTGGGAAGGAATTTCTCGAGGAACAAAAGACTGAGAAGTCCTTCAAGGATATTTCACTCAATATTGCCCATGCTGCTAAAATATCTGAGCAATACGATGAGGGATGATGTAATCAAGATTGAAGATGAAGATATATCCCTCGTCACACAAGCAATGACACAATTCTACAACAATGCTTGATCAAACTCTAGAACTGGTGCAAGAAAGGATCCCAAAGATATCCTTGGATTTGAGTGCAAAGAGAAGGGTCATTTGGCAAGAAATTTTCCTAAGAAGGACACCGATGAGAAGACTAAGGGGAAAGAACATGCATTAATTACATCTTGGGGAGAGGACACAAAGAAAATGTGTGATGATTTAAATGATGAAAAGTAAAACTTGTAAAGAAAAACACAAACATAAGGCAATGATCGAGTAGAAGCAAGTGTGGTAGGGTTTAGTCCAACAAGGTCACGACCGCGTCACGGGGAAGTAGGGGTGTCAATGGGTTGGGGATTCCCCGAAATTCGCGGGTATTACCCGTCATGGGGATGGGGATTTTAAACGGGGACGGGGACGGGGACGGGTTAAAAATTGATTCCCCGCTTGGGTATGGGGACGGGGATGAAGATAGGGGTATTCGCCCCGCTCCCCGATCCGAACCCGAACCCGAACCCGACGGGGAACCCAGACGAGGAAGCCGGCGGGGAACTCGGTGGGGGGGGGGCGACGGGGAACTTAGTGGGGAATCCGACGGGGAACCCCAAAAAAATTGTGTTTATTTTAGACTTTCATTGTAGTTTCAAGTTTAATTGAAATTTAATTCAGAAGCCGATGATTTTTTATTTTCAAACTATATACACTTTTATGCTTTTAAGAATTAAGAGTATCATACTCATTCCTACAATTCTACTTGCACAAAAATGTATTTTAAAAAATGTTATAAGGTTATATTTTTGTATGATTATTATATGTGTTAATTATGCTAATGCTAAGTGAAGTAAGTGCTAACCTATTATGGTGGCCATGTTAATGGTGTTTGTGTTAGTGATGGTTGAGAACAATTATGAATTGTTCTTTCTACTATTATTGGTTTTATTTGTAGATTTTTAGGGTATGTTATTTTTCATGAGATTAGACATTGAATTCCAACAGATTTTAATTTTGTAGTTATGAATAGTTTTTTTTTCTACTGTTAATGATTTTATTTGTAGGTTTTTAAGGTTTGTTCTTTTTTCATGAGATTAGATAGTGGTGATTGAAAACAATTAAAATGCGTTGAATTTGATGAAGGGATGCAACACTACAACAAAATAAACCCTTCCTTAGAGTAAATTGCTAGCAATTGTTAACAATTGTCAGGAATGCTTTGGCTATCAAGGCGTTCGGGTGCACGTTGCGTACCTACTACCTACTACCTACAGGGATGAACATATATACATAACAACATCACCACTTCATATAATGTAGTATCTGTTGCATTGAGAATTAATATTGAATACATGCCACAATGATTATCCATGTCAAGTCATCATTTAAATCCATAATAAGGATTTGATTTAGCCACACTTATTATGTTTAAAAAATATTCGAAAAAGCTAAATATACTTGAGGACAAAAATATGGGGATAGGGAATTCCCCGATGGGGACGAATATCCGACATAGATGGGGAATTTTGCGGGGAAAACTTCTAAAACTTTAAAATGAGAATAATTAAACGGGGACGGGGATTCCCCGATGGGGACGAATATCCGACGGGGACGGGGATGGGTACAATTTTCAATACCCGAACGGGTATGGGGATGGGGACGGGGTATTATACTAAACGGGGATGGGGATGAATATGGTACTCCCCGACCCATATCCGACCCATACACATCCCTACGGGGAAGTGAACTGATATGAGAGGACGTAGAAGGTTGGGGGATGTGGGATCGGCTAGATCGACAATATGCACCATAGTAACATCGACTGGCGTGGATTCGGTAGCGTCTGTCAAGTCCCGCTCGCCTCAATGTACGGATGTAGTAGGTTGGACGCCAAGCCGACGTTTCTATTGTCTCATAACAATTTGAGACAATGTGAAACCATCGTAAACTACTTATTGGTTACTAACAATAAATCACATACTACTAATCATAAACAAACGTAGGCTCATAACATAGCAATTTCAATTCCACTTTCTATCGTGAACACACATGCCCAATCGTGATTCAGCCCACATAAAGACGTCGAAGATGAAAGTTCAACTACAAATCCATCGGGACGCGCTGAAGTTGGACTCTTTGCCCCAAACTAACAAGCAATTTCAATTTCTCTTTTCAATTCCCATTTCCGCTTTCGATCGATTTCTCACCCATTTCAACACCGTTTTCAATCATTATAACCTAATCAAATAATTATTAAGGAAATATAAAGATTTTTAATCCAAAAATCAAAAACGAAAAAAAAAGAACATCTCTTCTGTAATATGCTAATCATTAAAAAGCTACAAGTACTTCCATTATTCTGAACTAAGAATTACAGAAGCAAAGATCGTATAACAATGATAAATCAAGGGAGGTCCTTAAATCTATAATTCAATACTATTCTCCGTATACAAGAAAACCTAGTTTGGAGTTCTGATCAAATGAAGTCGTCCCCATAAAAGAGGGTGCAACAATCAATCAATGGATTCCAATAAACAAGCTCCAGTCCTGTGCTGGTCGAGGGGCCTCAAACTCGGATACAATGTACATAAACCCGGCTTCTAGAACCGGAAAACGCTCGGTGCCAGCTCGAGAAGAGGCTCCAATGCATTGGGTGCAAACTTCCTTGCAAACAAGAAACAAGCCGAGCCAAGCTGGTCATTATAGAGACAGCTACTGTCTTCAACGATCCTCTTGAAGAACTCTGGTGTGATATCCGCTTTCCCAAATGTCGCGGGGTGGGCCCCGCCTCTCGACCAGTCGACCCACGTGAGACTCCTGTTAGCCAGAAGATGAGGGGCCTGGATGGTGAGCATGGTAGGGAAGTAATGCTCGTCTACATAACAAGCATGAGGGAGACAAAAGTCATTGAACTTTGGATAGAAGGTGGAGTCTTCGATAACATTGATTGCGAGTTTTCTGCTGATCTCGAACCACTGTGATCCTTTCCTCCATTCGCTTATGTTGACCTCCGGTGCCATGTTTGGGTGGTAGCGGCCCCTTCCATACGGTCCATCCTCGTCAAAGGCCCCAATGAAGCTGTATCTTGACTTAGATATGTAGTGGTAGACAGAGCTGAAGTTGGAGAGCGGAATGCAGGCCTCAGAGAGGAGGACAAACCATTCGTTGTCCATATCCAGCAATGCGTTTGCAAGAAGCCGTCTCTCGCCATCACACATGCTCATTTTCCCCCATTCTACCAACTGCAAGAGAAAAACCAATATGATATATATATATATACACATTTCCATGTGACTTCAGTTAGATCACACTTTTTATAATCCATGATTCTGTGAGAACCTAAGAAATTCACTTTCCATCTTCAGAACAACACTACAAACTACCCTGCAGAGCTTGTCAAGCCAACATTGATCAGCCTAGTTCATTTACTGATTCATATTTTCTGATAATATGACAGCAACAATGAGTAACACAGGCTCCTCAATTGAAACATTCATCAACCACCAAAGATAATCATACAAAATCCTATATAGATACTAGACTTCCACAAAAGATACAAGAAGATGAGGAATACCTTATATAAATGCTCAAACTGCGTTAAACCCATCTAAACAATTTAAGTTTTACAAAACAGTATTTAAACTGAGAAGACCGTTGATACAAACTAGTCCCTTGTTATTTTAAGATTATTTTTACCCGTTCAATTAAGTATTTTTAGAATTAAAAGGTAATCTTAAATTAACAAGCCACTTCAACAACATATACACTCTACAGAGCAACTCCGATCTGGTAAGTAATCTAAATAATTTGCAGCAAGGTCAAGTGTGGCTCTATGGTTATAGATCACTCATAGGAGTATTACATGACAGCAGAAAGGGGGAAATATCAAACAAGCAAATCCATCACCTATAAGAGTAAGACATTACATCAATTTCTCCAATAGGATGAAGTATTTAAAAATTTCTCAGGCAAAATCCAATTCTCAAAGGTATATGAGTGATTCAATTAACATCAAGGTATGGAACATTACATGAATGAAAAGAAAACATACCTGGCTTGGAATATGTCTCTTGTGAAACACAGAAGAGGATGGAAACTCCTCCTGATACTCAGGCAAAGAGTGAATGTAGATAGAGTATCGGCCTTCGTTGCCCTTAAAAAACCTCTCCCACAAAGGTGACAATGGCAAAGGACCCTTTGCCAAGAACATGAAGGCAATCTTAGGAAGCCGGACATAAGGGTGCTTCTTTATCCTAGGAACAAAAGATGCTCTCCAAAAGATCTCTTCATCGGTCATCGAATGAATCAGATTCGACGGGGGCTTGATCCAATTTTTCAAGCTATTGGTATCAGTCACACAAGGCTGGAAATTAGGCCTAGCAATTGCCACAAAATTGGTGACACCAAATCTCCCAACTGAAAACATGCTAAGGAAGGAAATCACAAGACACACACCCAAGAAAAGAACAAGTAACAGAAGTAGTCTCCATGGTAAAACCCTAAATTGACCACCTCTTTGTAAATTATTAAGATCCTTCCCTTCCTCTAAAGAGGACACCCTTGCCTGCATCTTTAGGACCAATAGTGGTAATCCCATAAACTAATAATCCAGAAGAGAACACAGATCTGAAAAAAATTGAGATTTTGCTCTGTTCATTAAGAACAGAGCAACTCACCTGCAAGTGAAAATCAACCAGAAGCCCAGGTGAAAGAAGCTAAATAGATTTTAGGAGCAATAGGGTTTTTATAATGAATTAAATAAAGAAAAAACCCTCCTTGAATTTATTGTATGCGCAATAAATATTGGAAGAAAAGCGAAACGGAGGTTGTAGTTTAGAATCCTAATTGAGAGTTGAAGAGAGGGATAATTAGGGTGAATCTTAAAGCGTAAGCAGAGATGAATTCAAATCTATGGAGGAAGGAAAGAAAGAGATCCGTTAGATTAAGGAAACGTAAAGATTTGGTTGAATATAGAGCTTTCATAGTGGGGACTAGTCTCAATCTCAACTCGAAGGTGCAGCAGACATAAGAATTCACCATTCATTCGTTGTCTTTTTCTTCTTTGTTTATTCCCTCTAAATTTTTTTTTTTTTATGCCGTTTAAGTTTAATGTTTTTCTTTAATATCTATAAATTTTTATATTTTCTCTTGATATCTCATGATTTATTTATTTCCTTCTTCTTTTTTAATATATTTATTAAAATTTTAATTAAAAAATAAAATAATAAAATAATTATAATTACATTAAATATTAATTTTATTAATACAAAGGGATGTATAAAAGCATTTTCGATATTCTGGTGTCCTAGGCGTAGAGGTTTTTATTTATTTTAATTTAAAAAATCTAAAAAGGAAAATTTAAAGCTAGTTTTTATTGAGTTAAAATAAAAAAAATATAGTAAATATTTATTTATTTTGTATTAATATAAAAATATATAAAATTAAAAGTAAAACTAATTGGAAAATATAAAATTTACCCTATGACATGACGAGGACACGGATTGTCCTCGTCATGTTTCCTTTTGGTACCCGTCATGTTTCCTCTTGGTACCCTTCAACACGGTGGAGTGTACCGTGTCGGACATAGGGACACGTCAGGACACGGCTCGGATATAGTCAAATATGACCCGACACGGTCAAAACACATTTCAGAGGTAGGACACGGGGAGGACACATCTAGGACATGACGAGGACACGGATTGTGTCCGGTCAAAACACGGTCAACGAAAATTTACCCTATTTTTTTAAAGCTAAAAAAATGAGTAAAAATTTAAAACTTAAAAAAAAAAACATATTTACCGCAATATTTTTTTCTCTCTCCTTTTTCATTTTTTTCCCTAGTAAACAAGCCTCACATGACCACCTGCGAGATTGTTGTTACTAAAAGCAAGACACCAATCTTCTTCTTCGGTTTCAATGTTGAAATGTTGTTATTTTGCCGGCCGACTTGTCCCTCCATTCTTTTTATGGTATTATAAATTAATTTTGAATCTTTGATTACTAATTTATAGTGTAATCTTTCTTTGTTGAATGTTGAGTGTGTTATTCTAATTCTTTCACCTTTTCTAATTTATAAATTTATATTATTGTCTTCCTTGGTTGATCATGTTGTTCGATTGTTGTTGGTTTGCAAAATAAATATATGGTTTGTTCTTCAATTCTAAAGTTTAGTATGTTTATTTGAGATTATAAGACTTAATATGTTTATTTCTATGTTTTATAACTAAATATGTTTATTTCTATGCTTTATAAGACTGAAAATATTAGTTTCTAAGCTTTTGTTTCGGTTATTTTGTTGTCATGTTAATATTTTTATATACTCATATATCATTGAATTTTTAATATATATGTATCTCATTATGATATATGAATTTCACATTTCAATAACTTTAAAATGATATATCATTTGTTTTCCTCGTTGTGTCCTCGTTTACTATACTTTTAAGGATTGTCGCTTTCCCGTTTCTCACCGTGTTCGTTTTCCGTGTTTGTGCATCATAGTACACCAATGATGTTTTTTTTTTTTAAATTACAAATTTGTAAATCCTTGTAGCTATAAAGCAGATCCAAAGCTTAATGAATATATCGAGTAAGGAAACAACCAATCCACTACAGTTACTATTTTACTATTTAAGAAGAAATTAGCGTAATATTAATATGTATAAAATGTATATGTTAGATAATCTTGTATTTATGTAATAAAATATATCTACAAAATATATTAATAATAAAATATTTGTAAAACCATGATGATATATGTAAGTTTAATTAATTTTTTTTTATTATAAAAGCCTATTAAATTATTGTGTAGAAAATAGTTAAATTAATAAATAACGAATAAAACGAGTTTATTAAACTTTTTTTCCGAAGTAGTGTGTATATTATATTATTAAAAAATTATTGATATTTAAATTTGGGATCTAATTAAAATTTGGGTTAGAATTAATATTTAAACATAATAATTTTTAATAATCTAGAAATATTATTTTTAAAATTACTATTTTAGGTATATAATTTTAAAAAAAAAAACAATGAAGTACTATCCAAACATATATGTCAAAAAATGGCTATATGATATTATGATGAGTTAAATATGGATATTATATGGATTAAAATGGATAAGTTATGTTTAGTAGATTATATTTATTTTAAGATTGAAATGGCGTGTAAAAATGACATGTGACGTTAAGAGTATAAAACGATGACACGTGACAATAAGCACTTTCGCTTTAATATAGGTAGAAAGATACGAGGCCGATTTTATCATAAAAATTGAAAGTAGCAAAAATGCATCAAAATCTAAATATGAAATTTCCCTTTAAATTAACTCTTTTAAATATATATATATATATATATATATATATATATATATATATATATATATATATATATATATGTATGTAGGGTGATGTTCAGGTAAGGCCGTTAATTGTGGCAAGGTTGTGCGACCGTCTAAGAGGTTGACACGTGTCCAAATTTTTTTTTAAAAAAAAATATATTCTGGATAGTTTTAACTATAATGAACTACCATGTTATAAGTTCTGCACTATTCTCTTATAAACTTCGAACTATTCTCATATAATTCATGAACTATTACTTTATATTATTCATGAATTAATGTTTTATAACTATTAACTATTCTATTATAATTCATGAACTATCTTTTTATAAGTTATGTAGTATCTCTCTATAAGTTTTGCATTATCATTTTAATTCGTTGTTGGAAGGAATAAAGGGAAAAAATTTGGACATGTATCACCTTCCTAGACTACCTTGACGGCTTACTGTCTTACCGTTATGAATTATTCTTTTATAATTCATGAACTATCCTTTTATAAGTTATGCGCTATCCCTTTATAAGTTTTGCACCATCATTTTCATTCATTTCTAGGGGAAAAAAAATTTTAGACACGTGTCATCTTCCTAGCATGTCTTACGACCTTACCGAAAGAAAGGGGCCTTACCTGAACAACTTATTATAAATGTATACATGTGTAAATTGATGCATATTTTTTTATTTTACTTTTTCATGATATTATTACATAAAAAAAACTCTCTCTCTCACTCACACACACAGACATATATATATATATATATAGTATAGATCCTATGAGAACACCCCTAACGTGTATACATGAGAACATATTCGTAATTATTATTAGTTTTGTTACGAAGGTGCCATATCGTTTGATGTATTATTCGTAGTTATTGTTGGTTGAGTTGATTATTCGTAGTTATTGTTGGATTCCTAATTATTATTATTCGTAGTTATTATTAATTAAGATATCTACTCTAAATCTCAATCCTTAATAGTCACCATCCAACAGTGTACGATTGTTCTCATGTATACACGTTAGGGGTGTTCTCATGAGAACCATACCATATATATATATATATATATATATATATATATATATATATATTAGTCCGGTTCCGGTGAGGAGGAGGCTTCTAGATAGGAATAAGGAGCGTTGTGAGCCATCGAATGAGTTCTAAATCAAGGACTCTCATACAATATATCATTAGTGACATTTTGATAATTACAATAAATCTGGAAAAAAAAACGGACACTAAAAAGAAAGAAAGAGCGTTCAAAACTCTCTCATATTTCTTCATCTCACGTTCTTTTCTCTCCCTCTCGCCAATAACACACAAGCAAGTAAGCTTCATATTTGCTGCGATTTTCAACCAAATTAGAGATTGATTACATAAAAATGGTCAAATCAAAGAGAATACAAGACGATTCAGGTAATGTTTCTTCGAATTTCTACTCTCACGGTTTAGGTTTCATTATGATTGATGTTTTCTTTCAAAATCAAATTTGTTTGAATCATTTTTGTGTTCGATAGGTTTGGTTGAGAGAATACATGTAAACATATATGACTAGTTGGTCTAATAGCTCCAATTGAACAATATATATGCTCTTTTTATTGTGCACGCAAATTGTTCACAAAATGCCTCATATAAAAATATTCTATACTATTTACATAAACAATGGCATAGAAAAGTATGAACACCGATGAATAAAAATATGAACAATGACTTATAAAAGTATGAACACCGAGCTTCTACTTGAAGGATAGTTTCTACACCACATCGACCCATTCCCCTAGCAAGCGTTATCGCATTGTGGTCTCTAATGAACAAGTCAAAGGCACATTGATCTTTAGAGTTTTTAGAAGTATCAAAATTAATTTTGTCAGAGTTCACACTCGGTCTCTTCCATTTAATGTTTTTTTGTTTTTCTTCTTTGTTTTGGAGGCCATGTGTTATAGTTTGAGATTTTTTTCTTGATAAAATGCAAATCAGGGCCGAGATTTCTTCTCTGGAGATCTTTCCTCGTCCTAGCCACCTTTTATGCTTCCAGGATCATCTTGATCCTTGCATGGTCCTTCCACAGTAGCCAACAATGTCACTAAGAAGACATGTGTATGAGTGAGGTATCTTTAAGCGTACATGTTGCTAATACACTAGCAACTTCATCATGGATGTTTTTTGCTCTTGCTCTAGTGAAAGATCCCTCCATAGTAGGACTTAAAGATGATGTGGCTGCGTTATCCTTCATTACCTTAGTCCTTGGTCTTGTAAGTGGTTCTTTAGGTGATGATGAGGATGGTCTCTCATCATACTCCAATTCTTGAAAATGATTCGTCCTCGAATCTCCAACATCCTCATCTTTAGACTCAAAAGGACTCAAGTCTCCTACATTGAAGGTCTTACTTACTCCATACTCATTTGGGAGCTCCAAGACATAAGCGTTGTCACCAACTTTACGTTTTACACGAAATGGCCCATCTCCTCTTGGAGTTAACTTAGACTTCCTCTTCTTCGGAAATCTCTCATTTCTTAGGTGCAACTAAACTAGATCTCTTGGTTTGAATTGCACTTCCTTGCGATTTCGATTTGCCTTGGATGCCACGCTTTTCCCTTTGTTTTCCAACTTATGCGTGTCTTTTCATGCAACTCCTTGATGAACTCAACATGTTTTTCTACAATGAAATATACTCGCTCCTCTATATGAAACGGTATAAGATCAAAGGGGTCAAAGGATTCAACCATATACACACTCAAAAGGAGTTAGATTAGTAGATAAATGCAAGGTATGGTTATAACCAAATTCTAAATGTGGTAAACATCCTTCCAAGCAATAAAACTATTTTTCAAAATAGCCCTCAAAATAGTGGTAAAATTCCTACTAGTGACTTCCGTTTGACCATCTATTTGAGGATGACTAGAGGTTAAAAACAACAACCTTGTATGTAGCTTTCCTCAAAGATTCTTCCAAAAGAAACTAAGGAATTTAACATTCCTATCGCTTACAATAGTCCTTGGTAATCCATGGAACCTAACAACTTCTCTAAGAACAAGTTAGCCACATTATAAGCATCATCAATATTATGGCAAGCAATAAAGTGAGCCATTTAAAAAAAACGATCAACAACCACAAAAATAGAATCTCTCCCCTTCTTAGTCCTTGGTAATCCTACAACAAAATCCATACTAATATAAAGCCAAGGTGAAGTAGGAGTAGGTAAGGGAGTATACAAACCATGTGATTTTAATCTAGACTTAGCTTTCAAACACACAATGCATCTCGATCTTAAGCATGTTTTCAACATTTTTAAGCATATGAGGCCAATAGAAATGTGAATGCAACATGTGGTAAGTCTTATCTCTACCGAAATGTCTCATTAAACCTCCCATATGAGCTCCCTCATCTAGTAATAGTTCAAGAGAACATCCAGGGATATATACTTTATACTCATAGCACATAAAACCTTTGAAAATATAGTATTTATCACGCAACAGTGGCAAATCTCGGTCCGAATCTTAGGCGAGATTTATGGAATATGGCCGAGATTTACACAGCATGTAAATATCAACAAAATCAATGTCATCCACATATATATCTTTAATATAATAGAAACCTAAGACCTTAGAATCCATAGTGGTGATCAAAGAATATCTTTTAGAAAGGGCATCAACAACAACATTGTCTTTTCCTTTCTTATACTTGATGACATATGGAAAAGTTTCTATAAACTCCATCCATCTACCATGCCTCCTATCAAACTTATCTTGACTCCTAAAATACTTTAGAGACTCATGATCAGTTCTGAGGATGAATTCATTAGGCCAAAGATAATGTTGCCATGTTTTGAAAACTCGAAATATAGCATATAATTCCTTATCATAGGTCGGGTAATTCAAGCATGCGCCTTTCAATTTTTTTACAAAAGTAGGCAAGAGACTTACCTTCTTGCACGAACACTTCTCCAATGCCAATTCCCTGATGTGTCACACTCGACCTCAATTGGTTTAGTGATATTTGGAAGTGCTAATAGTTGCTTCTTCAACTCATTAAAAGCTTTCTCTTGAGCTTCTCCCCACTTGAATTGTACTTGCTTCTTCGTGAGAGACGTGAGGGAGGCTGTAATGGTGCTGAAGTTTCGTACAAAATGTCTATAAAATATTGCTAGTCCATGAAAAGATCGGACGTGGCCGAATGTGGTAGGTGTAAGCCATTCTTGGATGGATTTGATCTTCTCCTTGTCCACCTCAAGATCTCTTGTGCTCACTACAAATCCAAGAAAAATAACTTGATTAGTACTAAACTCACATTTGTTAATATTAGCATATAAATATTTAGTTCTAAGAGTTCCGAGTACTTCCCTCAAATGTTCCTCATGCTCCTCAAAGGACTTGTTGTAGACGAGGATGTCATCGAAGTAGACAACCACAAACTTTCCAATAAAATGGCGTAAGACATGATTTATAAACCTCATGAAAGTACTAGGAGCGTTAGTCAATCCAAAATAACCACCAACTCATAAAGACCAAACTTAGTCTTAAACGCGTCTTCCATTCATCACCTTCCCGCATCCGAATTTGATGATAGCCACTCTTAAGATCAATCTTGGAGAACAATGTAGCTCCGCTGAGCTCATCTAGCATGTCATCTAATCTAGGAATGGGGTGACGGGTACTTGATAGTGATGTTATTGATTGCTCTACAATAAACACACATCCTCCAAGTATTGTCCATCTTAGGTATCAATAGAACTGGAACCGCACATGGACTCAAGATTTCTCAAACATAGCCTTTATTCAAAAGCTCTTGTACTTGATCTTGAGTTTTCTGGCTTTCGTAAGGACTAATCATGTATGTTAGATGATTAGGAAGTGTTGAACCTGGAATGAAATCAATTCGATGCTCAATACCTCAAAAGGGTGGAAGACTTGTAGGAATCTCATCCGGAAAAACATCACGAAACTCATCCGAAGTCCTTAAAATGTTTTTAGGTAAGGTATCCTTGACTTCATCACTCAAAGTCACAAGGCTTTTACATAGGCTCATATTTGTGCTTCGGGGCCGAGATTCTGCAGTGGGTCGTGACTTCTATAAACTGGGTGATATTCTTCAAATCTCGGGCGAGATTTCCTAAGGTGAAAGCAATGTTAGATTGTGTATTAATTTTCAATTCTCCACAATCATTCATTCAATGCAATTTTTAAGGGTTAGGATGATAGAAACTAGTGATTTACAACTTAGTGATCTATTCCTCGCTAGCAATGTTGCAACAACTACCACCATCAATAATCATGTTGCACACCTTTCCTTAAACAAGACATCTAGTATGAAAAAGGTTATCTCTTTGATTATCCTCACATTGAGCTATCTTAGCATTCAAAGTTCTCCTAGCAATTAAAGATTCTCCACGCTCATATTCACAACCTTCACCACTTCCGCTAGGGTTATCATGTTCATGCAAAACATTAAGATGGGTATGATCATTTTCATGCTCTTCTTCACTCTCATATTGTCCTTTTTGATTTAAAAATAACACCCTTTTATTAGGACAATCTCTCATGTAGTGGCCTCTACCTTGACATTTAAAGCATAAAATATTTCTAGAACGTAAAGTTGAGTTAGAAGTGCTCCCTTAATTATCCTTTAAAGGCTCATTCTAAGAAAGGCGAGAGTGATTAGAAGATTTTTGAGTTGCTGGATCGGGAGTGGAACATTTTCCCTCGTCTTTCTAGGAATCTCGGGCAATATCTCGCCCAAGATTTGGTCGATTTGGCCGAGATTTCCTCTCTAGATTCCACGAACTTGATCCTTGGTTCCGTCCTATGATCTTCTTCTCTACCTTTATAGCCAAATGTAGTAAGTTAGTCATTGAAGCATATGAATATAAATCAATTTCATTAGCTAATGAAGGATGTAAAATTCTTAAAACTCTAGCCATAATAGACTCCTCATCCTCTTGAACGTTAGCTTTCACCATCACCATCTGCATGGTGGTATATACTTCCTCTACAGTCACGGAACCTTACTTGATGTTCTCTAATCGTTGCCTCACTTCCCTAACATAGTGTTATGGCACGAATCTAGCTTTCATTAAGGCCATCATTTGTTCCCAAGTGTTGATGTCTGGATCTAGCATACTTCTTCGTTCCTTCACAAGATGATCCCACCAAACTAAGGCATATCCTTGAAACTCCAATGCAGCAAGTTGGATCTTCCTTTTCTCACTAAAGTTATGGCAAGACCAAATTTGTTTAATTTTAGTCTCCCATTCCATGTACACGTCCGGATCGCATTTGCCTTCGAAACTTGGAATTTTAACATTAACCTTCCCAATTCCGTCATTATCTTGGGGTGGTCTAAAATGATCATAATCACGACCTCTCCTTGGATTATGATGACGTCTAGGGTAATCTCTCCACATGCCCTCATCATCCCTATCTCCTAATTCCTGAAAATCTCTACCAAAGTGCGGATTATTAGATGCATTTAAAAGAGGATTGGGATGAGTGATACATGACCCTTGGGGGTTTTGGAGGTGATACAGGGGCTGGTGGCATAGGTAGATGTTGGGAACTTTCACCCACTCCGTACACGGATCTTGGGTAAATCTCGGGTGAGATTCTAACTTTTCCATCCGTTCGGCAAGTGTGGAAACCGTTGCCATGAGTTGTTTTAGCAAATCCATGGCTTCCGGACTTGAAGTCACTCTTCTATGATTCCCGTTGGCTATTCCGTCTTGACATTTACACAAACACGCAAAATAGCAACAAACTTCTGATGTTAGTGAAAACGAAAGTGCGTTACTTGTTTTTTCTCACACTTACGCTCTGTTGTGATATCGCAAGCTAATTTAATGTAATTGCCTTGAATGGATTAATGCTCCTTTAAAGTCAATGTCTTAGTCTCAACTAGAACTCATTAGATGACTCAAGTAGTCAACTTGGTTCGGTAAAAGGTTCTTGTGTTGTGAGATAGTTAAGGAACTCCTGATGAAAGTTACTCCATACAATTGACAAAGTAGAAGGAACATTGCGAGTAGACACAATAACATGATAGAAAGTATAGATACTAACTAACACACCCAAAAAAATTGACTCAAGTGTTTAGAGTAGAAAGAGGCTAGAAAAGGCACACCAGAGATTAAAGAGCGAGAATTACGTACCTTGAACATGAACAGTTGGAGAGAGATACCGAGTTTGGTTTCGATCTCGAATGGGGCAAATATCGGTCAAAATTAGAGAATCTCGGCCGAAATCATCTCAAGTTGGTTGAGATCGATGTTTGTGGCGGCTAAGGCTCGTAACTAGGTCAAGGATGGTATAGAACTTCTTCTCTAGATATAAAAGTTCAAATTTTTATTAGTTATGTTCTTATGCACTATTTTATTTTTACAAGTTTGAACTAATAAAACACAACGTTTGAACTAAAAAAAACATAATGTTAGAATTAATGATACCCAAACTTTGAAATAATATTATAAAAGTTTAAATTTTTATAGTTACATTTATTACTACACATTTATTATAATATTTGTTAGTTTAATTTTTTATATACTATTAGTTCAAATATAGTGTTCTATTTGTTCAAACATTTTATATTATTAGTTCATGTTTTTTTTTTTAACTTATGATAAAAACAATGGTAAAAAGTATAAATCATTAGTACAGTATAATTTGAACTAACGTAACGAAAATTTGAACGAAATGTAAAAAAAGTTTGAACTAAACAAGTTTATATCAGAAAAATAAATAAACGAATTAAATTATTAGTACATTTTTATTGTAGATATTTGACAGTTAAAAACTTTTATATTATTAGTTCATCGACAAAGTTATAGTTACAAACTTTTCTTGTAAAAATTTATAGAACAAACAATGTGAACTAATATAAAGCAAATAGTTTGAACTAATTAAACAAAATAAATTTCCACTACTGAAAGTTACAAAAATATCACCACGTCCCACTATTTCAAAACAGATATTCAAAAGTATAATAATTTCAAACTTATATAAATTTTAATAAATGTTGGTCCCTAAGAAATAAAAATGTCCAATGGTCTTTTTATCTCAACTACGTAAATAAACTTGAATTATGGATGAATTTTAATTTGTAACTCCAATAAACTTTATAACCGACCCGGATGACAATTATTTGAATGGGTCCAACTTTTATTGTTAACCAACCCGGATGATGAAAAGCTGCGCATGCCAGCAAGGATCTACGATGATCATATTTTCAGACCACAAGCAGTGCGGCGTACTGACCATTATATGCCCACGTACCTTGTATAATTTAAAACATATTTACTTTTCAAATAAATTAAATTTTACTCATTTTAAAATATAAGTACGGTTTAAAACATATTTCCTTTTCAAAAAAACATGTATAATTCGGTTTTCAGATAGACTTATCCAAGTTAATACTTTATATAAGAAATAAATAATTTAGTAGGATAATCTATTTAAAATAGCTAATTTACAAAGTAAGCACCAATTTTTTAAATTTAGGTTTCTAACTGCTAATTTGAAAATAAATGTGAATTTTTTCCAACAAGTTGTCAACACTTATTGATAATGAACAAGAAGTTGTCGACACTTGTTTCAACGATCAACACACTATCGACACTTCTAACAACAACATTTGTTGACACATATTAACGTCAACAAGGGTTTTGTAGGCATAAATTTTGAAATATTTTTTGTTTTTTTTATTGTCAACCACTAAAATATGTTTGTTGACGGTCAACAAATGTTTGTTGACAATCAATAAGTTGTCAATAACAACACATTTACTAAGCTTGTCCAAACGGTCAGGACCGGACCGTTTTATTTTATTTTTAAAAAAAATTTAAAATATATTTTTTATGGATTAAATCCAGCCCGGTCCGGGTTTGGACCGGACTGGACCTGATGCTCTTCTAGTTAAAAATATTTTAAGTGTAAAAATTCGGACCGGAGAATTACGGTCCAGGACCGGACCGAAACATTACAGTCAAAGACCAGGCAAAATTTTGACAATTACGGTCCAGGACCGAACCGTAACTTCTGGTACGGTCCGGTTTTCCGACCCGGTCTGAATATGTGTAGCCCTAACCTTTACACTTGGAGTAAAATGGGTAATTACGCAAGTAAAATTTTAAACAGTTTGTTGAACTAAAACCATAGTGTTAAGAACAATTTACCTGATTTTTATGCTTCTATGCGATGTTGGTTGCAAGCAATCATTAACTTTGATCAAGTGGCTCACAAATAATTATCATCAAATATATGAAACTAGAAGTTGATAGTAACAATGATTTCTGATTAAATTAAAGAGTCACCGAAGAAGACGAGAACAAAAGAGATCGATGATACTTGGCGAATCCATAACAAATCACAAATCGTTCTTCTTCTTCTTCAGTTTACTAACGAATCCATCGCAAATTGTTCTTCCAGGGTAGCCGGGGGATTCGGATTTCCTGATGATCTAAGAGCATCTCAAGGATCACCCATGGATGCAAGAGCATGTTCAGGATCGTCCATTGATACAAGAACATGTCTAGGATCACTTGTGGATGCAAAATCATGTCCAGGATCACCCATGGATGCTAGAGCATGTCTAGGATCACTTATGGATGTAGGAGCATTTCCAAAACCTCCTACCAAGAGGAGAAAGATAGAGGCCGGAAACTGGAAGAATATACAATTGAAAACTCCACCTTGAGTATATATTTGGATATGTGATGATGGAAGACTTAACACAAATAAGCGGTTTTTATACTAACAAAAATATCGATTGTATGTCTAGTTTGCTTGGTTTGTTTTGGTGTTTGTCTAAAATGTATGAAGGACTTGGAAAGCATTTCAAGGGATCGATAGTGGCCTTGAAATCAGATACAAGGGGCAAGCGAGGCCTTGAAATCAGATACAAGGGACAAGCGTAGAGTTTGAAGAAGTTTCAACATGGAGGCCTTGAAAGCCATTTCAAGGGATCAAAAGCTGAAGCCTTGAAACAAGATTCAAAGGACAGAACGGCTGAAAAGGAATTCAAATCTCTACCAACCAAATCAACAAAAGATCAAAAGAAGATCTTCCAAGGACATACACTCAACAAGAAGATCTCGACCTAGAGGATTCGATTCGAATAGGATCTCGCAAAGATCCTCAACAAAAACGCAAGATTTCTTCTCAACAGATTTTGAAGATCTTCATCCAACAAATCTCAACAAAATCTGAAGATTTCGATGCCCAACAAACAAAGATCTTCAACAACGTGAGAAGATTACGTAGAAGAAGAATCAACGTGATTTAAGGAGATGAAGAAGATAAAGAAGATCTACAACGGCTATCTCATCTCAATCAAGAAGCGTTTTCCATGGAGAAGAAGAAACCTTCACAACAATCATCTTCACAACGGCTAGAATACTTCTCCATCGAAGACTATAAATGAAGATGTCGATTGAAGAAGAAGATACACAAGCTTACATGAAAATATCCAAAGTCTTCAAGCGATCCAAAGCATCTTCATTCGATCCAAGAAGTTTTTCTTTCTCTCTTTCTACAAAACCTTTATCCCTTAGAGAGAGATAAACTCGAGGGCTCCATTGGCATATCTAAAGAGTGTTATACTCGAGTGTGTGTTACTCTGCGAAGTAACTAGGCTATTATAGCAAGGTTAAGAGTTGAAGCTACATCGTAGCATTGGATATTGTGAGAGAAGGAGGGAATTTCTTCTAGGTTGTATCTAGGACTCTTTGAAGATGATAATAGATAGTTAGATCCTACGGTTATACCCTGAGACAGAGAGTAGGTTTTTTAGAGCCGAACTTCGTAAACATATCCTCGTGTCGATCTTTTCAATTCCGCACCACATCATGCTTTATTGTGACTAACTTTATTTTGCAGGTTTACAAAGTCAAGACCCTTGAAATCACTTTCAAAGCCCTTAAAACCAAAGTGTGTCACAAAGAGCTCAGATCGACATCAAGGCCTTTGAAATCAGTTTCAAAGCCTTTAAATATGTTTTTACGAAAAGTTCCCATACTCTATTCAACCCCCTTTCTAGAGTATTTATATCCTTTATATTCATCTAACAGTTCATCAATTGGTATCCGTACTACATCCCGCTTTATTGTGACTAACATTTCCTATTTTAAACCCTTTGGATGTACATGCTTTGTTCATAACAATGGAAAAGATAATCTTGGTAAATTTGATGCACGTAGTGACGAAGCAATATTCATTGGATATGCTTCAAATAGAAAAGTTTATCGTGTTTATAATAAGCGTACCAAGATTGTTGAGGAAAGTATTCATGTCATATTTGATGAAAACAATTATGGTACTTTGAGTGAATGTTTTGCAGATCTTTATTTGAATCAACGTGGAGATCACAATTCTGATGGAGAAGAAGATCCTAAGGCTCAAGAAAAGATTCAAGATACCGGAGAACAATCTCAAGACCTTATAACGCATCTTCAAGACCTTGAAACAGAAAACTACGATGTCAGAACTCCGTTTCAAGGCCTTGAAACTCAAATTCAAGGCCTTGATATAGGATCCAAAGGAAACGCTCCAGCGGTACCTGAATCCAGTCAAGATTATGAGCCCCAATCTTCAGGATCTGTTTCATCCTACAAACGGAGGAAACTTCAACATTCTTCATACCATCCACAAGAGAATGTAATCTCATATCCAAATGCAAGAGTTCAAACTCGATCCAAAGTTAACAACATTTGTGCATTCTCGGCGTTCGTGTCTCTTATTGAGCCCGAGAATTATGTTCAAGCTCTTCAAGAACCTGACTGTATCATTGCCATGCAAAACGAACTAAATGAGTTTGAGAGAAACAAGGTTTGGACTCTTACTTCAAGACCAAAGCATCAATCCGTCCTCGGCACAAAATGGGTCTTTCAAAATAAGTTGGATGAAAGTGGCAAAGTCATACGAAATAAAGAACGACTTGTAGCACAAGGCTATAACCAAGAAGAAGGTATTGAGTATGAGGAGACTTTTGCTCCGGTTGCCAAGTTAGAAGTCATATGTATGCTACTTGCATTTGCATCTTTTATGAGTATAAAAATTTTTCAAATGGATGAAAAATGTGCTTTCCTAAATGGCTTCTTAGAAGGAGAAGTCTACGTTGCTCAACCCCCTGATTTTGAAAATGATGAATTTTCTGATCACGTTTTAAATTGGATAAAGCTCTTTATGGTCTTAAGCAAGGTCCTCGAGCTTGGTATGAAAGATTGTCCAAGTATCTCCTTGAAAATAATTTCAAAAGAGGTTTGATTGACAAAACTTTATTTATCAAAACCAGAGGCAACGATATATTAGTAGTACAAATCTATGTTGATGATATATTATTCGGTGCTACTAACGATTCCCTATGCAAGGAATTTTCATATATTATGTGTAGGGAATTTGAAATGAGCTTAATGGGTGAGTTAAATTTCTTCCTTGGACTTCAAGTTACACAAGCAAAGAAAGGAATTTTTCTCAATCAAAGCAAGTATACCAAGGACTTGCTTAAGAATTATAAGATGGATCAATCAAAGGTCGCAAAAACTCCTATGAGTTCTACACTTTCACTTGACCATGACAAAGATGGTAAAAGTGTTGTACAAAAGGAGTATCGATGTATGATTGATTCTTTGTTATATCTAACTGCTAGTCGACCTAACATTATGTTTAGCGTGTGCATGTGTGCAAGATTTCAAGCTGATCATAAAGAGTCACACTTGATAGCTGTGAAAAGGATATTTCGGTATCTCAATGGCACTAAAGATTTAGGGTTATGGTACCCACATCAAAGCTCATTTCACCTTGTTGGCTATTCAGATGTAGACTTTGTAGGCTATAAGGTCGATAGAAAAAGTACTTCTGGATGTTGCCAATTCTTAGGGTAATCCCTAATCAGTTGGCACTCTAAGAAGCAAATCTTTGTCGCCCTATCCACAGCTGAAGCAGAATACATAGCTGCGGGAGCCTGTTGTGCACAAATTTTATCGATAGCTCAACAACTTCGTGATCGTGGCTTTGATTTGAAAGGTATCCCGATTAAATGTGATAATACTAGTGTTATTTAGATTACTAAAAACCATGTGCAGCATTCAAGGACAAATCATTTTGATGTAAGGCATCACTTCATATGTGATCATGTTGAGAAAGGTGATGTTTCGATTTCTTTTATATCAACTAACTTGCAGCTTGCAGATATCTTTACTAAGCCTCTACTTGAAGATCAATTCAATTTTGTATGATTAGAGCTTGGTATGTTGAACAAGGAAGCATTAACGTAGGGGGAGTAAATCGTTTTATTTTCTCCTTCGTATACAACCCCACTTTTCAATTTCAAGGGCCTTGAAATGGAATTCAAGGGCAACATTGAATATCACAGATCTATTTAGGGGTTAATATCTTTCAGATATTGTGATCCCTAAATTATTTTAAAGAAGGATTTTTAAAATTATTTCAAAAGTCTTTTCAAAGATTCGAAAAGAGTTGTTGAGATTAAATTGGAAACAAATTTTCGTTTTTCAATTCCTTGATTTTCTCAAGATCTTGTTAAAATCATAAATTGTTTTCTTTCTCCCTTTTAAAGGGTTCAAACTCTCCTTCCTTCCTTTTCAACGTTTTTACGGAACCAAAAACACCTCTTTTCAAACCCTTGATTTCTTTCTCTCACAAATCCATCTATGGCTCCAAGAAGCAAGAAATCTGCTCCTCATCAAGCTTCGACTTTAAGGGAATCAGCTCACATCTCCTCAGCTACAGATGATGAGAAATTTTCTGAAGATTTAGAGATTTCACAAACTACTAGTCTTCCCACTTCCTGGTTCGTCAATTTTCAAGCTACGGGATCTTGGCTTGATGGATTTCACAATCGTCCTCTTTGTATGTGTGACGTGGTGGATATTGCGTTTCTAGAAACTCTTCAGATCCCCTACATTCCAAAGCTTAAAAGTTCCACAATCTGGAAGATCTTAAACCTTGGAGATTTTGCCTTTCCAAGGCTCACGAGACTATTTTATGTCAACGTCGTCACAAAACGGGAAAAAGGAATTCTCACCCTTGAAACATGTGTTAAAGGTACTCAAATTCTTCTCACTCCTACTATTTTATGTGAGATTTTAGGAATTCCTACAGATCGTTCATTCACACACCCCTCCCGGTCAAAGAGTGTTCAACTTGCCTAAGAGAAATTCCTAATTCAAGAGAACTATTGACGGATCAATCTTTGGAATTGATTCATTTGATCATGTCTGGATTGGATATTGACGTACCTAACCTCATCCTCAACCATATGGTCCATACTATTAACTCTAAGAAAGCTATCCCTTTGCCTTATGGAAACCTACTGCCCAAGATCTTTGAACATTTTTCAATTGATACATTCACTGAAGATCGGTAGATGACTTCTGGCAAAATTGATGAATCCTACTTTGAAAGATTAGGGATTGAGAATATTCTTGCAAGGGCTTGGACATTGAAGGGAAAACGGGATATTCCACCTCCTTCCCAAGCAGCTCCATCAGCTCCTCCTTCTGCTCCAGAAATCAGGTTAGATGGTTGTGAGAAGGAATTGGGTTCTTTGAATCGTGAGCTCTTTGATTTTCAGTTTGACACAAAAAGGAGAATTTATGCAAATCATGAGATGTTGTCTCATACCAAGATAAATGAAATATATCTTATGAATGCTCTCACTCTTACCACCATGGGAAGAATATTACCTTTGACTGAAGATGCAGCTCAACACACCTAGGAAAAGGCTGAAAATGTTTTGATGAACTGTAAAAGACGAGTACAAAACAAATTTATCCTCTATCCTACTCATGTTGAGCCGACCATTCTGACGATGGAAAAAATAAGAGGTTGTCAAAGAACGACGAGCTGAAGAAAAGAGACGACGCTTAGCAACAGAACTGGATGATAGTCACAGATCTGCTTTATCCAAGGCATGACGCCGGTTTTATGAGGAGTATTCAGATTGAGCATACGATGATTGTGGGCTTACTGTTTTAAAATCGTTTTATGGTTTTGGAAATACTTTTGGGTCTGTAATTGATTTAAAAAACTTCCGCGCTTTAACTATTTTCTCCCTTGTTGAAAGACACAGGGGGAGAAATTTATGATCCGAAATTTTGATATTTTTGCATTTTGCATTTAAGTGTTGTTTGATATTCATATATGCATTGCTAACTCTACAATGCAGGGATGGTATTTGTGTTATCATCCATCAAGGGGGAGATTGAAAACTCCACCTTGAGTATATATTCGAATATGTGATGATGGAAGACTTAACACAAATAAGCGGTTTTTATACTAATAAAAATATCGATTGTATGTTAGTTTGCTTGGTTTGTTTTGGTGTTTGTCTAAAATGTAATTGGAAAGCATTTCAAGGGATCGATAGAGGCCTTGAAATCAGATACAAGCGAGGCCTTGAAATCAGATACAAGCGAGGCCTTGAAATCAGATACAAGGGACAAGCGTAGAGTTTGAAGAAGTTTCAACATGGAGGCCTTGAAAGCCATTTCAAGGGATCAAAGCTGAAGCCTTGAAACAAGATTCAAAGGACAGAACGGTTGAAAAGGAATTCAAATCTCTACCAACCAAATCAACCAAAGATCAAAAGAATATCTTCCAAGAAGATACACTCAACAAGAAGATCTCGACCTAGAGGATTCGGTTCATATAGGAACTCGCAAAGATCCTCAACAAAAGCGCAAGATTTCTTCTCAACAGAGTTCGAAGATCTTCATCCAACAAATCTCAACAAAATCTGAAGATCTCGATGCCCAACAGACAAAGATCTTCAACAATGTGATAAGATTACGGAGAAGAAGAATCAACGTGATTTAAGGAGATGAAGAAGATAAAGAAGATCTACAACGGCTATCTCATCTCAACCAAGAAGCGTTTTTCATGGAGAAGAAGAAACCTCCACAACGGTTGTTCGCTCCAAACGGTGTGTGCAAGCTTTAAATTTATAACCCTAGACTTAAGCTTAAAACAAGGATGCGAACCCGCAGTGTACGGGTCAATCGTAGTAAAAGCAAGAAAATTCCAGGGGTCGATCACAGGGACTTAGTGAAACAAAGTCCAGTACGGTATGCTAGTGTTGATGCTAACCACAAGAGCAAGTATACAATCAAAGATGAATAAGATGTCAAATAAGCAAACATGCAATTCTAGGGATTAAAGCATCTAGTTGTGGTTCCAACTCAAGATCTATAGATAAGCGGACAAAGCTGAGATATTTGCGTGGGGAAGGTGTTTCTAAAGTGGAGTAGATCACCGGGTAAGTCTCACTACACACTAATCCCAAACCGTAACTCCTATTACCGGGTAAGTCTCAAGGAATTAAGATAAAGAACTATTGCCTCAAACTAACACACCATCTAAGGGAATAGAATCAACCTTTACCGGGTAAGTCTCAGGCTAACTCACAAAGATGGGATGGAAGCACACTCAAACCCCAATAAAGGACAAGCCTTTATTACCTAAACTTATGATCGTTGGTATACAAACTAAGGAATTACCGGGTAAGTCTCATCCTAAGCTTGCTTTGAACCAGAAAGGTATAATAAGAATAGGATTTGGCAAACTCTAACACATTAACTCTCAGTTAAGGATCGGATAAGCCACCTCGGTCAGCCAGTTTCCACCCCGGCCGAGATGTTCATCGACTGAACGAGATGCTTAGGGTTAAGGTTAAAGACTCGAACTTTCAGGATCCTACTGTGATTAAGATCATTCTATCATTGTTTTTCCCACAACCTTCAGCCAATCACCCTAGAATCACACAAGGAAATTAGCCACTCATCATCATAATGAAAGTATTAAATATATGGGAAGAAGGTGAATATTTGAACAAAGAAGAATTTAATGAAAACACTTCAATAACTGAATCAAATATCACACAAAATCGTTCCTTGGATAATGATCCAACAAGACAAGACAACAAGGAAAGGAATTGAAGACAATCTTACAAAACCCTCCAAAAAGCTATAAAGCTATAGTCTTCAATCTTCCTTCAACCTTCAAAAAGGTTCTTCAACTCTCTCCCAAATTGGAGTAGGATGCGGCTGCTGCGCTGATAGCGGGTGTATGCAGCCTGTATTTCGGTGTAAGCGGGCTTATCGAATTGTGGAAATCCAACCCTTTTTATAGGAAAAATAAACCTCCAAAGATAATAAATCTTAAGAAGATATATTCCCATAAAAATAGGTAAAATATATGATTCTGCATATCTCCTTCCTTCTAGAAGCTCAGCCCAAAAATATAAGATCACTTTCCAATTTTAAAAGATCTCAGCCAAGAATAAAATATTCTCGCCGCGTCCTAGGTGTTCGCCTCGGTCGAGTCGGCGTCTCTGGATCGCCTCGGTCGAGATGAATCTCTGGGCAACCGAGGTGATCATAACTGAGTGTAGAATCTCTCAAAATTGGTCCAAAGTAAATCTTTAATCCATGGTTGTGCTTCCTGAATGTAGCTCCAAATGACTCTTGACTCCTTTTGCTCCTTTTTGATGCAAAACGTACCATATTACCTGCAATTACAACGAAACTAGGTGTAGACCTCGATTCTCGCAAAGGTAGATGAAATGGTAGTAAAATCACATAATGTACATACAAACATGCAGATTATGAAAGATAAAACGTCCAAACAAACCCCAAAATATAGACTATAATTCATGCTATCAAAATTTGTTCGCTCCAAACGGTGTGTGCAAGCTTTAAATTTATAACCCTAGACTTAAGCTTAAAACAAGGATGCGAACCCGCAGTGTACGGGTCAATCGTAGTAAAAGCAAGAAAATTCCAGGGGTCGATCACAGGGACTTAGTGAAACAAAGTCCAATACGGTATGCTAGTGTTGATGCTAACCACAAGAGCAAGTATACAATCAAAGATGAATAAGATGTCAAATAAGCAAACATGCAATTCTAGGGATTAAAGCATCTAGTTGTGGTTCCAACTCAAGATCTATAGATAAGCGGACAAAGCTGAGATTTTTGCATGGGGAAGGTGTTTCTAAAGTGGAGTAGATCACCGGGTAAGTCTCACTACACACTAATCCCAAACCGTAACTCCTATTACCGGGTAAGTCTCAAGGAATCAAGATAAAGAACTATAACCTCAAACTAACACACCATCTAAGGGAATAGAATCAACCTTTACCGGGTAAGTCTCAGGCTAACTCACAAAGATGGGATGGAAGCACACTCAAACCCCAATAAAGGACAAGCCTTTATTACCTAAACTTATGATCGTTGGTATACAAACTAAGGAATTACCGGGTAAGTCTCATCCTAAGCTTGCTTTGAACCAGAAAGGTATAATAAGAATAGGATTTGGCAAACTCTAACACATTAACTCTCAGTTAAGGATCGGATAAGCCACCTCGGTCAGCCAGTTTCCACCCCGGCCGAGATGTTCATCGACTGAACGAGATGCTTAGGGTTAAGGTTAAAGACTCGAACTTTCAGGATCCTACTGTGATTAAGATCATTCTATCATTGTTTTTCCCACAACCTTCAGCCAATCACCCTAGAATCACACAAGGAAATTAGCCACTCATCATCATAATGAAAGTATTAAATATATGGGAAGAAGGTGAATATTTGAACAAAGAAGAATTTAATGAAAACACTTCAATAACTGAATCAAATATCACACAAAAATCGTTCCTTGGATAATAATCCAACTAGACAAGACAACAAGGAAAAGAATTGAAGACAATCTTACAAAACCCTCCAAAAAGCTATAAAGCTATAGTCTTCAATCTTCCTTCAACCTTCAAAAAGGTTCTTCAACTCTCTCCCAAATTGGAGTAGGATGCGGCTGCTGCGCTGATAGCGGGTGTATGCAGTCTGTATTTCGGTGTAAGCGGGCTTATCGAATTGTGGAAATCCAACCCTTTTTATAGGAAAAATAAACCTCCAAAGATAATAAATCTTAAGAAGATATATTCCCATAAAAATAGGTAAAATATATGATTCTGCATATCTCCTTCCTTCTAGAAGCTCAGCCCAAAAATATAAGATCACTTTCCAATTTTAAAAGATCTCAGCCAAGAATAAAATATTCTCGCCGCGTCCTAGGTGTTCGCCTCGGTCGAGTCGGCGTCTCTGGATCGCCTCGGTCGAGATGAATCTCTGGGCAACCGAGGTGATTCATCACTGAGTGTAGAATCTCTCAAAACTGGTCCAAAGTAAATCTTTAATCCATGGCTATGCTTCCTGAATGTAGCTCCAAATGACTCTTGACTCCTTTTGCTCCTTTTTGATGCAAAACGTACCATATTACCTGCAATTACAACGAAACTAGGTGTAGACCTCGATTCTCGCAAAGGTAGATGAAATGGTAGTAAAATCACATAATGTACATACAAACATGCAGATTATGAAAGATAAAACGTCCAAACAAACCCCAAAATATAGACTATAATTCATGCTATCAAAATACCCCATACTTAGCCCTTGCTTGTCCCTAAGCAAGTTCCTCATATAGAAATCAAGATAGAATGGATTATAAGTCAAGAAAATCAATGAAAAGTCTTTCAAAAACATTTTATGGTGTGCAACTATCATAGATCACTCTAAGAGAATACTTCCTGGAAATTAAAAACTCAATATGATCAAAACATTTTATAAATATAGGAAAGTTGTTCATCTTTGCATAAAATCATAGAATGCATAATAAATCATAATTATCAAAATTAATCATGTATAATCCGATTTAAACCGCTAAGTCAATCAACAAGCTCAAGGTCTCAAGGGCTTCCCAAAAGAAAAGGTCAAGAAACGTGTAGGGTAGGGATGAATGTAAGGTAATGTGGTGCTAGAATCCGGGAAAAGGATGAACTTCACTTTCACTTTGACTTGCAACATCTTCCACCAATAAGCTTTGCTTATTTCACACTTTTTCTTTTTACTTTACTTTTTGGGATGCATGGACAGAGGTGCACAATAACCGAAGCCTAGGAAATCCGCAATCATCAATTTCTTGAGATGCGTCAAACCCTTGATGCACATACCATGACCCGTTAGGAATATCGCTCAATCCGACTTTGGCAAGACACAAACACCCGGCTATGTGAATGGTGCCGAGTTACTCATCTTCATGATTGACTTCCCCAATCCTAAAATTACTTTCTAACACTTCACTTCCAGCCCACTCTTCAACTTTAACTTGCTTTTACCACTTCGCTTGCTTCCAAATTCCCGGATAGGTAAAGGGAGGCAAAATGTTTATGAGGGGCTAAGCATGATCAAGAAGAAGAAGAAAAAGAGAATGAATTGCCTTGGTCTTTCCAAGAAGAATGTGAGAGAACTTAACCTGCGGTGTCAACCTTCAAATTCAACATAATTTGGATAAAAACAAAGTATTAAACATGCTAATAATTTCAAACAAAGCATTTAGCAACTTAAACATATTATAAAACCTTTCAAACACACAAAGAAATTAAAAACAGTAGGTAAACAAGGTCTTCACTGAGATCATATCCAGATAAGTAACACAAAAATCGTTTTCGAAAACTTCCTGTTACGCCGCCTCGGTCGAGGTGTTCTTGGTTCAACCGAGGTGAAACACCTCGTTTCGCCAGAACTGTCCCGGTCGAGGTCGAAATAATTTATTTTTAAAACCATTTTTTTCTTTTCGGTTTCGACGTTTTTCTCAATCAAATAACCTGTAGGTATGCATGCAATATCAGATAATCATATAAATGCAGAAGTGAAGCATAAATAAAGATCCGATCAAGTAGAGTCATCCATCATAAGTGTCAAATAATACACAAATACAAAAACTTGTTCGCTCCAAACGGTGTGTGCAAGCTTTAAATTTATAACCCTAGACTTAAGCTTAAAACAAGGATGCGAACCCGCAGTGTACGGGTCAATCGTAGTAAAAGCAAGAAAATTCCAGGGGTCGATCACAGGGACTTAGTGAAACAAAGTCCAGTACGGTATGCTAGTGTTGATGCTAACCACAAGAGCAAGTATACAATCAAAGATGAATAAGATGTCAAATAAGCAAACATGCAATTCTAGGGATTAAAGCATCTAGTTGTGGTTCCAACTCAAGATCTATAGATAAGCGGACAAAGCTGAGATATTTGCGTGGGGAAGGTGTTTCTAAAGTGGAGTAGATCACCGGGTAAGTCTCACTACACACTAATCCCAAACCGTAACTCCTATTACCGGGTAAGTCTCAAGGAATTAAGATAAAGAACTATTGCCTCAAACTAACACACCATCTAAGGGAATAGAATCAACCTTTACCGGGTAAGTCTCAGGCTAACTCACAAAGATGGGATGGAAGCACACTCAAACCCCAATAAAGGACAAGCCTTTATTACCTAAACTTATGATCGTTGGTATACAAACTAAGGAATTACCGGGTAAGTCTCATCCTAAGCTTGCTTTGAACCAGAAAGGTATAATAAGAATAGGATTTGGCAAACTCTAACACATTAACTCTCAGTTAAGGATCGGATAAGCCACCTCGGTCAGCCAGTTTCCACCCCGGCCGAGATGTTCATCGACTGAACGAGATGCTTAGGGTTAAGGTTAAAGACTCGAACTTTCAGGATCCTACTGTGATTAAGATCATTCTATCATTGTTTTTCCCACAACCTTCAGCCAATCACCCTAGAATCACACAAGGAAATTAGCCACTCATCATCATAATGAAAGTATTAAATATATGGGAAGAAGGTGAATATTTGAACAAAGAAGAATTTAATGAAAACACTTCAATAACTGAATCAAATATCACACAAAATCGTTCCTTGGATAATGATCCAACAAGACAAGACAACAAGGAAAGGAATTGAAGACAATCTTACAAAACCCTCCAAAAAGCTATAAAGCTATAGTCTTCAATCTTCCTTCAACCTTCAAAAAGGTTCTTCAACTATCTCCCAAATTGGAGTAGGATGCGGCTGCTGCGTATTCTTTGCTGTAATCGAGATCGTATGCGGTGTATGCAGCCTCTAAGCATGATCGGATTTGTGGAAATCCAACCCTTTTTATAGGAAAAATAAACCTCCAAAGATAATAAATCTTAAGAAGATATATTCCCATAAAAATAGGTAAAATATATGATTCTGCATATCTCCTTCCTTCTAGAAGCTCAGCCCAAAAATATAAGATCACTTTCCAATTTTAAAAGATCTCAGCCAAGAATAAAATATTCTCGCCGCGTCCTAGGTGTTCGCCTCGGTCGAGTCGGCGTCTCTGGATCGCCTCGGTCGAGATGAATCTCTGGGCAACCGAGGTGATCATAACTGAGTGTAGAATCTCTCAAAACTGGTCCAAAGTAAATCTTTAATCCATGGTTGTGCTTCCTGAATGTAGCTCCAAATGACTCTTGACTCCTTTTGCTCCTTTTTGATGCAAAACGTACCATATTACCTGCAATTACAACGAAACTAGGTGTAGACCTCGATTCTCGCAAAGGTAGATGAAATGGTAGTAAAATCACATAATGTACATACAAACATGCAGATTATGAAAGATAAAACGTCCAAACAAACCCCAAAATATAGACTATAATTCATGCTATCAAAATACCCCATACTTAGCCCTTGCTTGTCCCTAAGCAAGTTCCTCATATAGAAATCAAGATAGAATGGATTATAAGTCATGAAAATCAATGAAAAGTCTTTCAAAAACATTTTTATGGTGTGGAATTATCATAGATCACTCTAAGAGAGTACTTCCTGGAAATTAAAAACTCAATATGATCAAAACATTTTATAAATATAGGAAAGTTGTTCATCTTTGCATAAAATCATAGAATGCATAATAAATCATAATTATCAAAATTAATCATGTATAATCCGATTTAAACCGCTAAGTCAATCAACAAGCTCAAGGTCTCAAGGGCTTCCCAAAAGAAAAGGTCAAGAAACGTGTAGGGTAGGGATGAATGTAAGGTAATGTGGTGCTAGAATCCGGGAAAAGGATGAACTTCACTTTCACTTTGACTTGCAACATCTTCCACCAATAAGCTTTGCTTATTTCACACTTTTTCTTTTTACTTTACTTTTTGGGATGCATGGACAGAGGTGCACAATAACCGAAGCCTAGGAAATCCGCAATCATCAATTTCTTGAGATGCGTCAAACCCTTGATGCACATACCATGACCCGTTAGGAATATCGCTCAATCCGACTTTGGCAAGACACAAACACCCGGCTATGTGAATGGTGCCGAGTTACTCATCTTCATGATTGACTTCCCCAATCCTAAAATTACTTTCTAACACTTCACTTCCAGCCCACTCTTCAACTTTAACTTGCTTTTACCACTTCGCTTGCTTCCAAATTCCCGGATAGGTAAAGGGAGGCAAAATGTTTATGAGGGGCTAAGCATGATCAAGAAGAAGAAGAAAAAGAGAATGAATTGCCTTGGTCTTTCCAAGAAGAATGTGAGAGAACTTAACCTGCGGTGTCAACCTTCAAATTCAACATAATTTGGATAAAAACAAAGTATTAAACATGCTAATAATTTCAAACAAAGCATTTAGCAACTTAAACATATTATAAAACCTTTCAAACACACAAAGAAATTAAAAACAGTAGGTAAACAAGGTCTTCACTGAGATCATATCCAGATAAGTAACACAAAAATCGTTTTCGAAAACTTCCTGTTACGCCGCCTCGGTCGAGGTGTTCTTGGTTCAACCGAGGTGAAACACCTCGTTTCGCCAGAACTGTCCCGGTCGAGGTCGAAATAATTTTTTTTTAAAACCATTTTTTTCTTTTCGGTTTCGACGTTTTTCTCAATCAAATAACCTGTAGGTATGCATGCAATATCAGATAATCATATAAATGCATAAGTGAAGCATAAAATAGAAATAAAGATCCGATCAAGTAGAGTCATCCATCACATAAGTGTCAAATAATACACAAATACCCCATACTTGGGACACACTGTCCCAGTGGGTTAAAATAAGTCTAAGGATAGGATACTCACAGAACATAGCTAAACTGCATGAAGAAGTAAGAAACAGCTCTCAGATAAGACCATCTCGGTTGGCGAAGTACATCTCGGTCGAGGTGTTCTGACAGTACCCGAGATGTATCTCAGTAAAGCTCGTTTCCTCAACTTCTCGAAATTTCGTTCTTCTAGTGTAGCTCCTGAACTGTGATCCTTCCTTTTGGAATACCTGGTTGTTGTCTAGAGGAAAACAAAAACAGAGCAACTATCTAAACTAAACTAGAAAAAGGGGGAAGAAAGCAATACCTTGGGTTGCCTCCCAAGAAGCGCTTGGTTTAAGGTCGCTAGCTGGACCCTACGGCATGGGATTACTCAATGCACTTCGAATGTCGTGGAGTGCTCATCACATCCGTAAAAATCTTCCAAGAAGGTTCCGGTTCCTAATTTCACCGGCAAATGGTAAGATCTCCCACGTACAAGCTTGTATGGTTTGATTCTCACCGGAATCCTTCTAGCTTTTCTGCACTTCAATGGGGCATAATCTAGCCTTGCGTCCCATCCTTTCCTTGATCGAGAAAATAGTTTCTCTAGAATCATAGCAGCTTCCCCATCTATAGCTTGGGGATGGTACAGGGTCCTGAGCATGCGAGGGACCTCATACTTGAACAAATAACACTTCGTTGCCTTAGCGGTGAAGCTCTTGTTAACTTCACTCCTTATAATCCAAGGAGCATCTTCCTCCAACAATTTCAAGAGAGGTTTCATCTTGATCTTAGGAGGTTCTTTCGGAAGAGACCTCCAACTCTCCGGTGCCTTCCTGAAAAATTCAGAAATATTAATAGGGAATTCAAATGAAGTAGGAGAATGTACCTTGCAAAGTTCTCCAAAGCTTGAGACAAGTTTCGTGTTGGGTTGATAATCCATCCACGAAATCTCTCTCAGTTCTGCTGGTCTTTCTTCCACCTTGACCACAATCCCAGTAATTTGGCCAAGGTTCTCTGCATCTTCCATTTCTGGTTTTGCAGATTCTTCTTCCATCTCGGTCGAGATCTCTTCCACCTCGGCCGAGGTCTCAACAGTCGGATCGAGATCCTCCACATCCTCCTCTTCCACAAAAACATCAGGAGAAGCTTCCGGTCCGACCAGAGGAATGCTTGGAACGTGCAACACTTCCTTATGCTCCTCTTCCGGCTTAGCATAGGATATGGTGCTTTCCTTGAGCTCCTCCACCTTCTTCATCAACTTCTCCAATCTTGATTCGAGAGAGTCTTCAAAAGGTTGCTCATAAATGTTTTTAGGAACGTTCTTCTCATCCCATATCGAAAGTTCATGCTGAATGGCCTCTTCTCTTTCCCATTCATTGTTGAACCAATAGAAGGAGTACTTCTCCTCCAAGTATTCATAATGGTCCGCCCTAGCACTTTGTCTTGCTATCCAGGCTGGATCAAATGTAGTCATCGGAAATCCTGAAAACTACAAAACTCATAGAAAGAGTAGTTAGTATCACGGGGGCAAGTGCCCCAAAAGCAAACCGTACCGGCTCGGTCTAGACCAAGTCCCCGGCAACGGCGCCAAAAACTTGTTCGCTCCAAACGGTGTGTGCAAGCTTTAAATTTATAACCCTAGACTTAAGCTTAAAACAAGGATGCGAACCCGCAGTGTACGGGTCAATCGTAGTAAAAGCAAGAAAATTCCAGGGGTCGATCACAGGGACTTGGTGAAACAGAGTCAACACGGTATGCTACGTTAATTCTAACCACAAGAGCGATTAACACAATCAAAGATGAATAAGATGTCAAATAAGCAAACATGCAATTCTAGGGATTAAAGCATCTAGTTGTGGTTCCAACTCAAGATCTATAGATAAGCGGACAAAGCTGAGATTTTTGCGTGGGGAAGGTGTTGCTAAAGTGGAGTAGATCACCGGGTAAGTCTCACTACACACTAATCCTAAACCGTAACTCCTATTACCGGGTAAGTCTCAAGGAATCAAGATAAAGAATTATAACCTCAAACTAACATACCATCTAAGGGAATAGAATCAACCTTTACCGGGTAAGTCTCAGGCTAACTCACAAAGATGGGATGGAAGCACACTCAAACCCCAATAAAGGATAAACCTTTATTACCTACACTTATGATCGTTGGTATACGAACTAAGGAATTACCGGGTAAGTCTCTTCCTAAGCTTGCTTTGAACCAGAAAGGTGTAATAAGAATAGGATTTGGCAAACTCTAACACTTAACTCTCAGTTTATGGTCGGATAAGTCACCTCGGTCAGCCAGTTTCCACCCCGGCCGAGGTGTTCATCGACTGAACGAGATGCTTAGGGTTAAGGTAAAGACTCGAACTTTCAGGGTCCTACTGTGATTAAGATCATTCTATCATTGTTTTTCCCACAACCTTCAGCCAATCACCCTAGAATCACACAAGGAAATTAGCCACTCATCATCATAATGAAAGTATTAAATATATGGGAAGAAGGTGAATATTTGAACAAAGAAGAATTTAATGAAAACACTTCAATAACTGAATCAAATATCACACAAAATCGTTCCTTGGATAATGATCCAACAAGACAAGACAACAAGGAAAGGAATTGAAGACAATCTTACAAAACCCTCCAAAAAGCTATAAAGCTATAGTCTTCAATCTTCCTTCAACCTTCAAAAAGGTTCTTCAACTCTCTCCCAAATTGGAGTAGGATGCGGCTGCTGCGCTGATAGCGGGTGTATGCAGTCTGTATTTCGGTGTAAGCGGGCTTATCGAATTGTGGAAATCCAACCCTTTTTATAGGAAAAATAAACCTCCAAAGATAATAAATCTTAAGAAGATATATTCCCATAAAAATAGGTAAAATATATGATTCTGCATATCTCCTTCCTTCTAGAAGCTCAGGCCAAGAATAAAATATTCTCGCCGCGTCCTAGGTGTTCGCCTCGGTCGAGTCGGCGTCTCTGGATCGCCTCGGTCGAGATGAATCTCTGGGCAACCGAGGTGACTCATAACTGAATGTAGAATCTCTCAAAACTGGTCCAAAGTAAATCTTTAATCATGGCTATGCTTCCTGAATGTAGCTCCAAATGACTCTTGACTCCTTTTGCTCCTTTTTGATGCAATACGTACCATATTACCTGCAATTACAACGAAACTAGGTGTAGACCTCGATTCTCGCAAAGGTAGATGAAATGGTAGTAAAATCACATAATGTACATACAAACATGCAGATTATGAAAGATAAAACGTCCAAACAAACCCCAAAATATAGACTATAATTCATGCTATCAAAATACCCCATACTTAGCCCTTGCTTGTCCCTAAGCAAGTTCCTCATATAGAAATCAAGATAGAATGGATTATAAGTCAAGAAAATCAATGAAAAGTCTTTCAAAAACATTTTTATGGTGTGCAACTATCATAGATCACTCTAAGAGAGTACTTCATGGAATTTAAAAACTCAATATGATCAAAACATTTTATAAATATAGGAAAGTTGTTCATCTTTGCATAAAATCATAGAATGCATAATAAATCATAATTATCAAAATTAATCATGTATAATCCGATTTAAACCGCTAAGTCAATCAACAAGCTCAAGGTCTCAAGGGCTTCCCAAAAGAAAAGGTCAAGAAACGTGTAGGGTAGGGATGAATGTAAGGTAATGTGGTGCTAGAATCCGGGAAAAGGATGAACTTCACTTTCACTTTGACTTGCAACATCTTCCACCAATAAGCTTTGCTTATTTCACACTTTTTCTTTTTACTTTACTTTTTGGGATGCATGGACAGAGGTGCACAATAACCGAAGCCTAGGAAATCCGCAATCATCAATTTCTTGAGATGCATCAAACCCTTGATGCACATACCATGACCCGTTAGGAATATCGCTCAATCCGACTTTGGCAAGACACAAACACCCGGCTATGTGAATGGTGCCGAGTTACTCATCTTCATGATTGACTTCCCCAAACCTATTATTGCTTTCTAAGACTTTCACTTCCAGCCCACTTCTCAACTTTAACTTGCTTTCACCACTTCGCTTGCTTCCGAATTCCCGGATAGGTAAAGGGAGGCAAAATGTATATGAGGGGCTAAGCATGATCAAGAAGAAGAAGAAGAAGAGAATGAATTGCCTTGGTCTTTCCAAGAAGAAAGTGAGAGAACTTAACCTGCGGTGTCAACCTTCAAATTCAACATAATTTGGATAAAAACAAAGTATTAAACATGCTAATAATTTCAAACAAAGCATTTAGCAACTTAAACATATTATAAAACCTTTCAAACATATAAAGAATTTAAAAACAGTAGGTAACAAGATCTTCACTGAGGTCATATCCAGATAAGCAACATGAAAATCGTTTTCGAAAACTCTCAGTTAACACACCTCGGTCGAGGTCAAAAAATTTTTTTTAAAAAACCATTTTTTTTTCGACGTTTTTCTTAATCAAATAACCTGTATGTATGCATGTAATATCAGATAAACATGTAGAAGCAACTGAAGCATAAAATATCAAATAATACATAAACACCCCACACTTGGGACACACTGTCCCAGTGGGTCGAAATAAGTCTAAGGACAGGATACGCACCGAACATAGCTAAACTGCATGAAGAAGTAAGAAACAGCTCCCAGATAAGACCATCTCGGTTGGCGAAGTACATCTCGGTCGAGGTGTTCTGACAGTCCCCGAGATGTATCTCAGTAAAGCTCGTTTCCTCAACTTCTCGAAACTTCGTTCTTCTAGTGTAGCTCCTGAACTGTGATCCTTCCTTTTGGAATACCTGGTTGTTGTCTAGAGGAAAACAAAAACAAAGCAACTATCTAAACTAAACTAGAAAAAGGAGAAGAAAGCAATACCTTGGGTTGCCTCCCAAGAAGCGCTTGGTTTAAGGTCGCTAGCTGGACCCTACGGCATGGGATTACTCAATGCACTTCGAATGTCGTGGAGTGCTCATCACATCCGTAAAAATCTTCCAAGAAGGTTCCGGTTCCTAATTTCACCGGCAAATGGTAAGATCTCCCACGTACAAGCTTGTATGGTTTGATTCTCACCGGAATCCTTCTAGCTTTTCTGCACTTCAATGGGGCATAATCTAGCCTTGCGTCCCATCCTTTCCTTGATCGAGAAAATAGTTTCTCTAGAATCATAGCAGCTTCCCCATCTATAGCTTGGGGATGGTACAGGGTCCTGAGCATGCGAGGGACCTCATACTTGAACAAATAACACTTCGTTGCCTTAGCGGTGAAGCTCTTGTTAACTTCACTCCTTATAATCCAAGGAGCATCTTCCTCCAACAATTTCAAGAGAGGTTTCATCTTGATCTTAGGAGGTTCTTTCGGAAGAGACCTCCAACTCTCCGGTGCCTTCCTGAAAAATTCAGAAATATTAATAGGGAATTCAAATGAAGTAGGAGAATGTACCTTGCAAAGTTCTCCAAAGCTTGAGACAAGTTTCGTGTTGGGTTGATAATCCATCCACGAAATCTCTCTCAGTTCTGCTGGTCTTTCTTCCACCTTGACCACAATCCCAGTAATTTGGCCAAGGTTCTCTGCATCTTCCATTTCTGGTTTTGCAGATTCTTCTTCCATCTCGGTCGAGATCTCTTCCACCTCGGCCGAGGTCTCAACAGTCGGATCGAGATCCTCCACATCCTCCTCTTCCACAAAAACATCAGGAGAAGCTTCCGGTCCGACCAGAGGAATGCTTGGAACGTGCAACACTTCCTTATGCTCCTCTTCCGGCTTAGCATAGGATATGGTGCTTTCCTTGAGCTCCTCCACTTTCTTCATCAACTTCTCCAATCTTGATTCGAGAGAGTCTTCAAAAGGTTGCTCATAAATGTTTTTAGGGACATTCTTCTCATCCCATATCGCAAGTTCATGTTGAATGGCCTCTTCTCTTTCCCATTCATTGTTGAACCAATAGAAGGAGTACTTCTCCTCCAAGTATTCATAATGGTCCGCCCTAGCACTTTGTCTTGCTATCCAGGCTGGATCAAATGTAGTCATCGGAAATCCTGAAAACTACAAAACTCATAGAAAGAGTAGTTAGTAGCAACAGGGGCAAGTGCCCCGAAAGCAAACCGCTACCGGCTCGGTCTAGACCAAGTCCCCGGCAACGGCGCCAAAAACTTGTTCGCTCCAAACGGTGTGTGCAAGCTTTAAATTTATAACCCTAGACTTAAGCTTAAAACAAGGATGCGAACCCGCAGTGTACGGGTCAATCGTAGTAAAAGCAAGAAAATTCCAGGGGTCGATCACAGGGACTTAGTGAAACAAAGTCCAGTACGGTATGCTAGTGTTGATGCTAACCACAAGAGCAAGTATACAATCAAAGATGAATAAGATGTCAAATAAGCAAACATGCAATTCTAGGGATTAAAGCATCTAGTTGTGGTTCCAACTCAAGATCTATAGATAAGCGGACAAAGCTGAGATATTTGCGTGGGGAAGGTGTTTCTAAAGTGGAGTAGATCACCGGGTAAGTCTCACTACACACTAATCCCAAACCGTAACTCCTATTACCGGGTAAGTCTCAAGGAATTAAGATAAAGAACTATTGCCTCAAACTAACACACCATCTAAGGGAATAGAATCAACCTTTACCGGGTAAGTCTCAGGCTAACTCACAAAGATGGGATGGAAGCACACTCAAACCCCAATAAAGGACAAGCCTTTATTACCTAAACTTATGATCGTTGGTATACAAACTAAGGAATTACCGGGTAAGTCTCATCCTAAGCTTGCTTTGAACCAGAAAGGTATAATAAGAATAGGATTTGGCAAACTCTAACACATTAACTCTCAGTTAAGGATCGGATAAGCCACCTCGGTCAGCCAGTTTCCACCCCGGCCGAGATGTTCATCGACTGAACGAGATGCTTAGGGTTAAGGTTAAAGACTCGAACTTTCAGGATCCTACTGTGATTAAGATCATTCTATCATTGTTTTTCCCACAACCTTCAGCCAATCACCCTAGAATCACACAAGGAAATTAGCCACTCATCATCATAATGAAAGTATTAAATATATGGGAAGAAGGTGAATATTTGAACAAAGAAGAATTTAATGAAAACACTTCAATAACTGAATCAAATATCACACAAAATCGTTCCTTGGATAATGATCCAACAAGACAAGACAACAAGGAAAGGAATTGAAGACAATCTTACAAAACCCTCCAAAAAGCTATAAAGCTATAGTCTTCAATCTTCCTTCAACCTTCAAAAAGGTTCTTCAACTCTCTCCCAAATTGGAGTAGGATGCGGCTGCTGCGCTGATAGCGGGTGTATGCAGTCTGTATTTCGGTGTAAGCGGGCTTATCGAATTGTGGAAATCCAACCCTTTTTATAGGAAAAATAAACCTCCAAAGATAATAAATCTTAAGAAGATATATTCCCATAAAAATAGGTAAAATATATGATTCTGCATATCTCCTTCCTTCTAGAAGCTCAGCCCAAAAATATAAGATCACTTTCCAATTTTAAAAGATCTCAGCCAAGAATAAAATATTCTCGCCGCGTCCTAGGTGTTCGCCTCGGTCGAGTCGGCGTCTCTGGATCGCCTCGGTCGAGATGAATCTCTGGGCAACCGAGGTGATCATAACTGAGTGTAGAATCTCTCAAAATTGGTCCAAAGTAAATCTTTAATCCATGGTTGTGCTTCCTGAATGTAGCTCCAAATGACTCTTGACTCCTTTTGCTCCTTTTTGATGCAAAACGTACCATATTACCTGCAATTACAACGAAACTAGGTGTAGACCTCGATTCTCGCAAAGGTAGATGAAATGGTAGTAAAATCACATAATGTACATACAAACATGCAGATTATGAAAGATAAAACGTCCAAACAAACCCCAAAATATAGACTATAATTCATGCTATCAAAATACCCCATACTTAGCCCTTGCTTGTCCCTAAGCAAGTTCCTCATATAGAAATCAAGATAGAATGGATTATAAGTCAAGAAAATCAATGAAAAGTCTTTCAAAAACATTTTATGGTGTGCAACTATCATAGATCACTCTAAGAGAATACTTCCTGGAAATTAAAAACTCAATATGATCAAAACATTTTATAAATATAGGAAAGTTGTTCATCTTTGCATAAAATCATAGAATGCATAATAAATCATAATTATCAAAATTAATCATGTATAATCCGATTTAAACCGCTAAGTCAATCAACAAGCTCAAGGTCTCAAGGGCTTCCCAAAAGAAAAGGTCAAGAAACGTGTAGGGTAGGGATGAATGTAAGGTAATGTGGTGCTAGAATCCGGGAAAAGGATGAACTTCACTTTCACTTTGACTTGCAACATCTTCCACCAATAAGCTTTGCTTATTTCACACTTTTTCTTTTTACTTTACTTTTTGGGATGCATGGACAGAGGTGCACAATAACCGAAGCCTAGGAAATCCGCAATCATCAATTTCTTGAGATGCGTCAAACCCTTGATGCACATACCATGACCCGTTAGGAATATCGCTCAATCCGACTTTGGCAAGACACAAACACCCGGCTATGTGAATGGTGCCGAGTTACTCATCTTCATGATTGACTTCCCCAATCCTAAAATTACTTTCTAACACTTCACTTCCAGCCCACTCTTCAACTTTAACTTGCTTTTACCACTTCGCTTGCTTCCAAATTCCCGGATAGGTAAAGGGAGGCAAAATGTTTATGAGGGGCTAAGCATGATCAAGAAGAAGAAGAAAAAGAGAATGAATTGCCTTGGTCTTTCCAAGAAGAATGTGAGAGAACTTAACCTGCGGTGTCAACCTTCAAATTCAACATAATTTGGATAAAAACAAAGTATTAAACATGCTAATAATTTCAAACAAAGCATTTAGCAACTTAAACATATTATAAAACCTTTCAAACACACAAAGAAATTAAAAACAGTAGGTAAACAAGGTCTTCACTGAGATCATATCCAGATAAGTAACACAAAAATCGTTTTCGAAAACTTCCTGTTACGCCGCCTCGGTCGAGGTGTTCTTGGTTCAACCGAGGTGAAACACCTCGTTTCGCCAGAACTGTCCCGGTCGAGGTCGAAATAATTTTTTTTTAAAACCATTTTTTTCTTTTCGGTTTCGACGTTTTTCTCAATCAAATAACCTGTAGGTATGCATGCAATATCAGATAATCATATAAATGCATAAGTGAAGCATAAATATCCGATCAAGTAGAGTCATCCATCACATAAGTGTCAAATAATACACAAATACCCCATACTTGGGACACACTGTCCCAGTGGGTTAAAATAAGTCTAAGGATAGGATACTCACAGAACATAGCTAAACTGCATGAAGAAGTAAGAAACAGCTCTCAGATAAGACCATCTCGGTTGGCGAAGTACATCTCGGTCGAGGTGTTCTGACAGTACCCGAGATGTATCTCAGTAAAGCTCGTTTCCTCAACTTCTCGAAATTTCGTTCTTCTAGTGTAGCTCCTGAACTGTGATCCTTCCTTTTGGAATACCTGGTTGTTGTCTAGAGGAAAACAAAAACAGAGCAACTATCTAAACTAAACTAGAAAAAGGGGGAAGAAAGCAATACCTTGGGTTGCCTCCCAAGAAGCGCTTGGTTTAAGGTCGCTAGCTGGACCCTACGGCATGGGATTACTCAATGCACTTCGAATGTCGTGGAGTGCTCATCACATCCGTAAAAATCTTCCAAGAAGGTTCCGGTTCCTAATTTCACCGGCAAATGGTAAGATCTCCCACGTACAAGCTTGTATGGTTTGATTCTCACCGGAATCCTTCTCGCTTTTCTGCACTTCAATGGGGCATAATCTAGCCTTGCGTCCCATCCTTTCCTTGATCGAGAAAATAGTTTCTCTAGAATCATAGCAGCTTCCCCATCTATAGCTTGGGGATGGTACAGGGTCCTGAGCATGCGAGGGACCTCATACTTGAACAAATAACACTTCGTTGCCTTAGCGGTGAAGCTCTTGTTAACTTCACTCCTTATAATCCAAGGAGCATCTTCCTCCAACAATTTCAAGAGAGGTTTCATCTTGATCTTAGGAGGTTCTTTCGGAAGAGACCTCCAACTCTCCGGTGCCTTCCTGAAAAATTCAGAAATATTAATAGGGAATTCAAATGAAGTAGGAGAATGTACCTTGCAAAGTTCTCCAAAGCTTGAGACAAGTTTCGTGTTGGGTTGATAATCCATCCACGAAATCTCTCTCAGTTCTGCTGGTCTTTCTTCCACCTTGACCACAATCCCAGTAATTTGGCCAAGGTTCTCTGCATCTTCCATTTCTGGTTTTGCAGATTCTTCTTCCATCTCGGTCGAGATCTCTTCCACCTCGGCCGAGGTCTCAACAGTCGGATCGAGATCCTCCACATCCTCCTCTTCCACAAAAACATCAGGAGAAGCTTCCGGTCCGACCAGAGGAATGCTTGGAACGTGCAACACTTCCTTATGCTCCTCTTCCGGCTTAGCATAGGATATGGTGCTTTCCTTGAGCTCCTCCACTTTCTTCATCAACTTCTCCAATCTTGATTCGAGAGAGTCTTCAAAAGGTTGCTCATAAATGTTTTTAGGGACATTCTTCTCATCCCATATCGCAAGTTCATGTTGAATGGCCTCTTCTCTTTCCCATTCATTGTTGAACCAATAGAAGGAGTACTTCTCCTCCAAGTATTCATAATGGTCCGCCCTAGCACTTTGTCTTGCTATCCAGGCTGGATCAATTGTAGTCATCGGAAATCCTGAAAACTACAAAACTCATAGAAAGAGTAGTTAGTAGCAACAGGGGCAAGTGCCCCGAAAGCAAACCGCTACCGGCTCGGTCTAGACCAAGTCCCCGGCAACGGCGCCAAAAACTTGTTCGCTCCAAACGGTGTGTGCAAGCTTTAAATTTATAACCCTAGACTTAAGCTTAAAACAAGGATGCGAACCCGCAGTGTACGGGTCAATCGTAGTAAAAGCAAGAAAATTCCAGGGGTCGATCACAGGGACTTAGTGAAACAAAGTCCAGTACGGTATGCTAGTGTTGATGCTAACCACAAGAGCAAGTATACAATCAAAGATGAATAAGATGTCAAATAAGCAAACATGCAATTCTAGGGATTAAAGCATCTAGTTGTGGTTCCAACTCAAGATCTATAGATAAGCGGACAAAGCTGAGATATTTGCGTGGGGAAGGTGTTTCTAAAGTGGAGTAGATCACCGGGTAAGTCTCACTACACACTAATCCCAAACCGTAACTCCTATTACCGGGTAAGTCTCAAGGAATTAAGATAAAGAACTATTGCCTCAAACTAACACACCATCTAAGGGAATAGAATCAACCTTTACCGGGTAAGTCTCAGGCTAACTCACAAAGATGGGATGGAAGCACACTCAAACCCCAATAAAGGACAAGCCTTTATTACCTAAACTTATGATCGTTGGTATACAAACTAAGGAATTACCGGGTAAGTCTCATCCTAAGCTTGCTTTGAACCAGAAAGGTATAATAAGAATAGGATTTGGCAAACTCTAACACATTAACTCTCAGTTAAGGATCGGATAAGCCACCTCGGTCAGCCAGTTTCCACCCCGGCCGAGATGTTCATCGACTGAACGAGATGCTTAGGGTTAAGGTTAAAGACTCGAACTTTCAGGATCCTACTGTGATTAAGATCATTCTATCATTGTTTTTCCCACAACCTTCAGCCAATCACCCTAGAATCACACAAGGAAATTAGCCACTCATCATCATAATGAAAGTATTAAATATATGGGAAGAAGGTGAATATTTGAACAAAGAAGAATTTAATGAAAACACTTCAATAACTGAATCAAATATCACACAAAATCGTTCCTTGGATAATGATCCAACAAGACAAGACAACAAGGAAAGGAATTGAAGACAATCTTACAAAACCCTCCAAAAAGCTATAAAGCTATAGTCTTCAATCTTCCTTCAACCTTCAAAAAGGTTCTTCAACTCTCTCCCAAATTGGAGTAGGATGCGGCTGCTGCGCTGATAGCGGGTGTATGCAGTCTGTATTTCGGTGTAAGCGGGCTTATCGAATTGTGGAAATCCAACCCTTTTTATAGGAAAAATAAACCTCCAAAGATAATAAATCTTAAGAAGATATATTCCCATAAAAATAGGTAAAATATATGATTCTGCATATCTCCTTCCTTCTAGAAGCTCAGCCCAAAAATATAAGATCACTTTCCAATTTTAAAAGATCTCAGCCAAGAATAAAATATTCTCGCCGCGTCCTAGGTGTTCGCCTCGGTCGAGTCGGCGTCTCTGGATCGCCTCGGTCGAGATGAATCTCTGGGTAACCGAGGTGATCATAACTGAGTGTAGAATCTCTCAAAACTGGTCCAAAGTAAATCTTTAATCCATGGTTGTGCTTCCTGAATGTAGCTCCAAATGACTCTTGACTCCTTTTGCTCCTTTTTGATGCAAAACGTACCATATTACCTGCAATTACAACGAAACTAGGTGTAGACCTCGATTCTCGCAAAGGTAGATGAAATGGTAGTAAAATCACATAATGTACATACAAACATGCAGATTATGAAAGATAAAACGTCCAAACAAACCCCAAAATATAGACTATAATTCATGCTATCAACGGTCATCTTCACAACGGCTAGAAGACTTCTCCATCGAAGACTATAAATAAAGATGTCGATTGAAGAAGAAGAAGAAGATACATAAGCTTACACAGAAATATCCAAAGTCTTCAAGCGATCCAAAGCATCTTCATTCAATCCAAGAAGTTTTTCTTTCTCTCTTTCTACAAAAGCTTTATCCCTTAGAGAGAGATAAACTCGAGAGCTCCATTGACATATTTAAAGAGTGTTATACTCGAGTGTGTGTTACTCAGCGAAGTAACTAGACTATTATAGCTAGGCTAAGAGTTGGAGCTAGATCGTAGCATTGGCTACTGTGAGAGAAGAAGGGGATTTCTTCTAGGTTGTATCTATGACTCTTTGAAGCTGATAATAGATAATTAGATCCTACGGTTATACCTTGGGACGGAGAGTAGACTATTTAGAGCCGAACTTCGTAAACATATCCTTGCGTCGATCTTTTCAATTCTGCACTATATCCTGTTTTACAGTGACTAACTTTGTTTTGTAGGTTTACAAAGTCAAGGCCCTTGAAATCAAAGTGTGTCACAAAGAGCTCAAATCGACATCAAGGCCTTTGAAATTAATTTCAAAGTCATGAGATAGGTTTTTACAAAAAGTTCTCATACTCTATTCAACCCCCCTTCTAGAGTATTTATATCCTTTATATTCACCTAACGGTTCTTCAACAACTATAAAATCCAAGGCCTAAGAGAGAAAGGAGGAACATCACCAATAAGAAAAGATGGTTGAGATTTTTTAGCGCCAGAAGATCAAAAATGCATGAGAGTACATCAATCATTTTCTAAGGATTTAAGAGAGAAGAATTCTCACCTGACCGACAAGGATCCATCTTTCAACACAACCATGCTTTGATAGAAGGAGACTCGGGCACACTCATACCATCTTGGGCCCACCTTGATTCACTAGAGGCTAGCGTCATTGCAAGCCCTCCCTCCACCTCCGAACCTCCATGCACACGTGAAGGGACGCCATGCAACACTTTCTTTGATCCATGGGAGCCATGCATAGATAAAGGAGAGCTATACCGAGAGTCATACAAGCCATACAAGTCGTACGAGCCATGCATGCTATGCCATGAATCATGCAAGCCATGCCATATATGTATGGGATCCGATCATTCCTGCTACGTCAATACAAGCTATCTATGCAAGCTCTCCGCATAGGGCCCACAATATCGACACAGACTCTTTCCGGACCCACCCATTTGAATCGATGACCCGTCTCAACAATTAGTTGACCAATTATGCTAGTATTCCCAATCATCAACGCCACTATGAACCATGGCCCGTGAAGATCATTTCAGACTCCTCTCTAGCGTGTAGAAGGCGCACAACAATCCTCCTATTTTATAATTTAGCCCATAAAGACATGTTTAATTATGGGTTATTTTTTTGGGCCTTTTAATTATATTTTCAGCCCAAGTTGTTTTATTCATTTTGTAAATAAATTAAGTCTTCTATATGGAAGCTTAATGATAAATTTAGAAATCATATCTTTTAGAGATACTTGATGCCCTAGTATTAGAAGATATAATCTTATTAGAAGATTGATCTTATTTTATAATTTTTCTTAGATATAAATCATATTTATTCTAAATATGATTTGATTATACGGGTTAGGTTGCAAAGCCCATAAGGCCGATCAACACTATGCAAATAGGGAGGTCATGCCTCTTAATTTCTAAACTTGGAGAATACATTTGTTTAACACATTGTGTTATCTTTTTCCGGTGTCTATCGTCGTCTTCACGAAGTGGAGAGAAAACATGAGTAAGAGACGTCTTGCTTGCACCTTGCTTGGACTTGTTTGAGTGTTTTCTACTTGCCACAACAAAGCAGGGTGCTTCAAATAGTCACAAACAATCCTCCAGGTGCTCTAGGATTCTCACGAATGCCTGTTGTATTTGATTATAGTGGAAGGGTTAAGTTACAATGCCCATAAGGCCGATCCACACCCTTTAAATAGGAGGTCATGCCTCTTAATTTCTAAACCTGGAATATATATTTGTTTAACACATTGTGTTATCTTTTTGCGGTGTCACGTCGTCTTTACGGAGTCGAGAGCAAACCTGAGTAAGAGACGTCTTGCATTCATGCCCTCACCATGTATTTGAGAAGGGAGCACATCTCGAATATACTTATAGTGGACTAAATGGCACTACAAGGAAGTTGGTGGATACCACAAATTCTCATGGATGAATAAAGATGAAGCTTGGGACCACCTTGTAACTACTATTGAACATACGGGGAAGTACACCAAGACACGCACCAAGACACGAGGTCTATAAAATGCAAGGATGATAAATTTGACAAGTTATCTGAGAATGTGCAAGACTTGATTATGTTGGTTGATGGTAATTCCACTTCCTCAATTGCTAATTTAGATACTAATGTGAATTTTCAGTTTTTCAAGGGCTCATGTCATGAGAAAGAGGATTGTTTAAACATCAATGAACACATGAATTACTATGAAGCCTTGGAACAATTCAACTATGTGGGAAATCAAAGAGAATATCGAAGGGACAATGTCTACGCAAGACATCCCTTCCCACAAAGGAGTTTCCCACACTTCCAAAGAAGAAGTTTTCCGCCCAAAGATCTAATCCCTGATCAAGCTTAATCTCCTGCGCAAGCTATTGCACCAATAACGCATGATTAAATTTTGGAGAGGTTGGTTAATGGACAACAATCACTTGTTGGATCCATAGGAGACATCAAGAACTCGATCATGAGTATGGAAGAAAAATTCAGCAAGATGGAAACCACTATTGAAGTGCTTGGCAAAACTCAAGTTGTTCAACTCAACCAATAATTTGCGAAAACTCAAGGAAAACTCCATACAATCACGGAATCAAATCCTAGAGGAGTTTGTTCCATCACACTAAGAATTGGAAAAGAAACTTATGATCTCGTAGCCACTGGAAAGACTATAAAGAAAACTGTTGAGGAAAAAACTACTACTGAGGAGGTATTGTTTCTACACCTCCCAAACTATATAGACCTCCTCTTTATTTTTCTCGGGCTCATAACAGAAAGAAGTTAGATGAAGATTTTTGAAAATTTATGAAGTGCATGAACAAGCTTTGCCTGAAGATTTCACATGTTCAGACATTTAAACAAATGCCTAAGCACTCAAATTTTATGAAGGAATTGCTATTAAACAGGAAGCTCCGAAACTATGAAGGCTCAATTGACATCACCAAGGAGTGTAGTGTCATGCTCAAGAAAAATATGCCACCCAAGAAGGAAGATCCAAGAATCTTTTGCATCTCATTGACCTTCGGTGGACGAAAGCATTCTTGTGTATGTGATTTAAGAGCTAGTGTGAGTGTTATCTCACTAAAAATGTGTAAAGATTTAGAACTAGGAGAAATGTCCCCGGTGAAATTCACCTTGACTTTGGCCGACAAGTCTGTTATTAGACATGTTGGCATGATTGATACCATTGTTGTAAGGAATGACAAGCATGAGATGCTTGTGAACTTTGTCGTTGTTGATATTGATGCATGTACTAACATCTTTGTGATCGTCGAATGCTCTTTCCTTGCTATTGTTGGATCTCTTATCGATATTTGAGAGGGATTCATCATATTTTGATTTGATGAAGAAACAATAATTTTACTCTTCCTAACCTACCTAAATGTTCCATACTTGATGATGATATTTGTGGTATAACTAATGTTGTTAAGAATGGTGGTTGTATGATCGTTGATCACATCTCCTCTTTAGATGTTTTGCCTTGCAGGAAACCCCACAGGTAACCATCACAGATTTGAAGATGAAAGAGGTGCTAAGAGGGAAGATGAAGATGAGAACCACAATTTACGAGCTCAAAAAAACTGTGAAAGATCTTGAAAAAATTAACTCCAACTTAGAACGAGACCTTGTAGAACTTCATGATAGCCATCAATTCCTAGAATATCAAGTCACAATACTGGAAAACACCGGCCAAGAGCTTATAGGTCACTTGGAACACATATATATTATGCCGGAAGATGCTATTATGAAACTGGATGCTTAGGAGTTTGTCCCTACAAAAGCTAAAAAGGGTTGAATTTAAATAATTCGATGAAATTAATTGAAAAAGATGCAAGTAGACACGGCCAGCCTACCACCTTAAACGGCTACCCTAACACCACCTATGAGCAACCCTATGGGCATGGAGGCCGTTTTACTAGTCATAGAGTGCGGTGGTTATGAAAAGATCAAGCCAAACGGCCAGTCTACGGGCAGATAGGCTGTTTCAAGGTCGTTTGATGATCGTTTCACCACCCTAGAAAGATCAATCCGAAATTCCGTACGTAACTCTTCAGTCAAAAAATCCAAGTAAGCCTCTTTTCAACCCTTCCTCACCTACACCATCACCTCCTTCCTGAATCACCCATTATATCCATGAAAATCATCTTCCTCCACACTATCCATCACTTCCAAACTCCACCCTTCACCCACACCAACACTGAATATCACATTTTACCTCCACCTCAAGAACAACGTTCTACCCGACCCGACGTCACAAGAGACTCTTGTTTGTCCCCGCCCACTTTCTGTACTCCGCCGATGCACATGTTGCCTACACCCCCATCCGTGGTGGTGAAGGATTCCCTACGGAGTAATCCACATTGGTCAAGCTAATGACAAAAAACAAGTGCTAAATGGGAGGCAACTCATGAACTTGAATTTCCTTTTCTCTAATGTTTTTTTATTTCTTTCAATTGGCTTCTATAATTTTTCTTTTCTAGGATGACGGCTACTGTTTATGTTTTTTATTTCTTTCAATGTAGCAACAAATAAATAGTTATTGGTTTAAAAGTGAAGAAAAGCCTATCCCTGAAAGAGAAATCAAGTGTTACAAAGATCAAAGTGTTATGATTCATGAAGAAGTACAAATTATGAAGAAAAGTTTGAAGTGACAATGCCTTGAAGGTGTTTCTAGTTATAAATATTCGATACCCCAAATATTATTTGCCATTTTGACCTAATTTTTGGCCTGCCAGCATCACTTTTCCATGTCTCATATCCCCGTTGCACCTTTATAGAAGACCTCGTGATATTTATCCGTATTTTAGTTTCACTTGACAGGTGGTAGAGTTCGAGAACGCCTTGACAAAACTGTGGTAAGATCTATTTATGCCTGTTGAGTTTGAGAGTTTATTAATATATCCCTAAACACATCTTGTGAGATTGAAGCAAACACATTACCCTTGAGCGGTTTGGATGGCTATGATTCTTTATTTATCTGCTTACAATGATTGATTTTATTCTGACATGATTTGAGTTGTTTGTTGATCATTTGTTCTTATACATACGACATGGTTTGATTTGTTTATTTTAGACCTTACATTCATGCATTTCATACCCCTTTTACTCTCTTATACATCTCTATATGTATGGAATGCGTTCACTTTCAATATTTCGGTATCTAGCATGGTTTTTATGTGTTTCAAGCATTCACAACATCAACTGTGCCAGAATTGCATCCTCCTGGAAGTCAGAGCTAAAGTGAAGACTTTACATGACCGATGAACTACAACACGAAGTCTCCTGAATATGTCTTAAAGTGAAGATCCATGATTTGAAGCTACAATTGAGTGAAATGGCCAAGTGAAACAGCCAAGGAAGTTGTAGGGTGGACGTTTCACATACGTCATCACTGCAGAAGATTATGTCAAAGCCCAACCCGGAGCATTCTCTATGATTTGGAGAAATGGTCTATCTACGGCCAGCATGGCCGTAGGTATGTTGTTTTGAGGCCATTGGTTAGCCGTTTTGATTTTCGTTGAGAAGGAAATCAAATCTTCCTATTGTAACTTTGGAAGGGTTGTATCTTATGTAACCTAGACTTTGAGAATTCCCCCTATATATTCATAGGTCATACATAGGGTTAGATACGTTGATTTATTCCAAATTAGGCAACACCCATATTTCTTTTTACCCTAGCCGTCAAGTAGTTGTTAGCTTTGCTTTGAAGGTTGACCCTACTATAACCAAACAATTGAGAGTTTATGTTTTTCCTAATTATATATATTGTCTTTGCTTTATATTTGATCATGTCTAGCTAAATCTTCTCTTCATCTGAGGATTAAATGATCTCTATAAATGTTTAATTTATTGTTTGCATAGATATTTATAAATTGAGATTGTGATATTGCTTCTTTTAAAGTGCTTAATTCCTACCTTTTATTTAACTTCGAAAGAAGTGGTGTTTATAATTGGTTTAGTGGAAACAACTAAAGAGCCACAAGCGAAGAGTGTTTTATCGGATTTACTGAAAAGAACTTGGTTTTAAGAGTGCCAATGTTTCAAAGCTTCGAGAATTTCTAACTATCATAGAAAGTTCTAGTCTTTGTACATTTTCCTAACTAAAGATCCAAAAGTGAAGGTTATTCTTGGTCTTTTCCGAATTGATAAGTGTTTACTGGGTTTTCCTATACTTGTCGAACCATTGGAATAAGAGTTACGCGAGTTGGTTACCAATGATATATCAATGTTCATGAGTTGTATATATGCATCAATATCTTAATTCGTTATGGTGGATATTCGTGTTTCCTTAGCTTGCTTTCATCACATATTTGTCTACAACTGTTATTATTTTCGCATGTAACAATTGCTACCTTATTACTTTGCTTTTCACTTATAATAATTATGTATTATTATTATTATTATTATTATTATTATTATTATTATAATTATTATTATTATTATTATTATTATTATTATTATTATTATTATTATTATTATTATTCCAAACAGACGTAGTCCTTGTGATTCGATACCCGATTATACTACATCCGATCACGTATCCTTGCGGGAAGGTTGTTGTTACTTTTTGATAAAACTTCTGAACCGTAAGATGAATATAAAGGAAATAAATACTCTATAAGGGGGTTAAATAGAGTATGAGAACTTTTCGCAAAAACCTATCTCAAGGCTTTGAAACTGATTTCAAAGGCCTTGATGTCGATTTGAGCTCTTTGTGACACAACTTGTTTTCAAGGGCTTTGAAAGTGATTTCAAGGGCCTTGACTTTGTAAACCTGCAAAACAACGTTAGTCACAATATAGCAAGATATGGTTCGGAAATGAAAAGATCGACACGGTGAATGTTTACGAAGTTCGGCTCTAACAGCCTACTCTCCGACCAAGGGTTTACCTGTAGGATCTAACTATCTATTATCAACTTAAAAGAGTCCTAGATACAAGTTAGAAGAAATCCCCGTTTTCTCTTACTGTAGCCCATGCTACGATCTAGTTCCAACTCTTAACCTAGTTATAATAGCCTAGTTACTTCACAGAGTAACACACACTCGAGTATAACACTCTTTAGATTTTCCAATGAAGCTCTCGTGTTTTCTCTCTAAGGAATAAAGCTTTTGTAAACTAAGAGGAAGAAAAACTTCTTGAATCGAATGAAGATGCTTTGGGTCGCTTAAAGACTTTAAATATTCCGTGTAAGCTTCATTTTGTTCTCTTCAATCGTCATCTTCATTTATAGTCTTCTATGGAGTACTCTTCTTAGCTGTTGTAAAATAGCCGTTTGTAACGTTCTTCTTTCTCCATAGATCACGCTACTTGGTTGAGGTGAAGTAGCCGTTGTAAAATCTTTTATCCTCTCTCTTCTGCTTCTTCTCTTTGACGTTCGTTGAAGATCACCGTAATCTTCTCTTTGGAAATGTGCCGTTGAAGATCTTTGTTTGTTGAAGATCCTAGATCTTTTTATTATCTTCGGTTGTTAAGATCTTTATGAGATCTTGTCGTTGAGGTCAAGATCCTCTAATCAAATCTGTTAAATATCTTCTAGTTGGTTGACCAAGTCTTCTCTTAAAATTTTATTAGAAGATCTTCTTTTTATCCTTTGAAGATCTTTTTGTTGGCTGACCAAAATCTTCTCTTAAAATCTTGTTAGAAGATTTTCTTTTTTATCCTTTGAATATTTTTATTGGCTGACCAAAATCTTCTCTTAAAATCTTGTTGGAAGATCTTCTTGTTATCCTTGGTAGAGATCCTTGATTTGATTGTTGAGATTTGAATCTTGTTTAAGAAAGCCTTCAGCCGAATCTTCCTTTGTATCACTTTTCAAGGCTTCAGTGTTTATCCCTTGAAACGCGTTTCAAGGCTTTCCTGTTTGTCCTTTGAATTCTGTTTCAAATCGGCTTGTCCTTTTTAATAATCTGTTTCAAGGTCTGCGTATATTTAACAAATACAAACGAAACAAGCAATCTAGAAATATGATCGATATTTGTTAGTTTATAAAACCGCTTATAATTGTCTTTCATCATCCACATAAACAATTCATAATCAAGGTGGAGTTATCAATCTCCCCCTTGATGGAAGACAAAACAAATATCGTATCTGCATTTAATGTTAGATATATGCATCAACATCACATATAATCTCTCCCCCTTTGTCTTTTAACAAGGGAGAAAAATAATATAAGTTCAAGACCTTGAAATCAAAGAGAATACCACCAAATATAAAAGAGGGCAATCAGATAAGCATTTTAAAAATAGTAGACATTGCTCCCCTACGATAATCCTTCCTTAATCTTGGTGATATCCTGCAAAACAACCAAACATTAACCTTTCCGGCTAGACCAAATGACAAATTTCGATTCATACTCAGGTTGAACCATGTTTGGTGGTCTAGTCCGTTTTGGAACCCAAATTTGCTTAACCTGTTCTCTTAGACATAGAGGATAAGTATTTCGTATGATGTAGGGATTATTTCTCCTATAAGGGCAAGTTGATTTAACATGTCCCTTTTTACAACAATAGAAACATGTGGGTGTATGTGAACTTCCTTTAGCTTTAACAAAAATGGTCACCGTTTTTCTTGGAAAATTTTTGTTATAACCAAGACCACTCTTGTTAAGAGAGGATTGTTGTTCACCCATCATCCTTTCGAGATTAGTTTTAGAACGAGTGAATTGAATGAGTGTTGTCTTCTGGTCTCTACACTTCACAATTAGATCAATCTTCTCTTTCCCTAGATTAATATAATCTTGATGTAGAGAAGAGAGATTTTCCTTAAGAATTGCATTTTTCGATTCCAATGCCTTGATATTGGCATCAAGGTCTAACTTTGAAGTGTTGAGATTTTCAACTTCCAGAGACAATTCACTCACTCTTTTCTCTTGTTTATTTAGCTTTTCTCTCAAGGATCTATTTTCAAGAATGTGTTCTTCTTCATTAATGATCATATTTTGAAGAAATTCAGAAAGAACAATAGTGGGACTAGAAATTAAATTTCTTACAACTCCATCAAGATGTCGTTTGGGATTTTCTTCTTCGTCACCCATCAAGCATAGATTTACTTGATCACTTTCAGTTTCACTAGGCTACCATTGGTTTCTTCTTTCGATCATTAATCCGATAGATGTTCCTTTTCCTTTGTGGACACTCATTCACTAGATGATCTGTTCCTCCACATTTAAAACACATTAGTACATTAGATTTCTTACTGGATTTAGAATACTTACATTTATACTTTGATGATTTATGATATTCTCTGTTTAAGAGTTGTTTCAACATCTTCAAAATTTGAGCAAGTCCTTTTGTAATCAAAGTAAGAGGATCTTCTTCATCATCCTCACTTTCTTCATCTTCTGATGAATCTTCTTCCCTTTTGAGTTTTAGAGCCAACTTTTTCACTTTTGAGGATAGTTCTCCATCTTCTTCATTAAGAACCATTTCGTGAGTGATAAGCTTTCCTATTAGATCATCCAAGGGTAGAGTCCTCAGATCTTGTGTTTCCTCTATAGCAGTCACCCTTGGCCCCCATTTCGACTCAGGCAGAATTCTCAAGATTTTCCTGACTTTCTCTTCATTTGTAAAAACTTTTCCGAGAGAATCTAGATTGTTCACAATTTGAGTGAATTGTGTCAACATTTCATTTACCGTCTCATCAGATGTCATCTTGAACAACTCATAATGCCTTAGGAAAAGGTTGATCTTGGTTTGCTTTACTTGACTTGTTCCTTCGTACGTTACCACCAATTTATGTCATATCTCTGATTCACTTTTGCATGATGAGACACGGTTGAACTCGTTAGCATCCAATCCACAATAGAGTAAATTCATGGCTCTATAGTTCTTAGTCACCTTCTCTAAATCAACTTGAATGAAATAATCTTCCTTTTTAGGCACAGTAGTTCCGGTAGCACTGGTCTTAGTTGGAACTTTTGGACCAGTTTTGATGATGCTCCATTGTTCCAGATCCTGATCAATGACAAACATTTGCATTAGAGATTTCCAATGTATAAAATTATAACCACAGAAAAGGGGTGGTTGAAAGGTGGATCTTCCTTGTGTGAATCCTCCATCACCTACAAAATTCATGATTAGTCTCACTGATGGTTAAATCAAATATAAGTGAGCCTAGCTCTGATACCAATTGAAGAACCGTAAAGTGAATATAAAGGATATAAATACTCTAGAAGGGAGGTTGAATAGAGTATGAGAACTTTTTGCAAAAGCCTATCTCAAGGCTTTGAAAATGATTTCAAAGGCCTTGATGTCGATTTGAGCTCTTTATGACACAATTTGTTTTCAAGGGCTTTGAAAGTGATTTCAAGGGTCTTGACTTTGTAAACCTACAAAGCAACATTAGTCACAATAAAGCAAGATATGGTGCGGAAATAAAAAGATCAACACGGTGATATGTTTACGAAGTTCGGCTCTAACAGCCTACTTTTCATCCTAGAGTTTACCCGTAGGATCTAACTATCTATTATCAGCTTCAAAGAGTCCTAGATACAACCTAGAAGAAATCCCATTCTTCTCTTAGTGTAGTCAATGCTACGATCTAGTTCCAACTCTTAACCTAGCTATAATAGCCTAGTTACTTCGCAGAGTAACACACACTCGAGTATAACACTCTTTAGATTTTCCAATGAAGCTCTCGTGCTTTTCTCTCTCTAAGGAATAAATCTTTTGTAAACTAAGTTGAAGAAAAACTTCTTAAATCAAATGAAGATTCTTTGGGTCGCTTGAAGGCTTTAGATATTTCCGTGTAAGCTTCATTTTGTTCTCTTCAATCGTCATCTTCATTTATAGTCTTATATGGAGTACTCTTCTTAGTCGTTGTAAAATAGTCGTTTGTGACGTTCTTCTTTCTCCATAGATCATGCTACTTGGTTGAGGTGAAGTAGCCGTTGTAAGATCTTTTATCCTCTATCTTCTACTTCTTCTCTTTGACGTTCGTTGAAGATCACCGTAATATTCTCTTTGGAAATGAGCCATTGAAGATCTTTTTTTTTGAAGATCCTAGATCTTCTTGTTATCTTCAGTTGTTAAGATTTTACGAGATCTTGTTGTTGGGGCCAAGATCTTCTAATCAAATTTGTTGATTATCTTCTAGTTGGCTGGCCAAGATCTTCTCTTAAAATCTTGTTGGAAGATCTTCTTTTTATCCTTTGAAAATCTTTTTGTTGGCTGGCCAAAATCTTCTCTTAAATCTTGTTGGAAGATCTTCTTTTTTATCCTTTGAATATATTTTTATTTGCTGGCAAAAATTTTCTCTTGAAATCTTGTTGGAAGATCTTCTTGTTATCCTTGGTAGAGATCCTTGATTTAGTTGTTGAGATTTGAATCTTGTTTAAGAAAGCCTTCAGCCGAATCTTCCTTTGTATCACTTTTCAAGACTTCAGTGTTTATCCCTTGAAACGCGTTTCAAGACCTTCTTGTTTGTCCTTTGAATTTTGTTTCAAATCTGCTTGTCCTTTGTAATCTGTTTCAAGGTCTGCGTAGATTTAACAAACACAAACCAAAACAAGCAATTTAAAAATATGATCGATATTTGTCAGTTTATAAAACCGCTCATTAATGTCTTCCATCATCCAAATAGACAAATCATAATCAAGGTGGAGTTATCAACTTTCATGATTAGCTTTATACCTAACTTTTGGTAACCTTTCTAATGATTTCCTCCAAGCTACTTTTCAAATAATTTATAATGTAAAAGTCTGACAAACCAAAAGTATAAAGTATTATTAGGATATGTTTTGCCACTCTTTTATTATACTAAAGAAGTAGTTATGTATGCGCAGAAACAAAAAGCATGTAAATGGAGCTCTTGGAAATTTTTCCATCAAAATACAATTGAGGAGAATCATTTAGAATATAGTTGGCTTATTTTGGTTGTGACATAGGAATTAGCTAGGCCAATTCCTACCGGAAAGTGTGGGAGATGATTATCATGAAGAAGGTCGGTAATTCAATATGTTGCAATCTATAACTGGTTTTGGACTACACTATGTGTTATTGTTTATGGTTTAGAATTTGAGAATTTCAGTTTACTACTCTTTTCATTGTTTGTGGTCATCGTATTACTATAGAAATGGACAAGGCTCTTAATTGTGGGTATCTCAATGGAGTATGTCTTTTGCTAGTCTTTGTTTGTGACTTAGAATTTCAGTTTACTGCTATTTTCATTGCTTTTGGTTTTTAGCAATGTTGCTTAAGAATCCAAGCTTTCTCATAGAAATAGAAACATATCTTTTTTTTATTGTTCTTTATAGTGGTGCTTTTGGTTCTTCTACTACAACTTTTTTATGCACATTAATCTTACAATTCATTTTCGTTTATGCACATTCATCTTACCCACACTTTTGGGCTTGGTAGGGTCAACAAATTGTCGAAAAGGCATGAAAAATTACTTGTTTGTATATGGTGTTAAATGATGACTTTTGTTTTGGCTATATTTTGCATTAGTTGTCGTGGATGTATAAATGACATTATAAATTGCCATAAAATAAACTAGAGAAAGATTTGTTACCTTGCTGAAATTCAAAAGGAATGGTAAAAAGAATACTTACTCTAAGAATGGATAATACATATTAATAATCTAAGTAACATTAAAGATGAGTTACTAATTGTTTGGGGCATCATTCAACTTTCTTTTTTGATAGAACTATTCTTACATCCATGCTCTTTTTTACTTCATCTCGGGCGAGCATTCCATCTCCTTTGGACCCGCATCATTGTGTCAGGATCGGCTTTTAGGATCATATCATCAAACTACGTATTTTGATATGAAGGTGAAGGAAGGAGCTCAAAAAGGATAATTGCACCTAAAGGTCGAGACATACTCCAAACTGTTGGTGAAATATTTTAAGTCGGGAAGTAGATTTAGTATTGTGTGACGGTTGATTCATGAAGATGTTAGGGAGCTAATTCTATGTTTCAAACATATATCAAACATAACATTCAAGTAATTTTAAAAAGATTGTAAGGGCAAATGGTTGGCAAGGTTTCAGGTGTGACAAACAATAGCAGCGTTTAAAGATAGATTTAGGGTTTGTTTCGAAGCACATAACTTATTGTAAGTTGGAACTTATTGAGTAACTTGTTGAACTAAACCTTTTTTTAAGTTTGATGAATGTTTGGAAGAATATAGACTACTAGATAGTTTATAAGTGCTGACAAAATTCAAAATATAAGCTACAATAACTATCTTAAGCTTTTGTAACCTTAGACTCTCAAACACTCGATACACATCTTATGAAGATGATGGAAAAGAAAATAAGGTAGATAAGTTGGTTTCTAAAACGGACTCCTATTCTCTTTGAGAATTACAACTAATGTTCAAAAAATAATATATCCAATTACTTTGGCTCGTAGGAAACATCAGACCATTGAAAAAAAAAAGAACTCGAACTCATATAGGAGATGACATCATTAACAACTGAATTTCCGTTTATTGTTTTTAAAATCTATCCTTAAAACAAATCGATATTACACTAGCCCAATAAAGTTAACCCTAACCAAATAACACATAAGATAGAAAGACTTAATAATAAAATAATTGGAGTGATTACCGATGCACGGTGAATTTAATAAAAAATTGGTATAATTTTGAAAGCAAAAGAGCATGTAGCTAGTCCGTATAACTTTCGAGCTGCACTAGCAAAGTATGTGCTTTGTCGTTGGATTTGTCAGGTGGCTTTACTCAAACTCAATGATTTGTTTCCATGGTAGCAAAATATATAACAATATATGAATAATAGACTTGTAGAATGTATTGAGCAATTTGCTATTCCCGATTTGCTTGGACCCAAAACAAACTTAAGAAAGATGAACCATCTTATCTTACTATACTATAATTTCATCTTTTGAGGACACTAAATTTCTATAATTATTTTGTCCTTATACATTTAATAATTTTTATAACTTCTAATATTAATTGTTATAACTCCTAATAATAATTTCATAATAATGTCTCAATTAACCTTTTATTTTATAACTCCTATATTTAATTGTCCTAATATTATTTTTGTAACTCCTTTATTTAATTATCCTAATATTGATTTCATAATAATGTCTACATTTAAATTTTGTATATGTTTTGCTTGAAAGATGCTATTGAATCTGGAAAAGTTGAGCTAATCAAGCTTCCAGTTGAGATTGAGATGGCACCATCAAAGGAGCATGTTGAAAATTTTGCATCTTTGGTGGTTTCTAAACAAAATAGGATACCTATCTACCTTCATAGCCGGGAAGGAGTTTGGAGAACCTCAGCCATGATTTCTAGATGGAGACATTAAGTGGCTCGGTTTGAACAACAGATATAACCAGGTATAAATTCCAAAGTATACTCACTTCAATTTTCACTTCAATTTTCAAATGGATCTTCACTTCCATTGCACACATATTCAAATGGAAAATTTGTTCCCCACGGTGTGTCACTTGATCAAGTTTCCACTCATTTGGCCAAACATAATCAGAGAACCAACGGGACTTGTAATGACTCCATCAATGGTTAGGTTGCACCTTTAGATGAAGTGACACGTATGCACATCAATCCTTTAAAGGCTGAAATTCCACCGAAAAATGTTCCAAGTGATGCACCTAAAATTGAAGAGATATCAAGTGAAAATGCGAATATAAATCTTGAGTCTGGAACCCTAGAAGTAAGAACATCTCACAGGTCCAAGCCTTTTCATTCTTTCTTCATATATACATGTTTTCCTTGTTCTCACAAGTTTTTGGCATGGCAGGCCGACATCGACCCTTCTATGAACGTTGGAATATGGTTGAAGCAGATTTTGTTGACCCACAAAATTTTGAGCGATGGGCGAAAAATTTAAAGGATTGTGTTGAATTGTTAGACATTATATGTTATATTGTTATCAACACACTCTTGGTTTCTAATTCTAAACTTGAATCTTCTGATTGAATTCTGCAGCAAAGCCTATAGCTTGTGTTAATGAGTTTACAACCTCAGTTGCAAATCTTGGAGTTGCTCTAGAAACCGATCACAATGGTCATGCCTATCAGCCAAGAACAGCCACTCTAGAAACCGATTACAACTTCTTTAGAAGCAACACCTTCTTCGTCATTAGACTCATGTTATAATTTGTTTACCATGTTTAAATTTAACTCTTTATCCACAAAAATATCCGTATATATCAAGCAAAGTCCTAATCACGTGTTCACAGCTTGCCTGATAGGCGTTTCTCTAGAGTGTTTGGATATAAATTGACTTTGAGGGCAACAGACGAGTGAGGTCAGTGAGGGCAACCAACAAATTTCAAACCCTAAATCTAAATGTATTTGGGTCATTTGTCAATTTGATACACATGGTTTTCTTCTTCTTTTTTTCTTTCTTTTATATATAAGCATAACAATATAAGTATAACACTAATATGTTCAAGGGTTTTTATTTATATATTTATTATTTTAAATTAAAAACTTTATTATATATGGGATGGGATTAGCCTAGTGAGATGAAGAGCTTAAGACCCGTATTCAGTCCTAGATAGTTTTTGGCGGGACGGGTTCAAGATGAGATTTTCAATTTTGGATGAAATTCCGTCGGGATCTGGACGGACCGGGATTGACGGGATTTATGTCCACCTCTAATATAATCTTTCTTGTATTTCATTTTTGGAATAATTGTTTCCTTACTTTTATTCATTATCTCAATGGCTAAGAATGTTTTGAAGATCCTTATTAATTTTGTTAATATCCCACCCCCTAGAGTTATTAATATAATTATTTACTTTTACGTTGATATTAATGTGATTTGCATTATGAACACTTTTTATAAGCACCGTAGTGGTGACCCAATTACCATGCTATAAATTAATTATGTTGTCATTTCTTTTAATGTACTAGTGACATGGCCGCGCGCAAAACGTAAAAGCATATCTACATAATTCTCCTACATAATTTTTTTAATAGTTAAACAATTTTGTTCCTTTTATTAGATGTGGAATCTCATCCGTAGTATAAATTTGCGTCGAAGAAGAGCTTGAGAGGTGCACTTCATCTGAAAATATTTAAGGTTACAAAGGAATAAAGTTAGGTATAACCACATTATAACTTTGCGTCAAATTAGGGTTACAAAGTATAAATTTGCGTCAAATTAGGTATAAACACATTATAGTCAATAAATTTGTGGTAATTAAGTAATACATACCTTTAAATTCCTTGACATTCATTGCTACTAATATGACAACGACCTCTGTCTCTCGTTTAGATTTCTTAAGTAGAAGCTCATCCCCCAAATCTCCCCATAAGGTCACCCATAGATTTGTCCCATGTAAATTACTCACATTTGATGTATAATTTGAAGGTTAAAAATATTACTTGGTGTGAAATTTTAGACAATAAGAAGATATAGTAGAGAGCATAAACCTATTATTCACTAAGTCGAAATCAAGTGTCCTTGAAGAGCGTGTTGTCTTTGTAGCCTTTCCGATATTAGTCACACATCCGATAACATCTATTTTTTGGTCAAATGAGAGGAATAATTAATAATAAGGCATGAGTAAATGAATATACAAATTGAATGCTTATTACCGATCATTGTTTTGTTTTGATTGTTGCATGCACAATATTTTCCTACAAAAAGAAATATCAAAACATTATAATCTTCACACAAATAAAAAAAAAGTCTAAGTAAACAATATGCAAACCATGTTGTCGGAGAAGATCAAACCAGTGCTAAGGTATCTCCTAAAAACATTGAACACATCCCATTTACGACACATCATGACTTGTATTTCAGCATTAACACCTTCCGTCAATTGATCGATGCTAGTATATTTTGACTGTTTTGTCACTGAATTGGTTTTCTTGTAGGGAGGACACACCATAACTTGTATTACGGCAGATATGCCTTCAGCTAATTGGTCAATGGTAACACTTGTTGGTTGTTTTGTCATTATAATGGTGCTATGTAGTAACTAAATGTGATTAGGAATTTTGAGATGTGGTTTCGATGTGTGGGGTTGAAGCCAATTTATATAAGGTAGGAGAAAGAGTTGTACGTCTTAAAATGTTGCACAAAACTATCTTATGAATATCACCAATCATAATGATAATGAAAAAAAAACTATCAAAGGATTTAATTAGGCCTTTAATTCCATATTTAGAGCTTATTTTATATATTTTTTCTCAAGGAAAAATGAGTCAAAGGAATTTATTAGTTAATTAAGACTATAATTGATGCGTAAAAAACTGTCAAAAGAATTTTATTATGTCCTTAATGTGGGTATTTAATGCGTAAAAAATGTTTGGAAGGAATTTATTATGTATTAAGGCTATATACGTTTTAAAATGCTGCACAAAATTATCTTATAAATATCACCAATCATAATGATAATGAAAAAAGCTGTCAAATGAGTTAATTAGGCCTTTAATTCTATATTTAGAGTTGATTCCATATATTTTTTTATCAAGGGAAAATGAGTCAAAGAAATTTATTAGTTAATTAAGACTATAATTGATGCGTAAAAAATTGTCAAAAGAATTAATTATGTCCTTAATGTGGGTATTTAATGCATAAAAAACTGTTTGGAATGAATTTATTATGTAATTAAGGCTATATATGTTTTAAAATGCTGCACAAAATTAGCTTATGAATATTACCAATCATAATGATAATGTAAAAAAACTATCAAAGAGTTAATTAGGCCTTTAACTCTATAATTAGAGTTGATTTCATATATTTTATTAAGGGAAAATGGGTCAAAGGAATTTATCATCTAATTAAGACTATAATTAATGCGTAAAAAACTCAAAAGAATTGTATTATGTCCTTAATGTCGGTATTTAATCGTAAAAAACTGTTTGGAAGGAATTTATTATATAATTAAATCTATATACATTATTATATACATATTTTGTATCAATTTTTAAATTTGTGAAAAAATCTATAGAGAATCAAGGAAGGCTTGTTGTGGTATGGCTACCATAGAAACATATCTGTTATGTAATTCAAGGCTTGATGTGGTATGGCTACCGTAGAAACATATCTGTTATGTAATTCAAGGCTTGTTGTGGTATTTAATTTTTACTATTTGCATCAATCAATGATATTTTATTTAAAAATATTATTGAGCTATAGAGAAAATTTTTATATAAAAAAGATCTCTAACCCTTTTTTCTATCAATTACAGTTGAGTAACTATTTTTTAAATTTATAAAAAAATGAAGTATTTGACAAAAGATATTGCAAAATTTCGACAGAGTAAGAAAACCGAACATTTGTTTTGTTACCATTGTTGAATAGTTGTCTTAAATTTGAGGATACATAAGTACAAGTTCTTTGCATATTGTGGTTTACTTGTAGAGACAAGGTGATATAAACACTCTCATGTTGCTTCTTAGTCTAATGTGTCACTTGCTACCAATGTTGTTTGTATTTGTCACTGAAAAATATGTAACTGCAAGTGAAAGTTTAACTCAAACTCTGAACTTGTCAACAATAAGTAGCATCATGATGCTAATCGCCTACTTCTCGTATCTTATTTTCGAACTATGGACTCACACACAATTGTTTGAAGCTGAGGAGGTAAATTACAACATAAAACAATAGTAGTATAGTTCATTACATAGCATATATGTTTCTAAGGTGAGATCTTCTAAATACCAGGAGCAAAAGCAGTAGCAAAGCCACCAGCATTCACAACAGCAAACGCAACAACAACCGCAACAAACTTGCTTGGATCAACAAGGTACTCCTTAACCTTGACAGCTTGTGGGAGCGAGTACTCAATAGCACCAACAATGGACAAGGCGTTCTTGTAGGCGTTGATGAACATGTGTGGTGCCGCTGCAATGGTCGAGTAGGATATGGCAAAGGATAGAGAGGTAACCATGACCAAGAGCAAATATGCTGATAAGGTCTTCTTCAGTAAGGTCCAGAACCTTGGGCTGAAAACAAAGCGGCTTTAGAAGATCTCACCTTGTCATCCTTCATGAAGTAGTTTATATATGAAATCAATTTGAGGAGTTAAAACCATATGAATTAAATATAGGAGTTATAACCATAGGAATTAAACATAGGAGTTACAAAATTCAAAAATTTATTGGGCAATTTTGGTAACTAGGCTTTTTTGAAAAACTAGAGTAGTAACTAGGCTTTTTAATGTTTCAATTAAGTAAATGTACCCCAATCTTTTGTATTTATTTTCGAACTTTACACACTCTTCTCTCAAGGGGTACATTTACTAAATACAAAATTAGAAAAAGCCTAGTAAACCAAATTGTTTCAAATTTATTTGATAGATTTAATGGGTAATAATGGGATAAAATAAAAGGTTAAAATGTAGACATTTAGTGCTTTCAAAAGCTGAAAATATAGTATAGTAAGATAAGATTTTTCATTCAAGACTTTGCCCAAACATTGTTTGATTCAACAAGGATTTTCTATTATATCTAATAACATGATTTATGACCTTAGTTTAGGTTTGTATCTAGGTAGATGATCCCTTAGTTTTGCATGCATTGACTTGAGTTCGTGACATTTATGATTGATTTTGTGTATTATGTTAGAAAAGATGTCTACACGAACTTGAGTTCGTGACACATATAAGGATCAAGCCTCAAAGCAGCGCGTACTCGAGACCCGAAGGAAGCAAAAGAACCCACCTAAGAAGCAAGCATTGGAGCAAGGAAGAAGAATTGTGGAATCTCGGGTTGGTGCATTATTGATCTCGGCCGAGATTTCTAGAATTTTCACCGCCCAAGATTTCCATGGTATGAAGGCTTACTGGAAGGCTTCAAGATCTCGATCCCAAAATCTGCTAAAATCTTGCCCGAGATTGGCAGCTGAATGACATTTGCTGACTGTTCAGCTTTTTGACGCTTTTTCTGAAGTTGCAGGCCGACCTTTGCTTTTGGAGAAGGTGAAGTATAAATCTGGTGATCGCAAGCAGGCTTAGAGTTCCTCTTCTTTGACTCCTCAACCCCTTACTCTCTCTTGGGCAATTAGTTTGTGAATTTTGGTGAGATTTTAGAGTGGATTTTGTGAGAGAAATTGGAAGTTGTAAGTTTGGATCCGACTTTAGGAAGGTTGTTGTGGTACTCTGAACCTTTTTTGCTACTGAATCTATTCCAGCTAACTGTTCTCTCTTTCTCATTTCTTCCTATGGATTGCATGTGTATTTGTTTGATGAATATTGATCTTGAAATGCATGTTGTAGACTAGATCTTTGAGATTCTAGGATGATAGATCAATGGTTATGGCTTAGGAATCTTGGTTTGTTCTTCATGAATCACGTCCGAGATTAGTATGATCCACCCGATATTTCTTCTGTTGCTTTGCTATTGATGAATTTGTATGTTAGAGTGTTAGATTGTTTAAATCCTAGTGTTTATTGAGTTGAATCTAGTTTGGGTTTGCCTAATGTTAGCAAACTAAGTGAGGAATGAGACTTACCCAGTGATTTCATCTCTTAGGTATAGATGATGATGAAATCTAGGTAGTAGAGGTGTAAAAACTTCTATTTGATTGAGTGTGCTAGGTTCCCTGCTTAAGAAGAGCCGTGCCCGGGACTTACCCAGTAAGGATTGGTTTGAGCCTTAGGTAGTCAACCGGTTTGTGTTGAATTCCCAACCTTAATACCTTGATACCTACCCCGTAATTATTGGATTTTTTTCTAAAATAATAATAAAATGAAAATTATTTCTAACATTAGGTTCGGAGAAAAACTTATTCCGAGAATAGGAAGAATTAGGTTCGGAACATTTAAACCCGCAGTTTTAAACTGCGGGTTTCGATTTTTTTTTTTTTAAAAAAAAAAAGGTAACCCGCAGTTCTAAACTGCGGGTCTCTATTTTTTTTAATAAAAAAATGGGTATTATTCACAATTAAGAATAAAAGAGGCGGATAAGGGATAGGTGGGAATCGATCCTTGCACCTATAAGTCACAAGACAACCACACTCCCGCTCCACTACTCTGATTTACTGATATAATATCAAAACTAAGTGTAACATTATCAAAAAAGCTAGAATTTGTGAGTTCTAACATTCCACTTCATCGTATTTTCAATCTTAACTAGTTTAACTCTAATATTTTGTATATATTTTTTCAAATAATAATAATTATAATTTCATGATATTTATATTATATAAAATATTCAATAAATTTTTTAGCTCTTATTTATATAGATGTTAAATGATATTTATAAGACAAAATAGTAAATATATAATTATATTTTAAAAATAAAACATAGATTTTAAATTATAATCATAATTTAACATTAAAAGTATTTTTTCATTAATAAAAAATTTGACTTATCAAGATGCTCAATATAATAAAAAATTATAACTCATATTTCTATATACATTACATTAAGTATCTCATTTGTTGATAAATTCATAATCAATAATTTTATTAATAAAAAAAATATTTTTAATGTTAAATTATAATTCTAATTTAAAATCATATATGTGTTTTTTTTTAAATAATTATATTTTTAATATAATTATATCTTTACTACATTGCCTTATAAATATCATTTAAAATCTATAGAAATAAGAGTTAAAAATTTAATCGAGTATTTTATATAATATAAATAACATGAAATTATAATTATTTTAAAAAATATATACAAAATATAAGAGTTAAACTAATTAAGATTGAAAATATGATGAAGTGGAACATTAGAACTTACAAATTCTTGCTTAGTTAATGATAATATTATTAGTTTTGATTTTATATCACTAAATTACAGTGGCTGAGTGGGAGTGCGGATGCCTTATGACCTATTGGTCCAGGGATCGATTTCCCACCTATTCCTTCTTCACCTATTTGTTTTTAGTTGTGATTAATACCATTATTTTTTATTAAAAAAAAATAGATACCCGCAGTTTAAAAAAAATTAAAAAATCGAAACCCGCAGTTACCCTTTTTTTTAAAAAAAAAATTAAAAAATCTAAACCCGCAGTTTTAAACTGCGGGTTTAAATGTTCCGAACCTAATTCTTCCTATTTTCGGAATAAGTTTTTCTCCGAGCCTAATGTTAGAAATAGTTTTCAATTTATTATTATTTCGGAAACTGCGGGTTTAAACGCAGTGTTGAATTCCCAACCTTAATACCTTGATACCTACCCGTAATTATTCTTACTGCTTTTCTTTTCTTTTCTTTTTTTTCTTTTCTTTTTTATATATAAGCATAGCAATCCCTCGTAATTATTTGTTTTCTATTTATTGTTAATAGTCATTTAAAAAATATAAAAAAATTTGGAATGAAAAACTTATCTTTTTAATTTCCTTAAAATGTTAATATGAATGAGAAAAAGACTTTCGAACAAACCTAAAATTTAAGGACATTACCCGAAAAATAAAAAAATACCTGAACATAACCTTAAGAAGTCAAAAGTATTGGTATACTATTCAAAAGTTTTTTTTTCATATATATTTTAAAATTAACCGGACATTGAAATTATATAAGAATATATACGAATGTCAAAAATTCAGACAAGAAAATCTCTTAATGAAGGATATCTTAAAAATAACCGGAATTCAGTCGCACTGATCCAGAGGTCCCACTTTTCTTAATTAATTTGTTCCAAAAAATAACAAAAATTTCCCGTTTGCCTTAATTAAATTTTTGAAGGAAACTTGCCGTTACCAAATTTCCCGCTCACTGCGTTTATTTTGAATCATTACGCCTTATGCCGTTATAAGATTAGGCCTGCCATCGGAGCTCAAGAACGAACTCAAATTTGCACCGCCAAATCGCTCTTACACAAACATGTCAACCCAACAGCTCGAATTTAGCTTTCGAAGAAGAGAGGTGCTTGTTCGGGCCGAACATAGATGCAGCCACCTGGTGGTTGCGTCCCTGGACAGCGGCGCTTCATCCGCCATCGATTACCTAACCATCCCCTGCTTTGAATCAACCTCTTTTCTCAGCTATGATGATTACAGCCATGAATTCTACAACCGCTTCTTGGAGCACCTAACTCACCTCCCTCAAACAGCAGTTGCCGACCTCGCTCGCAGTTTCATCTCCCAAGTTATCGGCCCAGCAAACACCGCTCACCGTTGCTCTGACCGCCATTTCACATCTGCCCACTTTGTCGAGTTTCAGTTTCCTCCCACTGGCACTGCTGAGTATGCTGCTGCTTCTGAGCTCGATAGGGCTATCTCGGAGTTCTTCGAGGAGGAGGAGGAGGAGGCTGTCCCCAGGACAAGGCCCGCTGCAAGTTTACCCATTTTTGATTTGATCCTTAAGAGGGCAGAGGATATGATTCTTCAAGGTGACAGATTCGAGGCCGACTGGACTCGTCCTGACTGTTCCATCTGCATTGACAGCATCGAATGGAAGTGTAGGTCTCTCACACTTCCTTGTTCCCACGTTTTCCACGAGTCCTGCATTCTCCGCTGGTTCGAGACGAACCACGTTTGCCCGTTGTGCCGATACGAGATGCCTGTTGAATCTTCTTGACTCACCTGCTCATTTGCATATATGTACTTTAGTCAGTTAGTGTACTATGTTGTTATCTGCTGTTAATGTCTGTGAACGAAATATACTAGCATTTAATATTCATGTGTCTTAGATTGAAATATACTAGCATTTGCACATACTGTTCTTGTTAGTCAGTTAGTGTACTATACTGTGTTGTTAATTGCTGTTCATGTCTCTTTGAATGAAATATACTAGTTAGAACCGTTAGAGTATGTCGATTCAACTAAACTGTGTACACCAATGGGAGAAAGAGAGATCATCTTTACTGGCATTAAATATTCCATCCAAAAACACTAAGAAATTGCAACTAACATCAAAATCTTATACCAGATCATGATTATGAACTAAATAACTCAAAACGATATTGTCCATTACAATGCTTTCATTACTAGTTCTGTAAATGGTTATAAAAATAAAAACAGCAAAAATCATTCACAACTCTATTACTACCGGGATTCACTGAAATTTATTTCAGTTTCTATCAAACAATACTTTCAGCATAATGCATAATGTTTTAGGAATGACTGTGAAAGGAAACCTAGATATACAAATAGAGGATTTGCAAACAAACATACCTATTCAATAACCCTTTGGAAAATGACACATGGCCATCAAAACAGGAAAGCCAAAATCCAACACACCCAATCAAACAGTTCAAGGGAGGATTGACATCATCATCGTCAAACTCTTATTACAAACCCCAATTGAAATCAAATCCATTTCCACAATTTCTCCTTAAAAGGAAAAAACAGAAGAGAAAGGAAACCTCGCGGAGAGAAGAGCAAAAGCAAGTACAGGAGGAACAAGGTTAGACAGCATGAGTTATTCTAGAAACTACCAAGAAAAGGGCACAATGCAATCCCAGCAAATGTAGGATACTAACAAGTGAGCAAGTTCAGGGAGGCAAATGTATCATATTTAAGTGAGCAGGTTGAAGGGCACATTGGCATTTATGCGTGTCAAAACAAAACAGATGTTTAGATCCAGTTAGCTGAATCCCCAAACCAACTTAGTATGTTGGCCATCTAAAGCTTTTCTACACCTATAGATAAGAGTAAATTAAAATCTGTAGAATAGGGAGCCCAAACGGCTGAGCATGTTTTTCCTTTTTTTGGATTGAGCATTTTGTCGAGCACATGGAGTGTATTTTGAAGTGATATATGCCAATACTCAGTGTGAATAGTGTTTAATACACAAACTCAGACATCAACAAAGCACATAACCCAAACAGAAAAATGCAAGAGCAACACATCCAAAACTATTACTCTTCCCTTCATATTCAAAAGGGAGAGATGAGTCTTACACCTGGACTGAAATGGAAGAGGAAAGAAAGGCGTGTGTTTGGAAAAATCTACTTAGAGCCAATGAGGGGAAGTGAAGCAGTTCCAACTACATAATGAAGCAGCAAGAGATTCACAAACTCAAATTATGATATAGACGAGAATCACAATGAACCTAGGGTGAGGGTGTTACCAATTCTGTGAGAAGAAGGCAGTTGTAGTTCTTTTTTCTTTTATGTTTTTCCATATTCTTCATAAACTTGAATTAGTTTTTCTTGATGGATGTTTGAGAATGAAGGCCGGACAGTTGTAGTTTGTTGTTGGAGCAAAAGGAAGAATAGGAAAGGATAAGGTTATGGAGGTCAGAGAAGGATCGACGCAAGGAAGAAGACTATAGTGGAACATAGAGTTTTTTTTGGTTGGAAATATGTAGTTAATTAAACCTTTTCTTATATAAAAAATTTACTTTTTATTTAATAATAATTTTTAGGGCTATATAATATATCATTCAGGAAGTTAGGTAAGGTTTCTTTATATAGTTTATAAATTGATTAAAATATAAGTTGGATAAGCTAATATAAGTTTCCATAAGTTTCCATAAGTTAGGACTTTCAAACAGCTTATAAGAAGATAAAAAATGAACCGGACCTATCCATTCATTCGATTATTATTTTGTTTAATAACGGAAAGTAGTTAGAATGACCTACCTTCTAAAAATAGTTCAACCTAAATCGTTCTTGCGAATGAAAACACAAAGTTTAAAATTATCGAAAAATTTGGTGTTGGGTGTAAAAAATTTCCAAAGGGGTCAATAATACAATTGATTTATCTGAAAGCATGTTTAATATAGACTTCATTAAAAATCAAAGATTCTAGTGTGAAATTGAATATAACTAGTGACGTGGCCGCGCGCTTCGCTCGCGGAAGCAACGTGATTGTACATTTAATGGCTATTTAATTTATTTTGAAGGAGTTAATCGTCAATGTGATTGTACACCTAATGGCTAATTATACATAAGTTCTTTGTATCAAATTAATCTTCAAAAAGTTTTACAAAAATAGAGTAAAAAGGTTAGACACAATGGTTAAATAGTTTAAAATTCAATGTTCGAAACTCTTGTAATCACAACAAGCTCAACAACTTTTTTCTAGAAGAGTTTCTATAGCTAAAAACAAGTAGATACAATAGTTTATTATGGAATCAATGTTAAGATTTAATTGTGTAGTCAATTTTAGGGGTTACAAAATTAAAACTTTAACCGGGAGAGTTAATTGGGCGGTATGAAATAAAATATGAAATTAATATGAATTAATGTTAGGAGTTAAAAAACAAAGTTTAATTGGGAGAGTTAATTGAATAATATGAAATAAAAAATAAACTTAGGGCCTGTTTAGTAGTAGTTTGTATTTTTATGGGTTTATAAACTAAATGGGTTTATACGGGTTTATGGTTAATTTTCGGGTTTATAAACTTGATCAGTTTATATATATTATTTCGATAAAGATGTTTACTTAAGTTTTTTTTTTGTTTATTTTAATGCAAAATACATTTTTACCCCTAAAAAGATTAAAGAATAATCCAATATATATATGAATAGGAGGGTAATCGAAAAATCAAATCTCGAAGGTATGGTTGTGGACGACAATAATGCGGTTGTTTTGAATGAAAGGAATTTCACGGGTGTGAATGTTAGGGTCGGATTTGTAAAGATACGAATGAGGGCAATTTCGGGTATATGGAAAAATAAACTCATCCAAGAAAATTAACCTTGGATTGAGGAGGTTATTTTCTAGAGGTTTATAAAAACGAATAAACCCATTCTAAAATAAACTCATCTACATGTAAACACCCACCAACAAATAAAACTCGGGTTTATAAACTAAATGAAGTTTATAAACCCGCAGGTAAACAGGCCCTTAATGTGAAGAAAAATATGGTCTTAATATGAGACATTTAATGCTATCAAAAGAATTAAAACAGGAATCTGATGACGAAGAAGATGTTGCTTCTAAAGTAACTGTGATAGATTTCTAGAGTGACTTTGCTTGGTTGATAGGCCCGTTTGTTGTGATCGGTTTCTGGAGCAACTCCAAGATCTGCAACTGAGTTGTAAACTCATTCACACAAACTATAGGCTTTGCGGCATAATTCAACCAGCAGATTCAAGTTTAGAATTAGAAACAAGGAGTGTGTTGATAACAATATAACATATAATGTATATTAATTGTTATAACTCCTAATAATAATTTCATAATAATGTTTCAATTAAACGTTTGTTTTCATAACTCCTATATTTAATTCTCCTAATATTATTTTTTGTAACTCCTATATATAATTATCCTAATATTGATTTCATAATAATGTCTACATTTAAATGTCTATATACTTTGCTTGAAAGATGCTATAGAATGCGACAAAGTTGAGCTAATCAAGCTTCCAGTTGAGATTTGGATGGCACCATCAAAGGAGCAAGTTGAAAATTTTACATCGTTGGTGGTCTCTAAACCAAATAGGAGACTGAAGAACCGCTAGGTGAATATAAAGGATAAAGATACTCTAAAAGGGGTTGAATAGAGTATGAAAACTTTTCGCAAAAACCTATCTCAAGGCTTTGAAACTGATTTCAAAGGCCTTGATGTCGATCTGAGCTCTTTGTGACACACTTTGATTTCAAGGGCTTTGAAACTGATTTCAAGGGCCTTGACTTTGTAAATTTGCAAAACAAAGTTAGTCACAATAAAGCAAATATGGTGCGGAATTGAAAAGATCGACACGAGGATATGATTACGAAGTTCGGCTCTAACCAGCCTACTCTCCGTCCTAGGGTATAGCCGTAGGATCTAACTATCTATTATCAGCTTTAAAGAGTCCTACATACAAACTAGAAGAAATCCCCTTCTTCTCTCACTGTAGCCAATGCTACGATCTAGCTCCAACTCTTAACCTTGCTATAATAGCCTAGTTACTTCGCAGAGTAACACACACTCGAGTATAACACTTTTTAGATATGTCAATGGAGCTCTCGAGTTTTATCTCTCTCTAGGGGATAAGACTTTTGTAAAAAGAGAGAAAGAAAAACTTGCTTGATCTTATGAAGATGCTTTGGATCGCTTGAAGACTTTGGATGTTTCTGTGTAAGCTTGTGTCCTTTCTTCTTCAATCAACATCTTCATTTATAGTCTTTGATGGAGAGGTCTTCTAGCCGTTGTGATGATGACCGTTGTGAAGGTTTCTTCTTCTCCATGAAAGACACTTCTTGGTTGAGATGAGATATCCGTTGGAGATCTTCATTATCTTCTTCATCTCCTTAAAACACGTTGATTCTACTTCTCCGTAATCTTCTCATCGCTGTTGAAGATCGTTATCTTTTGGGCATCGAGATCTTCAGATGTTGTTATGATTTGTTGGATGAAGATCTTCGAATTCTGTTGAGAAGAAATCTAGTGTCGTTGTTTAAAGATCTTTGCGAAATCTTGTTTTGAACAAAATCCTCAAGGTCGTTGAGATCTTCTTTGTTGAAGGTATCTTCTTGTTGAGCGTATCTCCTTGAAAGATCTTCTTTTGATTATTGGTTGATTTGGTTGATAGAGATTTGAATTCCGTCCAGTCGTTTTGTCTTTTGAACTTGTTTCAATGTTGTGGCTTCTGATCCCTTGAAGTAGCTTTCAAGGCCTATGTGTTTGTCCCTTTAATCTGGTTTCAAGGCCTTGCTTATCTCTTGTATCTGATTTCAAGGCCTCCGTTCGTCCTTTGAAATGATTTCCAAGGCCTACACATATTTAGACCAAACACCAACCAAACCAAGCAACTAGAAATACAATCGATATATTGTTAGTATAAAACCACTTTATTTGTGTTAGTCTTCCACCATCAAATATTCAAATATACTCAAGGTGGAGTTTTTAATCTCCCCCTTGATGGAAGACAATACAAATATCATACCTACATTGTAGATTTAGCGATGCATATATGAATATCAAAACAAACTTAAATGCAGAATGTAGAAATATCAAAACTTCGGATCATAAATTTCTCCCGCTTTGTCTTTCAACAAGGGAGAAAAACATTTAAAGCACGAGAGTTTTAAATTACAAACCATAAAAAGTATTCCAAAAACCATCATAAAACCAAGTCTTTCAAAACACATATCAAGACCTTGATATCAAAACCAAGGGGCTTTGAGATCAATATCAAGGGCCTTGAAATCCATGGAAGGCGAAGAGTCATCACTCGTGATACCACCTCGGATTCAGACGCCCTTTCCCATAGTGTTTCTTCATGCACTTCTGCCTCCAACGGTCTTTAGCATTCTGGAGTTCAAAGTTCTTTACAGACTCATCTGTACGTCGTTGGTCAATGGCATCTTTGTATTATTTCACAAAACCAAACTCCTCAATTTGCAAAATATCTGGATCCTCAGAAGAATCTTGACCAATAGGCTGATCTTTGACAATTTTGTAACATTGATCTATAACCTTTTCAGCATCTTGAGTAGTAGCTTAGCCATCCTTCTTTGTGAACGGCTTAATGCTATTGGAAGCTGTGAGAGACAGATAATTTACATGAAACATCTGATTGATCTTTTGATTTAGAATCCCTAGAAGATCTTGTGTCTCATCGAGACGATCAGCGATCACATATTTGAAGTTTAGGAGATCATATCGCATAGAATCAAATCCTCTTTCCACAACCTCCAATCTCTGTACAGTTGTATAGTTCCAAGCCGGTTGATCTTTCAAAGTCCACTCACCTGTCTTTGCTCTTTTGATTCCCATGCTATCAAAAAGCTTCTTCATCTAATTCGCATGTAATGTAAACTTGTTCCTGTTAGCATGAAATATTGTGATATTTTAGGCACGTTTTATAATCGTATTTGATTCATATTGATAGTCTTTGATGGAACTTTATGCATATATGAGCTAGTATTACCTATATTGTCGATATGGATGTCTACACGAGTTCTATGTTGATTATAGGTGATTTGGAGCTATTTCCGAACGAAATCGAGCGAAGGAGAGTTGAGTTGATGTACCTCTAGATCAAGGACACCTTTTGGGAAGCAATTTGGAGTATTAGATTGAAGAATGCACGAATGAAGGCAAAAATCACGGTTTGACCCTAGATTACGGCCGTGGATTGTGATGCAGAATTCGATGTTCATTCCAGGGGATATTACGGCCGTGGAAGCTACCCGTATTTGTTTCCACGCCTCAGAATTACGGTCGTGGAATTTTCCACGACCGTGATCTTGGCGAATCCTTTCGCCACGTTTCGAAGCCATGATCTTTTGAAGATCGGGCCGGGCCGACGTTTTGCCCTGCATTATAAAAAGGACGGATGAAGCAAGATTCCGTCACCTCGCCTTACCTCGTTATCGAGCTTACGACCCTTCAAACCCTAAGTTTAGCGGCAAGAACGCAAGCTTAGCAACACACAAACCTTCATTCTTGGAGGTGCTTTTGGGAGATCTCATTGAAGATCAAAGTTCGTGATTGGAGAATTGCTGTTAGCGATCTTTGCGTTGAGGAAGATCGAAGTTCTTGGAGGATTTTGCAAGAAAACTACTCTTCTTGCTTAGGTTTGATTTAGGATCGGATTGACATCCCGTTTCCTTTCTTTCCTAAGATTGTGATTGTTTATTCCGAATTGAATCTTTTGATAAACACTTGTTCTTGATTGTGATTCGGAGATTCGTTCGAAGATTATTGAAAGTTCTTGAAAGTTCCCATCTTTTATCTTATAAATCTTGAATTGATATCAAATGACTGTTATTGGCTAAAAACCCTTAACAATTCTAAGGTGAAGGGTTGATAGTTGTGGCTTAGATGATGATAGATCGATCGCAAACAGATTAGACCCTGAGAGTTAGAGAACTATCACCGACAACCCTAAATTACGGGTTGTTCTTGAGTTCCACGGCCGTGGAACCTCAAGATCCAACCGTAATTTCCATAAGTTTACGAGCCTGCTTTTACCTTAATCCAAAGTTAAAGATTTGCTTTAGCTTAGCTTAGACTTGTCTTTTCTAGGTGGTAGTGAAGCCTCAACAACCTCTATCGGATAAGTTAGTCTTGACCTTTAGATTATAGGTTTGGGTATTTGATACTAATCCTTGCTTTTAGAACCTCTTTATATTGAGCCTCAACAACCTGTATAAGGAGTATCTTTTAAGTGAGTTACATAAGGTTTTTGGAACCTCAACCGTACGATTACCTTACATTAGTGTACCTTTGCATATCTCTACTCTGTCTTTATATTTTTAGTATATCTTGAATCTGTTGCCACAACTGAATACCCGGATCTTTAGGATTGTTGTTTTCCCAATATTTGCAAAACTCTCATATTTATTGCTTGATAACCTGAAATCGAATTTGTTCCCACCCAAATCCCTGTGTTCGATACTCTGGAATTCTTGCTTAGCTACCTCGATCCGTACACTGCGGGTTCGCTGCTTGATTCTAGTTTTATAAATTTAAAGCTTATTTGCACACACCTCTAGGGGCGAACAAGTTTTTGTAATTCTTGATTGGGATGTACTAAATGTTTGTAATAACTCTACTCTATATGTTGCTTCTATTCCGAGACTATTATTGCATGTTCATCATATGTTACACGTTTCATTCTTGCATCGCATGAAAAAGAACTTTAAAAACCCATAAAAACTGAAAATTTTTGAAAAATTTGATGTTTCTAATGAATTGAGATGAATTCCATGATAAACACTACTTGTGAATTAAGTTGATAACGATTGCATGCTTGAAAGGATAGTAATTCGAAAAGAAATTGAATGAATAGATTTTACCTCTTTTGCAAGTTTTATAATGTGAAAATGTTACCTAAATCATGTAAGAAATCGAAGTTGAAATCACATTATAAGTTCTTATGCTTCTTTTTGAAATGATTAAGGCAATTCGATACTTTCTTTCTTCTTTCCTTTGATCATCTAACTCCTCATTGAAATACTAGCCTCCCTTACCCATCCGGGAACTTGGAAAGTGAATGAGAAAAAGGCATGTATGATGTGGGAGGGCCATGAGAGCATATATTTGCAATCAATTGAATAGAAAGAAATTATAGGTTTGGGGAAGTCAATCATGACGATGAGTAACTCGGCACCATTCACATAGCCGGGTGTTTGTGTCTTGCCAAAGTCGGATTGAGCGATATTCCTAGCGGATTATGGTATGTGCGCTAAAGGTTTGAGGCATCTCGCAAAAATGAGAAACGCCAATCTCCTAGGCTTCGGTTTTTGTGCACCTCTATCCATAACTCCAAAAGTAAGGTCGAAAAATGAAAAGTAAGAGCGAAGCTCTAAGTGAAGAGTTGCGGAAACCGCAAAAGAAGAAGAAGGTAGTAGTCCATTTTCCCGGATTTATGCACCACTCTCCCTTAAAGTTTCCCTTCCCTTCCATGCTCTAGACCTTTTCCTTTGAAAAGTCCTTAAGATCAAAAGAATGTTATATGGCTTGGTGATCTAAATTGAAGTTCTTATGATTGATTTTGATGATGTTTGAAGGTTATAATGCTTGCTTGGAAGTTAAATTGTTTCATGAGCTTTCTTTGCCTCTTACTCTCTAATTAAGTGCGTGAAAGTTTGGAAACGAATGAAGCAAGGTTTGAGAACGATCTATTCTTTAGAAGCCACTTTCATCCAAAAGAAGGTATACATATTTCATCCTAACTCTTGTTTAAAGCTTTTTGAAAGACCTTGCTTAGGGACAAGCAAGTGTTAAGTATGGGGTTATTTGTTAGCATGAAATATTGTGATATTTTAGGCACGTTTTATAATCGCATTTGATTCATATTGATAGTCTTTGATGGAGCTTTATGCATATATGAGCTAGTATTGCCTATATTGTCGATATAGATGTCTACACGAGTTCTATGTTGATTATAGGTGATTTGGAGCTATTTCCGAACGAAATCGAGCGAAGGAGAGTTGAGTTGATGTACCTCTAGATCAAGGACACCTTTTGGAAGCAATTTGGAGTATTAGATTGAGGAATGCACGAATGAAGGCAAAAATCACGGTTTGATCCTAGATTACGGCCGTGGATTGTGATGCAGAATTCGATGTTCATTCCAGGGGATATTACGGCCGTGGAAGTTACCCGTATTTGTTTCCACGCCTCAGAATTACGGTCGTGGAATCTTCCACGACCGTGATCTTGGCGAATCCTTTCGCCACATTTCGAAGCCATGATCTTTTGAAGAATGGGCCGGGCCGACGTTTTGCCTGCATTATAAAAAGACGGATGAAAAGAGATTTCACAATCCACGCATAGACGCACATCTCCGCTTACGCTTATCATAGCTTAGCAATCAACGCTAAGGATTAACGCTTCTTCATTTGAGGGGCAATTTCGGAGATCTCATTGAAGATCAGGGTTCGTGATTGGAGAATTGCTGTTAGCGATCTTCGCGTTGAGGAAGATCGAAGTTCTTGGAGGATTTTGCAAGAAAACTCCTCTTCTTGCTTAGGTTTGATTTAGGATCGGATTGACATCCCGTTTCCTTTCTTTCCTAAGATTGTGATTGTTTATTCCGAATTGAATCTCTTGATAAACACTTGTTCTTGATTGTGATTCTGAGATTCGTTTGAAGATTATTGAAAGTTCTTGAAAGTTCCCATCTTTTATCTTATAAATCTTGAATTGATATCAAATGACTGTTATTGGCTAAAAACCCTTAACAATTCTAAGGTGAAGGGTTGATAGTTGTGGCTTAGATGATGATAGATCGATCGCAAACAGATTAGACCCTGAGAGTTGGAGAATTATCACCGACAACCCTAAATTACGGGTTGTTCTTGAGTTCCACGGCCGTGGAACCTCAAGATCCAACCGTAATTTCCATGAGTTTACGAGCCTGCTTTTACCTTAATCCAAAGTTAAAGATTTGCTTTAGCTTAGCTTAGACTTGTCTTTTCTAGGTGGTAGTGAAGCCTCAACAACCTCTACCTCGATTGTGAGCCTCAACAACCTCAATCGGATAAGTTAGTCTTGACCTTTAGATTATAGGTTTGGGTATTTGATACTAATCCTTGCTTTTAGAACCTCTTTATATTGAGCCTCAACAACCTGTATAAGGAGTATCTTTTAAGTGAGTTACATAAGGTTTTTGGAACCTCAACCGTACGATTACCTTACATTAGTGTACCTTTGCATATCTCTACTCTGTCTTTATATTTTTAGTATATCTTGAATCTGTTGCCACAACTGAATACCCGGATCTTTAGGATTGTTGTTTTCCCAATATTTGCAAAACTCTCATATTTATTGCTTGATAACCTGAAATCGAATTTGTTCCCACCCAAATCCCTGTGTTCGATACTCTGGAATTCTTGCTTAGCTACCTCGATCCGTACACTGCGGGTTCGCTGCTTGATTCTAGTTTTATAAATTTAAAGCTTATTTGCACACACCTCTAGGGGCGAACAAGTTTTTGGCGCCGTTGCCGGGGATTTGGTTTCGGCCGAATTCGGTAACCGGTTGTCAAGCTTGGGAGCTTGCTCTCTTTATTTGATTCTTTTTGAGTGCATGCGCAGATCTAGAAACACCGAAGATCTCTTACCTCTTGATCAAGAGCTAGAGAAAACCTTGAGACGAAGACGCAAAGAAAAGAGGATGGCTCAAGAAAACGAAAACGATCTTCAAACTAAGTTAGCGGAGAAGGAAGCTCAACTCCGATGGAATGAGAATCTCCTCCAGGATGAGATGGATCGTCATCAAACTCAAGTTAACGGTCTACAAGACATGATCGTTCAAATGAAGATAAAGATGAGCGATCTTGAAGATAAGGTGGGAAAGAAGTCCTCGAGAAGAAGGATAAGGTCTAGAAGAAGAGGTAACTCATCCGCTGATGATAGTGATTCTTCCATGCCTGCGCTAGAAGAGATTGATCCCACGATCAATATAAATCCTTTCAACACACAAGGAGCTGCTAACCGCCGCATTCCACCTAGGAATGTGAGAGTCGAACGTGTGGATAATGAGCCAAGAACTCTTGGCCAGCGGATGGATCCAACACAACAACCGCGCCGCTTAGGTGTGAACTTTGATGCTGAAGATGTACAAGGGTTTAGTTTCAACCCTCAAGTTATCACTTCGCCAAAGTCAGTTTGGCGGTACAAGCGCTGAATCTCCACACCAACACTTGCAAAACTTTGAGTGCATGATGGAGACAATGAGGCCAAAGAGCGCCACTACCAACAGCTATAAGCTCAAACCTTTCTTTTTCTCTTTGAAAGGGAAAGCGCTATCCTGGTACCAAGCTCTTCCTAGTGGAAAGCTAGAGACATGGGAAGACCTCTCCGCAGAGTTTCTCACCAAATTCTTTCCGCCCTCCAAAACGGCGGAACTTAGAGGTAAGATTAATGCTTTTTCTATGAGACCTAACGAAAGTTTGTTTCAATCTTGGGAAAGGTTTCAGGATTTGCTCTTGGATTGTCCTCATCACGGCATATCCAAGCTTGCCTTGCTGGAAATTTACTACAAGGGGCTGGATGCGGGAACGCAATTCAACCTTCAATCCCTCTCATGTGGAACGTTCATGGACATGAGAGAAGATGACGCTTGGGACTTCATTGAGAAGCAAGCAAGAGTCATAGAGAAGTATGGGGTGGGATGTACTAAATGTTTGTAATAACTCTACTCTATATGTTCCTTTCTTTCCTAAGATTGTGATTGTTTATTCCGAATTGAATCTTTTGACAAACATTTGTTCTTGATTGTGATTCTGAGATTCGTTCGAAGATTATTGAAAGTTCTTGAAAGTTCCCATCTTTTATCTTATAAATCTTGAATTGCTATCAAATGACTGTTATTGGCTAAAAACCCTTAACAATTCTAAGGTGAAGGGTTGATAGTTGTGGCTTAGATGATGATAGATCGATCGCAAACAGAATAGACCCTGAGAGTTAGAGAATTGTCGCCGACAACCCTAAATTACGGGCTGTTCTTGAGTTCCACGACCGTGGAATCTCAAGATCCGACCGTAATTTCCATGAGTTTACGAGCCTGCTTTTACCTTAATCCAAAGTTAAAGATTTGCTTTAGCTTAGTTTAGACTTGTCTTTTCTAGGTGGTAGTGAAGCCTCAACAACCTCTACCTCGATTGTGAGCCTCAACAACCTCAATCGGATAAGTTAGTCTTGACCTTTAGATTATAGGTTTGGGTATTTGATACTAATCCTTGCTTTTAGAACCTCTTTATATTGAGCCTCAACAACCTGTATAAGGAGTATCTTTTAGGTGAGTTACATAAGGTTTTTGGAACCTCAACCGTACGATTACCTTACATTAGTGTACCTTTGCTTATCTCTACTCTGTCTTCATATTATTAGTATATCTTGAATCTGTTGCCACAACTGAATACCCGGATCTTTAGGATTGTTGTTTTCCCAATATTTGCAAAACTCTCATATTTATTGCTTGATAACCTGAAATCGAATTTGTTCCCACCCAAATCCCTGTGTTCGATACTCTGGAATTCTTGCTTAGCTACCTCGATCCGTACACTGCGGGTTCGCTGCTTGATTCTAGTTTTATAAATTTAAAGCTTATTTGCACACACCTCTAGGGGCGAACAAGTTTTTGGCGCCGTTGCCGGGGATTTGGTTTCGGCCGAATTCGGTAACCGGTTGTCAAGCTTGGGAGCTTGCTCTCTTTATTTGATTCTTTTTGAGTGCATGCGCAGATCTAGAAACACCGAAGATCTCTTACCTCTTGATCAAGAGCTAGAGAAAACCTTGAGACGAAGACGCAAAGAAAAGAGGATGGCTCAAGAAAACGAAAACGATCTTCAAACTAAGTTAGCGGAGAAGGAAGCTCAACTCCGATGGAATGAGAATCTCCTCCAGGATGAGATGGATCGTCATCAAACTCAAGTTAACGGTCTACAAGACATGATCGTTCAAATGAAGATAAAGATGAGCGATCTTGAAGATAAGGTGGGAAAGAAGTCCTCGAGAAGAAGGATAAGGTCTAGAAGAAGAGGTAACTCATCCGCTGATGATAGTGATTCTTCCATGCCTGCGCTAGAAGAGATTGATCCCACGATCAATATAAATCCTTTCAACACACAAGGAGCTGCTAACCGCCGCATTCCACCTAGGAATGTGAGAGTCGAACGTGTGGATAATGAGCCAAGAACTCTTGGCCAGCGGATGGATCCAACACAACAACCGCGCCGCTTAGGTGTGAACTTTGATGCTGAAGATGTACAAGGGTTTAGTTTCAACCCTCAAGTTATCACTTCGCCAAAGTCAGTTTGGCGGTACAAGCGCTGAATCTCCACACCAACACTTGCAAAACTTTGAGTGCATGATGGAGACAATGAGGCCAAAGAGCGCCACTACCAACAGCTATAAGCTCAAACCTTTCTTTTTCTCTTTGAAAGGGAAAGCGCTATCCTGGTACCAAGCTCTTCCTAGTGGAAAGCTAGAGACATGGGAAGACCTCTCCGCAGAGTTTCTCACCAAATTCTTTCCGCCCTCCAAAACGGCGGAACTTAGAGGTAAGATTAATGCTTTTTCTATGAGACCTAACGAAAGTTTGTTTCAATCTTGGGAAAGGTTTCAGGATTTGCTCTTGGATTGTCCTCATCACGGCATATCCAAGCTTGCCTTGCTGGAAATTTACTACAAGGGGCTGGATGCGGGAACGCAATTCAACCTTCAATCCCTCTCATGTGGAACGTTCATGGACATGAGAGAAGATGACGCTTGGGATTTCATTGAGAAGCAAGCAAGAGTCATAGAGAAGTATTCCCACCGGAAGGTGGAGGGAAATCGTGTGGAGCAAGGAGCAAAGCTCACACATGAAGCTCAAAATCAGATTTTCTCCCTCAACAATGAGATCAAAGAGTTGAAGGAGACTATCAAGACCAACTTCCCAAAGCAGCAAGAGAAGGATGTTGGCTATTTGGGCAATAACAACGGCGGTGACAACACCAACCGCAATAACAATAACCGGAACAA